>JALGBA010001169.1:0-31114 GCA_023970755.1 Azemiops feae
TATAATATATAATAATAATAATAATATAAAGTTGGAAGGACCTTGATGTCCATCGATTCCAACCCCTGCTCAGGCAGGAAACCCTATACCATTTCAGACAAATGGCTGTCCAGTCTCTTGTTAAAAACTTCCAGTGTTGGAGCATTCACCGCTTCTGGAGGCAGGTTGTTCCACTGGTTAATTGTTCTAACTGTCAGGAAGTTTCTCCTCAGTTCCAGGTTGCTTCTTTCCTTGACTAGTTTCCATCCATTACTTCTTGTCCTGCCCTCAGGCGCCTTGGAGAATAGCTTGACTCCATCTTCTTTGTGGCAACCCCTGAGATATTGGAATACTGCTATCATGTCACCCCTAGTCCTTCTTTTCATTAAACTAGACATACCCAATTCCACCAAACGTTCCTGATATGCTTTAGCCTCCAGTCCCCTAATCATCCTTGTTGCCCTTCTCTGCACTCTTTCCAGAGTCTCAACATCTTTTTTACATCGTGGTGACCAAAACTGGATGCAGTATTCCAAGTGTGGCCTTACCAAGGCATTGTAAAGTGGTATTAATCTTCAGCTGATCTTGAATTCTATCCTGCTGTTATGAAGCCCAGCACTGTTTGGCTTTTTGCAGCTTGCAGCACACTGCTCTCATATTTAGAGTGATTGTCCACTAGACTCCGAGATTCCCTCTCACAGTTACTACTATTGAGCAAGTTACCCCCTATACTATACCTGTACATTTGGTTTTTCTTGCCTAAATGTAGAACCTTACTTTTTTCACCATTGAATTTCATTTTGTTAGATAGCGCCCAATCTTCAAGTCTGTCCAGGTCCTCCTGTATCTTAAGCCTGTCTTCTGGAGTGTTGGCTATTCCTGCCAGCTTGGTGTCATCCGCAAATTTGATGAGTTCCCCATCTATCCCCTCGTCCAAATCGTTGATGAAGATGTTGAAGAGCACTGGCCCCAGGACAGAGCCCTGGGGCACCCCACTGCCCACTTCCCTCCATGTAGATGCTGTTTCCATTGGGACCACACCTGAGTAACGGCCGGTCAGCCAGCTATGATCCATCTGGTGGTGATGCTGTCTAACGTCCACATTTTTCCTATTTTTATCAAGTAGTAGGTTGTGATCTACTTTATCAAATGCCTTACTGAAGTCCAAGTAAATTAATATCCGCAGCATTCCTCTGATGCGCACTAATTTTTGTCACTTGGTCCAAAGAATGCAATAAGGTTTGGCTGGCATGATCTGTTTTTGACAACCCATGTTGGCTTTTGTAGTGATTTTGTTTGCCTCTAGGTGGGTTCGCTGATTCGTTTGTGTGATTATCTTTTCCAGAATCTTCCCGAGATGGAGGTCAGGATGATAGGTCTGTAATTTTCCTGGGTCCATTTTTTTTTCTTTTTTGAAGATGGGAACTACATCAGCTCTTTTCCAGTCCTCCGGTAGTTCCCCAGTGCTCCAGGATCTTTGAAAAATATAGTTCAGTGGTTCTGAGATCACATCTGCCAGTTCCTTGAGAACCCTGGGGTGTAATCCATCTGGTCCTGGTGATTTGAACTCGTCTAGGCTGGACAGATGCTCACTTACCGTTTTCTTGCCTATCTTAACTTGCATTTCTATTCTGTTTTTTATGGCACTATTTTTGGTAGGTTGGTCTGTTTTTTCCCTTTGTGTAAAGACAGATGCAAAAAATGAGTTAAATAGTTCTGCTTTCTCCCTGTTGCTTGTCACCTTTTTGCCACTTTCACCCACTAGTGGACCAATCATTTCCTTCACTTTTTTCTTGTTTTTTACATGTTGAAAGAAGCTTTTTTTGTTATTTTTGACTTTGGTCGCAGGCCTTAGTTCATTATGAGCCTTAGCTTTCCTCACTTCATCTTTGCAGGCTCGGGCTATTTGCTGATATTCTGTCTTAGTTATGTGCCCCTCTTTCCACTTTCTATACTTGTCCCTTTTATCTTTCAATTTATCAGAGAGTTCTTTATGCAGCCATGCTGGTTTCTTTTGAGAGCTGTAATTTTTCCTCTTTGTTGGTATTGTGCTAGACTGGGCTTTTATTATCTCACTTTTCAAAATTTCCCAAGCTTCTTGAGTTGTTTTCCCCTTGAGGATTCTCATCCATGGAATCCTTCCCAAACCCTCTCTAAGTTTATTGAAATTAGCTCTCTTAAAGTCCAAGACTCTAGTTTGACTGTGTTCTATTGCTTGTGCTTCCATAATGTTGAATTCCAATATTGCATGATCACTTCCTCCCAAGGTTCCTGTGGCTTCAACACCTTCTATCATTTCATCCCTGTTAGTGAGAATTAGATCCAAAATGGCTAATCCCCTAGTTCCCTTCTCTACTTTTTGGGAGACAAAGTTGTCTGCTAGGTTTGCAAGGAATCTGTTTGATCTTCCACTTGGTGCAGAGTTTGTCTCCCAGTTGATGTCAGGGTAGTTAAAGTCCCCCATTACTATTGTGATGTGCTTCCTACATACCTTAGTTAGCTGACTAGCAAAAAGTTCATCTATTTCCTCTGTTTGGTTGGGTGGCCTGTAGTATACACCTATGGCAATGTCATTTTCCCCCCCTTTTATATTGACCCAAATGCATTCAAGACAGTTTTCATCATTGTTGTGCTCTAGTTCTGTAGAGATGTAGTTATTTCTTACATATAGAGCAACTCCACCTCCTCTTTTATTTGGTCTGTTTCTTTTAAATAATTTAAATCCCTCTAGCCTTGTGTTCCATTTGTGGGTTTCATCCCACCATGTTTCCGTAATGGCAACAATATCATATCTGCCCTCATTAGCCTGAATTTCTAATTCACCCTGTTTGCTGTTCATACTCTGTGCATTGGTATATAGACATTTGAGTCCTTTATGACTGACCCTGTGTTTACTTTCTACGTAACCTGTGTGGTGCCTGAGTTCCCCTATTGTCTTACCACCTATTTGGTTAGTGCACTTTGTGTGGCACTTGCTATTAGAAGCTTGATTTTGCTTGACAGCAAGGTTGATATTCTTGTCCACACACACATCTATGTTACATGCACTGATAACCCTATAATTGTTAGATTGCCGGGGACAGGGATGTTCTGTATCAATTAACTCACTGTCCCCGCTGTTTAGTTTAAATATTCCTCCAGAAAATCTGTGAATTTATAGCCGAGTAACTCAGTCCCTTTCTTTGATGGATGCAAACCATCTCTTTTGTACATTTTTTCATTAGACCAGCTACAGACATCGTGACTAATATATCCAAAGCCTTCCCCTCTTATATATATATATATAAGAAAAGTGGAGTGACTTCCTAGAACTGAATATTCATTCAAACATTTCCATAATGAAATTGAAAAGTCAAAAGAAGCCAGGAAAGTAAAGGTATCTGGCTTTTTCTGTTGCTAAGATTTGGTGGAGAGGTCATACTGATGACAACTGAAGTTTTTGGCATGTTTAAACATGGATTTGATCTGAGGTCTGCATTTTTTTTTATGTTTTAACAGGAAACAAGTCTAATGCATGTCAAAGTCCACTTTACATTTAATATATACTGCCCAGTAGACTCCTGGGTTTTTTTATTAAAATACTGAAATCTATTAGCACTAATGGTAGTTCCCTATCCTTTTTTTAAAAAAAAAACTGTATGAGGGAAAGAACTAATACCTTAAGTGCTTACTTGGAGGGACACTATCTTCCCCGAAAAGCTTATTTGAAATGGCCCTTTTTAAATAATTTCATTGCATATCTTTGTAATTAAAATTAAAAAGCAAGATCAGCCTTCACACATTGTATACAATGCAAAAAGATATGTTTGAATCCTCAGTGATCAGTAGTGAATATGAAGAATATGAATAGTGGTTTTAAACCCACATATATTGGGCATTGTGTGGGAAACACCCAAAAGATGAGGAGGTAAATCGTGTATTTTTAGGGAGCAGCAGGCAATAAATAAATCTATCCAACATGAACCTTGCTATACATTTTTCCTGCATTTATTTAAAATAAAAGTCAGCTATAAGAGAGTTGGCATTGTGTGTCTTTAGAAAAAAAAAACCTGTGAGATGGCTTTGTCTACCCTGAAGTTTAACAAATTTCTAATTCTTTATCACAGAATGAAAAACAAAACCAGAACGCAAATTAACCTACCCAGCTGTAACAAACAGTTTTGTTTAATCAGAGACATACTACTGCATCTTCTTAATCCCATCAGTGCTTAAACTGCTTTACAGTTTTGGTGGGTCATGTACGTATTCAATATTTTTTTAATTAATTCTTACGAAAACAGCTAATGCTGCTAAGGGAACTGCATAAGAAGGTAAAAAGAGCTCCACTTGAACAGACTGAAAAGCCAGTATACTGTTTCCTTCAATAGCCATGTTTAGGCTTCCAGAGACAGTTCCAGAATAGAATGAAACAATAACTTTTAGTCATTTGATATCAATATCCAATATTTAGAGGTATTCACGGACTCCAAATACGGAAATTTGTCATGAATTATATATATTGATACATATTTCTTCCATAAATTTCTTTGTCCCTTAAAAAAATGTTGACCACTATTGAACAGTATTCCTTTTTGTCTGTCTGTTCTGAAGCTATGTCCAGTTAATTTCCTTGAGGTTTCTTTTCAATTATTATGAGAAATATGAAGGAAGAAGTCTATTCCTTCACTGTATAACTTTTGAGACTTTATGAATATATTTTCTAGCTTTTATTTATTATTTATTTAATTAAGTTATATCCCACTTTTATCATTTTTATAAATCTCAAGGCAGGGAGCATATCCAATACTTCTTTCTCCTTTTAATTTCCTTACAATAATTTTTTTTTTGAGGTGAGTTAGGCTGATATACAGTGACCGGCCCAAAGTCATTTAAATAAATCTTATACCCTTAAATAAAACAGTTCTCTTTTGTTTAATTTATGATTGTCCAACCTTCTGTTCCTTTTCTACCATGCTTTAGAAAAACTCAAAGAAGTAGTGCAAGACTAGAAGTCATGCAGAGTCCTGGTCCATAGAATCGCTTGGGACATGACTGAATGGATAACATCATCCATATAACATTCTAGATATAATTCCACCATAGTATATTTAAAGATGTTAAGATACAAGAATTTTTTCATATCTGTCAATATAAAGTTTGTACTTTTCATTTCCATCACATAATACATAAAGTTCTCAGTAAGCCACCCACCATGACTCTAAGATTTGTTTCCTAGTCATAGCCAAATTCATATTCAAGTCAGTCCTGTCAGGAAATGGAACTAATGCATCAAAGGAGGTACTCAGTGTAGATTTCTCTTGCCAACTGTTATTTCAAATTGATTATGAAGAAGAGTAATTTATCTTTTAACTCTCAGATATCCAGGTCCACCATTTATCCCCCCCTCCCCAAATAATTGTGGGAGGTAAACATAGCTAGTATGTGCTTGCATAAATGTACAGGAAAAAGAATAACAATGAATAACAATGAATACCGAGCACAACTGAGCATTTGTTGTAAGAAATTAAGCATACCACATGTGAAAGGACATGAAAGGTGGTGTACCAGTTGAAATGAGCTCATTCTGATTTGCTGCTCCTTATGAGATTATCTTTTCAAATCTGGTTTTTTTTAATTCAGCAAGCACTATTGATTCACAGACAAATCTAAAATCAACCATCAGCTTTCAGAATGAACTTTCTTTGAATGTCACATGGATTTCAATTTTTTTAAAAATATTTTAATAGCTCAGGAAGGCCAGAATTGCTTTCTTCTTCACACTAATATAATTTATTTATTTTTCCTTCTCTAATGTTTTTCCTTCTCTACATTTAAGCTTTCATCACCTTTATTCTCTTTTCTTTTTCTGCTTTCTCTTCCCCTTGCTGTTCTTGTTTTTTGATCAACCCTTGTTTTTTCCCAATAAAACTCTAAATTATGTAAAATGATATCTGTTGAATATTGTAATAAGGCACTCCAATGAACTGAGATGTTGAAGTGTATTTCAGTTCCATAGAGACCCATGCTTTCCAAATAAGGAAAAAAAACAGATAAGACTTAGTGACTACAACCAGACAAGTCTATAGAGTTGCCAAGATTCAGACATAACTGAACAGATAGCATCATAACCAGTGGCTACTAGTGTATAAAAGGCGGTGCTATCTCAATTGGACTAATACATTGCTCAATAATAGTTTTCACTTTGTCCCTCCCTTTAATTCTGGAGGGAAATATTGTTTCCTCAATGAATGGAAAATTAACATTTTATGCACCTGAGAACTTATCTATTATTTTATAAGGAAAATCCCTGCATATAAATAATAATAGACAGATGATGTTAAAATGTAAAACTCCTAGCCTTCCTAGTCTATATACAGACCATCAACATATCAAGACTTTTTTCAAGACTCTCTACCTATCCAACCAGATTGAGAAGAATAAGCATGCTGCATTGCAGATCCCATTAGCCGAAAAATGTTGGCTGGAGGGGACCAGAAGAAAAGCTTTTTCTACAGTGATCTCTGCTCAATGGAACATACTAATAGGAGATCAGAATGACCCCAACCCTGATAGCCTTTTATAAGGTCCTAAAAATCTGGCTATGTTCTTCAGCCTGGGATACCGACTGTGTCAAGGGCCTCTGTTTTTTGACTATATTGCTAACTGGCCAAGTATCTTATTCCTATGTTTATTTAATTTGGATGTTTTAGTGTTTTTATTGGTTGTACTATTTTTATTGGTTTGAAATGTTTTTAATATTTTAACTTAATATTTTTTTAATTGTAAGCCACCCAGAGTTATTGACTGAGATTGCCCCCCCTTAAAAATTGAATGAATTAATGAATAAATAAATAAATAAACAAGCAAATAATAAATAAACAAATAATAAACAAACAAACAAACAGTATTCTACTGTTGAATTATGCTCACTCCCCAAAGGATGCTGAGGAATGAAAAACAGCAACAATTAAAACTAGACAAAAAGATCCATTTTCCAAAGAAGTCCAAAAACGTGGCTGTCTTTTGAAACATGTTCTCTTACAATTCTAGATTTGTGTGTTGAGAAGATCATTATGAACAGATTTTTGTAAACATTATTAGTGAATGAGTCCCAAGATTGCATCTTTTGTTTTATGCTTATTGCTTGCATACTCATGGTACAGAAAACACATGAAGGTGTGTATGTATGGGGGGGTTGTTGCCGTAGAAACAGATACTGTATTTTTACCAAATGGTACTTAATGCATCGTTTCTTTACTTGCTTCCTTGAGTCCAGTGCAACAATCTGATGCTCAAACTGAAAACTCCATTGCTGCCTTTTGAAAAATATAGAAAGAAATAGTAGAATATAAAAACTTTGATATCCTACCTTTTACTGAAAGCTTGTGAGTCCTGTAATGGCTCACATTTTCTTAGGCACATGTTTTAATTTCTATTCCTCCACTTTCTTATACTTTCAGTTATTTTGAGTGCTACTTCACTTACATTTATGAAAGGATTTTCCTGAGGTTGCAGGGATAACACAAATTGTATATTATCAAATCAGCCTTGTATGCAGCATATTTGTCACTAAGTCAAAATCCTCGGGGCTTTCTTCATTGCAGTAATGAAGTATTTGAGAATAATTTATCTCTAACACATAGGGTAGGAAAAGCACCGAGAGGAGAAGGAAGAATATGAAAACTAGGAAGATGAGAATACATGAAATTACCCTGCCTCTAAGTACAAAATTGAAAAGCTGCTAAAACTTTGAAGAGATAACTACAAATAGTAACACAAATGTTACTGCCAGTTTCTTTCAACAAGCAGGAAGAACATTTATGGAAGAAATGTGGGAAAAAAGTATTTATTCTGAATCAAATCAGTGATCCAATCCATAGGCAGAGACTTCTTCATCACCTATTTTCTGATCCTTTTTTGCAACTTATAAGCAGTGAATATTAAATTCTTTTTCACGTTAAAATATGTGTTTTTTTTTCATTTAAAGGTTTTGATAGTTCAGTGCACATACTAATTTTACTGCTAATTCAGATTATTAGAATGCCTTCTCTGTCATAATGCCTGGCTTGAGATCCAAATGGCCTCCACTCTGCTGTTGTTTAGAAGACCCATGAAGACCTGAGACTTTACCCAAGCCTTGGCAGGGAGTAGTGAGACCCTTCACTTCATTGCACTTTTATTTATTTTTATTTAAAACACTTATATTAGCCACTTATCTTTCAACCAACTCTGGGTGGCTCCTAATCAAAGATAATATATATATATATATATATATATATATATATATATAAAATCATTTTAAAAACTATAAAATACAACTAATTAAAACATTTAAAAAGTGGTGCCAATCTGTGTTAACGTGCCATCATCTAATCTCCCAACACTTGGACAACCCAGGTCTTTAAAGTCTTACGGAAGGCTAAAAGGGTGGAAGCCTGCCAAAACTCAGGGGGCAAGATGTTCCATAGAGTTTGGGATGCCACAGAAAAGGCAAACTTCCTAGCTCTCATTGAATGACAATATTTGGAGGAGGGACGAAACAGAGGTGTGCCCATCAATTAGGATACGCACACCCTTATTTCCTCCCTGATAGGATACCTGAGGATGTCTTTAGAGAAAGACAGTCCTGTTGACTGCCTGACCATGTGCCATATAGGGTTTTTAAAATGATGACCAGCACCTTGAATTGCACCCGGAAAGAAACTGGAAATCAATGCAGCTCGTGCAACAAAGATGTTACATGGGCAAACCCAGGGACCCCCATTACTGTGTATACTGCTGCATTCTGGACCAGTTGATGATTTGGGGTGTTCTTCAAGGGCAGCCCCATGTAAAGCTCCTTGAGGTAATCCAGATGGGAGGTGACCAAGGCTGAGTGAGTGTGAGAAATTTCTCACAGTCTAGAAAAGGGCACATTGGCACACCAGACAAAGCTGTACAAAGACCCCATGGCCACAGCTGCCACCAGCTCCTCAAACACAAGCTGTGAGTCCAGGAGGACTTCCAAATTGCACATCAGCTCATTCCAGGGAAGTTCAACCCCATCCAGACTCAAAGATGAAGAATCATCTGGTATTGGGAGGGCCAAAAATCCATAGTCATTCTGTCTTACCAAGATTGAGGCTGAAGCTGGTTCTACCCCATCCAGACTCTTACAGTCTCCAGGCATTTGGGCAGCACTAATACTACGTCACCTGTCTGGCTAGGGGTGGAGGCATATAATTGGATATCATCAGCATACTGCCATCATTTTTTAAATTATAATTTCTTTGTTTAGAATTGTTGAGAGTTGGGTGACAAATGAATTTAAATAACCTAGAGACAGTAGAATAGTATATAAAAAATGGAGAAAATCATAAAATAGAAATATCTATAAATAGAAATAGAATGACCGTGGCAAAAGAAAGTAAAGGTAGTACTAATAGTAATAAGCACCCTGGGTGCAATCTCAAAATATCTGGAGCACCATTTGAACACCATTGGCATTAACAAATGCACCATCAGACACTTGCAAAAGGCAGTTTTACTTGGAACAGCTTACAACCTCTAAAGATACTTTTAACACCATTAAACAACAATATCTGCCTATCTCAGGTCCTCAGAAAGAACTCAGTTGTTGAACAAACATGACAAATCCATAGCAACATAAAACTGTCCATTATTTATATGGAAATAATAATTTATAATGATGTTTATAAATTCACCAACTAAGCAAGGAAAATGTTGGACTATTTTTATGAAAAAGCCAAGTGGCAACCTTTATTCAAGAAAAGAGTTGATTTGCAGCTACATAAATTGACAAAAGAGAGAGGCCGAGAGAGCACCTTTTGGAAAGGAATTGTTTGTTTTTTTATGTGTTATACCTCCCAGACATAAAAAAATAATTAAAAAATGAAATGAAATGATAGCATGCTACCTTTCATTCCAATGTAATACTATTCCCAAGAGACCATTGTACAATTCATATTTGCTGATCAATAAAGAACTCATTTAAAAATATGTTTCTAAAAGCACTTTCTTGCTGTACCTTCAGTGCTACTGGGATGCATGCATCACACTATCATTGAAAGATTAAAACTTCAGCTTCTAAAAAGCAACAAATAACTCTAGCCTGTAAAGCATGTTCTTTGTACCAATAGCTTGTTGTGAGTAACCAAGAGACAAACAAGGGATGTTTGTGAGAAATGTCAGAGTATCAGTTGATGCTCCCTCCTTTTATTATTTGCTGAACTGTTATCTCCAGGCTTCCTCTTTCCCCACCATTTTGCTGTTGACCTTTTATTTTACACACCTGCTCCTGACAGAAATGATTAGGGTTATGGGCTAGCTTCTGTATGTGGAAAGACTGAAAATATGAGGATTTGTTCACTAGGGGAAATTACTGAACTATCACTGCCACAAAACCCCAAACACGTCTTTGAAAAAAAAGTGAACTGTTTTTCTGATTTCTGAAGCAAGAAGAAGATAATATTTAATAGAGAAAATAAGCAGAAGGAATTAAGGTTATATTGCTGCTGTCCAGGTAATATATGGGAATATCCAAATGCATATGCAGCAATTATGAGCAATATGAAATCTTGGGTAAGAAGTCATTTCTTCAGTCAGGGTATCCGTCTGCGGTTCTCAGCAGTGGTCACTTAGGCACACACAGAACCTTCCGAAAGAGTAGGAAGATAATGTTGGTCTGGACAGCAATCCTCAAAAGTATACCTCCTTTGAAAAGAAAGAAGGCATTAGGATATTTAGCTATATAGCCCCTGACACTTGTCTTTCTCCAGACATAATGGGACAACTCATAAAATCTAATCAGGCTGGATCCCTCACTAGTATCCCATGATTAGGATTCCATGATTAGGAATTACGGGATTTGTACCAGAGACGTCCTGCTCATAGCCAACAGTTGCAGTTAGTATAAAGCTGTTGCCACTTTAGATACCCAAAATAAGCAAATCTGCCTCCTTTTTATAGTTTTCTTAGTTCAATATGAAAATGAAACATTTATTTTCCATAGGTGACAGAAATGCATGAAATTTAGGATATCAAATTTAGGATATAACCACATTTTCTTCCAAATTATAAATTCTTGGGTCAAACACCGTTATGTATTTATTGCTAAGATATGTTTAAATAAAAGTCCTAAGGGATAATTTTTTGAAAGATCTGTCTGTATAACATTCAAATCACATATTTAGAATTGTTAACTTCTCTCTTTCAGTTGATTAACCAATTTTAAATATTCTCATTTAAATTAAACTATGCAGGCCCATTGAGCTCTCTTGTAGGATCATAATATGTTCCAAGAGCAGATGGTTTATTAGATTGCATTATATTTACTTATTTAGTTAGTTAGTTAACTTTATTTATATAGCCACCCATCTAACTTATTATTTTTAAAAAAAATGAATTCTGATTTAATTTACTTTAATTAAGACCATTCATTCAGCAACAATTTGAAATACAATGATGCTGAACAAAGGGACATGCAATCTGTATTCAAAATTACATCCACTGCAGTCCTCCACAGTCAAGTGATGAAAACTTAAATAGTTGGCAATCCATCCTGCCCTTAGAACTGACTGCAGGGATGCTAGAATCACTCCCTCCCATTTATTCCCCCCCACCTCACTGTGCTGAGTCTCTTGGGCCTGCTTCCCACCTGGCTGGGTTCCCACAGGGCTTGGGTCTGCTTCCCTCTCTGTCACTCCTTGATCAACATACATCTGCCAAAGATTCCCTTTCTGAAAGAGCACTCAGTGGATGTGATACATAGTTTTCCTGAAGAGGCTGCCTTGCACCTTTCTGGAAGTGGATGCCACTCTTGTGATCTGTCAGTAGGGTGTGATTTTTCCATCCTCTTTGAAAGAGATAAGTGAAGCAAAGTGTGACAGGGTGGGGAGGAAACCCAAGGCTGCGGGACCTAGTGGGGCAGTAAAAAGGACCCAGGCCTATGAGGCCCAGCCAGGTGGAAAATTGTGGAACGGGTACCTAATGGGATGGGGGAGGCCGTCATAGTCTTGGTGCAGTTCACTTGTAATACTGTTGTCTGGGCCTGGGCCTGAAACCAAGACATGCACCATGGTTCCTAGGGCCTCCCCATCCTCTGAGCATCCTATGCTCTACTTAATGACCACACAATTGCTTAACAAACACAACACAGAGAGATGGGATTGCAGTCATTGTTTCCATGCTTAATTACTGCAATGAACATAATTCCAGGCTCAATTGTGATCGAAGTTGAGGACTGCCAGTAGAAGGCCAATTTTTATATTATATGCTGTGTGTGTTTATGCACACACACACACACACACATATGAGTACATCCATATATATATATGCTTCTCACAAATTTAATCAGAAAAAATATAACATATAATCTGTTCCTGCATGCTGTTGCAATAAACAGTGGCAAGGCTGCTTCATGCTGACTTCAGCACACAGCACTTTGGCATGCTCACATACTACTCAGCCTCTGGCAATGTGGCTAAATCAGCAAAGGTGGACTACAACTCAGGTTGCCAAGAGCTGAAAATATCCAGTGACAATCCCCAGAGGGGAAATTTTTTAAGAGCTGTGAAATTACTTCTTTTGTGGTATAATCTGATTTTGATCAGTGTTGGCTGATAATTCACATTTTGTTTCTCGTGTGAATAATTTGTTTAAAACATAACTTTAATACATACTCTGTTTTGAAGTAAAATAACCATCGGTAAGTAGATCTGAAGTTTCCATTATAAAAAGCAAAAGAGCACAAGAAACATAGGGAAATGAAAGTGTTTTAATAAACATCAATGAGCAAAAGGTTAGATGAGTGTATCCAGAAATCTGATCTTCTCATCAGCAGACCCTATACCGGTGTTTCACAACCTTAGCGACTTTAGGATGTGTGGACTTCAACTCCCAGAATTCCCTAGCCACTGTGGCTAGCTGGAGAATTCTGGAAGTTGAAGTTCACATCTTAAAACTGCCATGGTTGAGAAATATTTCAAGTCAGCAAACTAAAATATCCAAACTTTTGAGCTATGGGAATGCAAATCAAAGCAGAATGAACATCTAAAACATCAAGTGAGATCAACCCATCTAGCATTAACAAGTACAACACAGAACTTCTGTAAATTGACCTCAGTAGAAACATACCCTATACACAATGTTTTCTTTTTAGATCCAAAGGTCCTCCTGGGAACTACAGAGCTAAAACCATGTTTTATATCTATCTGAAATTTTCCAGAAGAGAAAACAAACACACACAAAATATTAAGATTGAACATATTGTAAGAACCATAACAGTAGAGCTCTGAAAGAAAAGAAACTTGGGGGAAATGATGGAATTGTACTACCACCGCTATGCCTAGATAATAAGTCTTTCCTTTGTTTCTTTTCAAAATAAGAAACATTTTTCTTACCACCAGTGTAAACTTGAACCTGCTGAAAGAAAATTGGCATTTTCTTTTAAGAGTTGTTAATTAAAACGACATTAAATATACAACATATAGTACCAAACGTGGCTACAAAAACTGTCACTAAGGGTCCTGTTAAATATCATAATCCTCTCCCAGAGAACCTAATTACAACCATTTTTAAAGGTTCACAATCCTCTATGTTGCAAAACCCTTTTCTTATTTACTAACATAAAAGAATCAAATATCAACAACTTGACATCGTAAACATGTATATCAATGAAAGAAAAAAAAACACTGAATAAATATTTCATTCCCGTACGAGATGGCTTGTGCCAAAAAACAACAACAACCCTCATGTCACTTATAGGCAAGAAAGAAAGAAAAAGTCAGAAAGGTTGGTATACATTTTTTTAAAGAGATCTTACTTAAAAGTATATCATAGATTATAGAGAGATCAATAGTTGTAGATTACTCTTACCTTAATATTAATACATTTTGGATAAAAAAATAAATCTACTATTTAATCATAATATTTCAGATTTTATTCCTTCACAAATATTAATTAGTTATTTGATCGCTTATTAAAACAAGTTGAACCTTTTCCCAGCAAGTCAGAAGAAAATAGTTAAGCAATGCGAGATTTTTAAAAATGTTTTGAAGCTTTTTGATTCCTGCTACAAGAACATTTTGCTAATCCAGAGTTTTGTTACTTTTACTTTTTATATATAACCTCTTATTCCCCAATGGTTCCTCTATAAATATCATCCTTTTATACATTTATGTGCATAGATAGAATGTGCACTATTCAGTTTCTTTTTGATCTTTGTGACAGTCAAAGCTTGTTTAGGCATTTGATTTTGAACTGTGAACTGATTTTCCTTTTTCTGGCTTCTTAGCTGCAAACCTGCTGCATTGACAGTCAGAAGTCTTGATATGAGAGGAAAATAAATTTGAAATCTGTTGTTAAGAGAAGAACAGACAACCTGAGTTCCAAGGAATCAATGGTCTCAAAAATCTTACTTGCAGCCCCAGAGACTCTTCCAAGTTATTGTCATTAGTGATTTCTAATACGAGCAAAGAGGGAATGTATTAAATATTAAATTTTAATAATTAAATTTATTAAATGTATTAAATTTCAATGAAATAAACCAGAATAACTATATTTAGTTTAATTTATTGTAAATGAAATGCACTAAGTTTGTCCTCATCCCATCTGTACTTAGGCAAATATAGTTCTTGACTCTAAAAGATTGTGTGACTCCTGACCCAAGGGGAAAAATGTACTCTTTCTCTAGTCCTACTCCTGATATCTATATATACAGAATATAGAAATACCCACACATATCACATTTAATTATTTTCAGCTTTTCCTGGTATTAGAGCTAGCAGAAAACTTTACTGCAAAATTTCAGTAGGTCTGAATTCTGCTGAGAGGAGAACAGCAGAATTGGTAAAGAGATGGCAGCAATCTTTCTTTTCTAGGTTTTCTCTCTTTTTGCAACAGAGCTTTTAAGTTTTAAGAACAACACATATTCCAATTATGCAGGACAACCTTCAGGTTTTCCCCTCTATAAAATGAAAATTAGGTCAGGGGCTTTGTTTACTTCCTTCTAACTCCCACTAAGCACATTAATGCTCCAATCCTCAAGACAAACCATTAACTATTGCATTTTTCTCCTCCTTTTCTTACAGTGAAGGAAAATATTAATGTTACAAATAGCTGCCATTAGCATGAGCAGAGCCGCATATTAATCTGTGTGCTGGTGTTTTGCTGTCATGAGGCAGAAAGGCCCTAGAGGCCTTGCATTCACTGGGAACTGATGAAGGCATTAGCATTAATGATAATGATAAGCAGGGCACTGTAACTAATATGCCAATTTCTTTTGTAATCCTGTTTGGGCAAGGACTTCTTCTCTGTCCTCCTTGCCTGTGCAAACTAGGAAAAGCTGTGCTTTGGAAAAATTATCTGCAAGGACAGGAGACTTCTGGGAAGGGTAATAAGCAGCTGTAGCTAAGGAGAGATGACAGCAAAAAGAAAAGGTGACACAGAACATAGAAATGAATTTTGTAATAAAAGTATTTTCTCTGGAGTTTGTCTTGCAGAAACAAGGAAGGGATCCTAACTGAGGTTCCATATGTATATACACATGCTCACAAATACACACCCATATAAACTTTCTGTTACGTTTGGAAATTATAGGAAAATTGGGGAAGATTGGAACCTACAGAGTTGTTATTTAAATTTAGTCATATGACTGTTCTTAAAATGTAATGTCAGATTTTCACTTCTTATATCAAACTAGGGCTCCTGATTGGTTGCTTCAGGTAGGGAATGGAAGTGAAGAGCCACCACAGTTGAGAATTTGGGCTAGAAAGCATTTTCTTGCTGCCTGTCATCTCCCTGGATCAAAGAAGGATTGAGAGTTTAACCAAGTGCATTCCAGTTGGCGGTTCCTTCTGATTAAACTGCAGAAACAGAAATGTTTTTACAGCTAGATCAGGAGTGGGAGTGTTGGATTTCAACCTATGCTCCTATCTGCAGCAGAGCTAAAATGGACATTTAAAGCCTTTCTTTCCTCATCTCTTAATCATTTTAAGAATTAGATTAGCTCCCTTCCTTTTAACATTCTAAAAGTCCCTCAAACCTGGTTATGTTATCAGGCAGGAGGTTCTCAGGAATCTGGAGTTACGCTTAAATGGCCCCATTGCTGAGTTAGTCAACTTTATCCTTTCTTCACCTAGGAATTTGTAATTGAAATTTTACAAAGATACAAGTTTGGAATTAATCCTACATACCTAAGTGGAACTTAACTTTAGATAGACATAGGATTATGTGGGATAATTATTCTTCTTGTTACTATTTCAATAGCTAATATTTATCTTGACATAATTTGATTAATACAGAAAGTTGCTATTTTAGGACTGCAACTGTAAGGATCCATAAAAATTAAAACCTACTGAATAGACTAAAGATCAGGCTATAGGGTGATAAGCACTATTAGGGAGAGGAGATAAATGGTTGCATAAAGAACTCTCTTTGGACAAAAGAACAAGTATAAAATGTGGAAATTGAGAGACATAAGACAGAATATCACCATATATCACCATATAGTCCAAATCTGCAAAGACAATCAGGAAAGTTAAGGCTCAGAATGAACTAAGACTTGCAACAAATGTCAAATATAATAATAATAATAATAATAAACGTTTATTTCAACATGTAAAGAAACAAGACAAAAAATCAAGGAAATGATTGGTCCACTAATGGGAGAAGATGGCAAGCAGGTGATGGGCACCAGGGAGAAAGCAGAATTGCTTAATTCATTTTTTGCATCTATCTTTACACAAAAGATAAAAATAATCCAACCTATCAAAACTATTCTGTCTTCTATAGGAGACAGAATAGGAATACAACTCAAAATAGGCAAGAAAATGGTAAGACTTGTCTACCCTAGATGTATTAAAATCACCATGACCAGATGGATTATATTCCAGAGTTCTGAAGTAGCTGGTAAATGTGATCTCAGAACCACTGAACCATATTTTTCAAAGATCCTGGAGTCCCAGGGAACTACTAGAAGACTGGAAAAAAATTAATGTGGTTCCCATCTTCAAAAAAAGGGGGGGAAAATGGATCCAGGAAACTACAGACCAATCAGACTCATATCAATACCTGCTATGATCCTGGAAAATAAAATCAAGCAACAGATCTCTATACACCTAGAAACCAGAAAAGCTTTTACTAGAAGCCAACATGGGTTTATTAAAAACAAATCATGCCAGAAAAAACTTGCATTTTTTGACAAAGGACTAAATTAGCAAACCAGAAAAATGCTGTGGACATTGTATACTTAGAGTTCAGTTCAGATTCATAACTGGCTGACCAACTCTACTCTACATGTAGTCCTCAGTGGAACTACATCTACATGAAGGGAAGTGTGCAGTGGGGTATCTCAAGGTTCTGTCTTAGGCCTAGTGCTTTTCAACATCTTCATAAATGATCTAGGTGAGGGGGATATAAATTTGCAGTGAACACTAAGCTGGGGGGAATAGCCAACACTTTAGAAGATAAGCTCAAGATCCAGAAGTATCTTGACAGATTTAAACACTGGGCCCTATCCAACGAAATACAGTTCAGTAGTGAAAAAAGTAAGGTTTTATACTTAGGCAAGAAAAAACAAATGCACAGATATAGAAGAGGTATCTGGCTCAACAACAATAACTGTGAGAGTGATCTAGAAGTCCTGGTGGACAACCACTTAAATATGAGCCAGCAATCTGCTATAGCTGCCCAAAAGGTCAATGTAATCCTAGGCTGCATTAACAAAGGGAAAAAATCAAGAACTTTATATTGCATTAGTAAGATCACACTTGGACTACTGCTTCTAGATTTGGTCACTAAGATACAAAAAAGATGTTGAGGTTCCAGAAAGAGTGCAGAAAAAAGCAACAAAAATGATTAAGGGACTGGAGGATAAAATATATAATGAATAGGTGCAGGATCTGAGTATACCTAGTGACAAAGAGAAGAATTGGGGTGACTTGATAGCAGTCTTCCAATATTTGAGAGGCTGTCATAGAGAGCCTGACCACATGATCACAAAGAAACAAAAATTATTTCCCTCCCTGTATTCTCACTGATGACATGTACAGTATTAATGCTTATCCGTCTGGCATGTTTAGAAACAGTAAAATACTTCAACATGTACTACCAATTGATTACAGCCATGTTATCGATAGTTCACTAAGTAAGAAATAATTGGTAAATACCACAAATTAGCTGGCAAATAGCAATTTTGCCTTTAACAAGTTGTGTTAGGTAACATCCAACCCAAGGAATATTGGAAACAAATTGGGTAAAGGGGCTCAGGACCCTATCCATCTCTCTATCCATCACCAGGTTAACTACAAAGCAGATCAAGAACAAACTTAGTATGATGGAAGGAATCAACAAAAGAAAAACAATTACTTTGAGAAAGAGTAGTATTGATTTGGCTGTGAAAAAAATCCAGGACAAAAAGAATCTCTAAATACACTATATTCCTATGGGAGAAGCAATTGGTCAATATTTGGAATATTGGGATATAGTTATCCCCCTCCTTTCTTGTGTCATGACCTAGGATGGACCTACTCATAAACACTCATGAATAAAACTTGATAAGAAAGCAGAAGCACAAACAGACAGAACACATATGCTGCAGCAACACAAGAACATATACATATAAATACCAATTACGCCCTCTAACATACCCACTGAGAGAGAAAACACTTATGCAACCCCTGATTATATCCTCACATAAATATATGAAACATATTATTTCATTCATCAGAATAAAGTATAGAATCCTCTTATGGCAGCTGCTAGTAAAGAATCTGGAAATGACTCCGGAAACTGTGTTATATATATTTTCCTCTCTTTTTCTACCAACGCAATTGAATGTTTGCATCAAATAATGCAAAGCTGGCCAGATTTTGTATATCCAAATGATGTCTCCAGGATTGGAACTCAGCATCATCAACCAGGCTGTTGAATCAGGAGAATTGGGAAACTTAGATCAAGCCTTAAAATGGAGTCCTCAGTGTTGCCCACTTGGAAACATGGTGCATTGGTTTGCCATGCTTGACCCAGCCCTGATCAAAATAGGTATAAATATTTCACATGCACTTATCAACAGAATAGCAGAAGAGAAAGAATTATAAATCAGGAGTATAAAATGATATCATACCTTTAAATTGATTATTTTTATTATATAATATATATATATACAATGATTATATAGGGATCACATTGAAAGATTATAATAATGTTTGCAATTGAACTGGCAAAACATACCTACAAATACTCACAATTAATTGCTGCAAGTACCATCAGTTGAAATTTGAATATGACTTTGAATCACACATAGAAAGGAGTTCTCATCACATTGCAACTATATGTACCTCCAGATATTGGAAAAATTGAAGCTTCACTTACCTAGAAAAGAAAAGAAGAAGAAAATAGTGGATATATCAAAAATAGTCTCATATTCTGATAATGCATGTACGTGACTCTAAACATCTTATAAAAGTTTTCTTTAAAGTGTATATTGAAATACCTATGATACTTCATGACTTCATTAGCACATGACTGCTATTTAAACAGCAATAATAGGTTTGTAGTGCTATTTAATATTATACAGATGACTCATTAAGAAAAAGCAAGCTTGAGCAGGTGTTTTCATCAACATCTTGTTTCATTTCCCCCCCCCCCCAAAAAAACAACTACACAAAGACACAAATGATCCCAGCTGTGAACAGCAGGCTTCTGAAGATCTCACTTTCTAGTGACAGTCATTACAGGGAGAATGAAAAAAGGCATACTTTAAAACAAGTAAAAATGACCAGGGGTGTGTTTATTTCACATTCTCTGGAGCTGAATGTTGACAACAAAATCTTATGGATATTGGACAGAAAGTAATAAAAGATAGTACCAGATTTTTTTTTAATGACAGCTGTTCCCTTAATCCTATCATGATTTTCCAGGTGTGGTCAGAAAATGTTTTAGTAAAGCTCAAAAATATTTTTAAATAGGTTGTGCTGGAGATACAGAAACAAAAAAAAAAATCATTTTAGGAAATTATAACTGAAGCAGAAAGAATAACACATGACATTTATACAAAAGGGTTATGTATAACATGATCCATCCAGAATCAGAAAGACAAGGTGCGGGTGGGTGGGTGGGTGGGTGGAGGAATGAATCAAAATGTTGCAGATAGTCAGAGTCAGTTGTGATTGGAATGGCTTATAGGTTATGTAGAATAAATAAAACAAATATTAAAACAAATGCTATCATAATAAAATAAATGCTATCATAAACTCTGGAAATTTGAAATATATCTTAAGTGTTGCTCTGCTACCATCTACTGCTCTGATACCTTTTAATGGAATAGTACAGGTCTCAAATTTCCCGTGTATTGATGACTCCCTTGCTTCCTTGGATTGGCTCCCCCTCTCCCAGGGAAAAAGGATGTTCTTTTATTGAATTATTAGCTGAATTATTAATTGATATGAAAACTGCATTTTACTGGGCATGAAAAGTCATTTGCAAATGAGATAAAATGTTCTCAGCATTGCCTGCCTCCAAGCAGAACTAGAGGGAGTCTCTGACAGCTTGATTATTATGCACATTAGTATAATCTGCTGAGTTTCTAATGCACAGAGAGAAGAATCCGCTTATATCGTATCCATCAGTCAACCTCTTCCTTTCTTCTTATTGCCTTCTTTACATCTCTATCAAGGAGACCTCAAGGGGGAAATTTTTCTTTCTAATCCATCCCAAATGTCATCGATAGCAAATGGCTAATGGTCATGGTGAATGATGCTTTTCTCTCAATTCCGTGTAGAAAGAAAGTCTCTTTCTCTACTTTACGTTCATTTCTATCACTATCAGGGAAGGGATTTTTCAGTATTACCTTTATTGGTTCTACTCCAGAACCAAGATAATAGGAAGCCTAATGTAATTCTTTGCCTTAACTGTTTTAATTGTCTTTTTTTGAACATATGGAAAACTGGTTGTGTTTGGAAGCTTCTTTTGTTCATTCTGGAGATTTTGAAGCTAATTCTTAACTTTCCCCTAATTTTTTTTAAGCAGGTCAATTTTGGACATTAAAGAATCACATGACACATTTAAGTCCGCTATTCTTGTTTTAGAAAAAGATATGAGCAATTAGAGAATGATATACCCAATAAAAAATAAGGAACAACAGGAAGTAGTCTTCATAAAAATACAGATATACTTCTTTGCTACCTTAAGTTTTTTTAAATAAAATGTTGAAATATATCAACAGTTGGTTTTTTGATAAATGGCATTCAAGAAATTTTTTCTCTAGTAATTAAAAGCTGAGTTACATTCAGGGTCTGCAAGCATTTTTCAGGTATTGTAGATACAACTTTCTTAAAACTGAAATAAAGTGAGAGGTTTCAAATACTTGAAACGTGGTATTGGATCTTAAATCCCCCATGCTAACATAAGCAGCAGTGAATTTCTTGTCATTGAGGATCATTCCACCTAATTTTTAATTTGAGAATTTTTTTCCATCTCAACAATATTCTAAGCTGCCACCTAAATCCTTCATAGGAAATAGACCCTAATCTGTATTTGAATTCATCTGTAAATCAGAATTCAATTTTAAGTTGCATTTCTCCAAAACTGAATTTTAGAAAACTTACAATTGAGAATAAATATTCATGTTCATGTATTTATTTCCTTAAATTATAAAATTAATACCTGGTTTGAAAAGAATTGCTGATTTATTTATGATTACAAGAAAATAATTTTATGGAAGTCTTCATAAAAGATAAAGGTCTTCCTAAAAGACTGAACTGATTTCAGGTATGGCCAATAGAGGAAGGCTAACCCAAGAAAGTTTAACCTAAGATCCCAAAAAAAACCCAAACCCTGGCAAATTATGGGGCCATCTCACCCCACCTAATACCTGAATCCAGATGTGCACAAGGCATTGTTCTTACTCTAATTTGGTTTCATTACAATAATAAATCAGCAGAAAGACATTGCTTTTCATCCATACCTTAAACTTCGGATGTTTATGAAAATTAACACACTGTCACTAAGCCATGAGTAAATGCTTGAACCTTCTGATAACTCTTAAATCTCCCTTCCCAGTAAAAGAATCATATTATACAAACAAGGTGTTGATATTGGAATAGGAAGAAGATTCCAGGGCTTAGGTGACATTTATTTTAATAGTTTTTTTGAGCAATTTAGTTTTTCTGTTTATAGCTTACAAGCAACAGAAGAAAATGTCTTGTTGTCTTGGGATGTGCCAATTATTTATAATTATATGTAACAGACAGAACAAATAAAACTGAATAATAATGAAAAGAAACGGGTAACCATATTGTTTAGAGTACAACTGCTTTTTCCCATTACTGTTGTAGGTATTCTTGCTTTCTGCTCATTTGTCATTATATGGTCATTTTTATTAAAAATAACACTTTGTATCTTTCCTGATTGACAACTTAAAAATATATATATATCCCAAAATGGGTAAGAGCAAAGAATTGGCTTTCCTATATTCTATATCGATCAACAGATAAATAGGAACCTATCCTCTGCCTCTAACTCATATCTTCAATAAACAATGACCGAAATTGGCAAATTCTACCAATAAACCCTGCACTTTAGATGCAAATGAAATAATTTAATAATAACTACTCAACCACATTGTTGAACATGCATGTGTGCCTTCAAGTTAATTTTTGATTCCTGGTGACAAGTCCGAACGGTTTTCTTTGCAAGGTATTTTGGGGAAGTGTCATTGGTCATTGCTGGTTTTCTAGGACTGATAGAAATGGACCAGCTAATGACACTAACTGGCTTTGTACCTTAAGCAGGACTAGAACTCACAGTTTCTAGCCTGGTGCCTTCATCTCTTCACCAAACATTTAAATGCATAGATTCTTAGGCTTCTTCAATATTTCTCTCAACATTCTGCCCCTAATTTAGACTGTCTGCATGTGCTGAATGCTTCTCAGTTGCCTGAAATATATTCACTTACTTTCTCTCTTTCTTTCTCACACATTACGTTTCTATGTGCAGCCAGAATATTGATTGTCTCCCCATCCCCCCTCTCTCCCTGTGTAAAGCATACAAATGAAAAATGTGAAATACAAAATTTAAGACATATGTGTTATAGTCATTAGATATATGCCATGAAATACAGTTCTCCTCTGCCATTTCACAGTCTATTCATCTTGTAAAAGACCATTTACATCAAAATTCACCTTCTCCCATGGCAATATCTTCCAGATATGTTGAACACCTTCTAAAATTATCAGTCAGTATGGTCAAATTAGGATATTCTGGATTGTAAATTCTTACATTGGATGAAAAACTGCAGTCCATTCAGCTTTGATGAAAATCTATTTTGATCTTGTCAGCAATGAAACCCCAATGTAAATAAATTTATTCCAAGGTAAATGCCAGGAGAATTATTTATAAGTAAATGCACACACAAAAACCTTATGATAATATCTACCTCTACAAAAGGGGGAAGAAAGAGGGAGACTGCTGCAAAGTTTCTCTTAATATGCTGTAGTTCAGAATTTCGTGATTCAACATTCCAAAATAGTGACTATAAAAACCACAAAATTATATTTTAAAAAATGGATAAAATCTTGCCCTTATCACATATGGTTTTTCTTCAAAAGATTCCATGACTACAGAATGCTATGTGTAATTACTTACAGGAAATGTAGCTAACCTTGGCATTGTTGAAATAAGAGCTTCAGTTGATTGTGCAGGATATATTTTTCATAAAACAAAAAGAATGCCTGGCTAAATTTATGCTGTGGGGTCCTTGGTGCTCTCTCAATGTGGTTTCTTTTCTTACAGACATTTCGTTACCAAACTAGGTAATATCATCAATACTAGTAGGGAAGCTGGGATGTTTACTGTTAACTTGTTTGTCTGAGTTGGTAGTTACTCGATTGAGGTATTGTTTGCTTCTTGATTGTTGGTCTAATGTTTATCTAGGTGTTAATCTCTGCTCACCTCAGTGTTGGTTGCTGGTGAGGAAATGTTTGGTCTTTTTATTTCCTTTTTGGGGTTTTGATGTTCACTTTTGAATGGTATATAGTTGTTGTTTATTTCTATTGCCTCTTGATGGTTGATTTGCCTGAATGCCAGGCCTGGAAGCTCTCTACTCTCTACACTCTCAAGCAGCACTGATGATGTTACCTAGTTTGGAAAAGAAAGATCTACAAGAAAACAACCAAGCTCAGACAGCACTAAAGACCCTGCAGTTCAACCTTGAGCTACAAATATTTTTCCCCTTTGGTAAATTCATGCTCTTAACCGATCCTGCTTTGTCTGAATTTCTAAATAAATATTTCCCCTTTACCATCCCTTTTATTCTATTTTTCATTGCATTCCATTCTGCAGAGATGGATAATGAAAGGAGAATATAATTGTGGCCTAGCACTATAGAAATTGCTTAACGAAATAAGAAAGGACCTATGCTAATCCAGCGGTTGGTGATTTCTCCTCTCTTTAAAAAATGTGAAAATGATTAATTTGTCACAAATACGGTAGAAAATTTTTAAAAACCACTTGTACACAACTTGGTTGCCTATCATATGAATGCTACTATGGTGGGATCCTTTTTGAATGATTACTGTGAGTGTTTATTTCAGATCTGAAATAATCCTTCCTAATATGCCCTTAAAAATAGCCAATATTCTTTGTAAATTGTAACATGGGTAGGAAGCCTACAGTTATCTTCAATTATCATTTACCTCATTAGAAGATATAATTTCATTCACCCCTATTTTGCTCTAATCAATAATTCCTACCTCTCCAAATGAATATTGTAAATAAAGTAATATCAACAACATTTATCTGCACATAATATAATCAAATATTATGGAAGAGTGAATGTTAATCTTCTCGGGACACCAGATTTACATTGTTCTTAATAAAAAAGCAATACTTGATATTACACTGCTCCTATGGTGATAATGTGGAACCAGTGCAATAGCATTTTAATGTTTAGATTAATAGTATGCTGCCATTAACATAACTGACAGAATAAGAGTTTCACGATTAGGGCAATACTATGGCAGGTGTCTATGAGCTGTTAATAGAACAGTGATACTCCTGAGAGTCTCTTTCTTTCTCACTACTGCTAGAAAGCAGGAAATGTCATATTTTTATGCATATTCTTTTAATCCCATCACTTGATTTTAGCCAAACTTGTTTATCCTTCCAGACTGCAATGCCAGAGTGCTATAGAGATTTGAAGTAATATTTTCCAAAAGCATCCATGCATGCAGTAGACATTTGTATTAATACTTTTCAGAGGTTCCCGAGAGGCTTTCTAGGATACTGCTGTCACCAGTATCAATTCCAAATGGTCTGGAGGTTTGGGGAGAGAAAGGAGAGGGAGAGAGAGAAGAGGGAGAGATAACATCAGGGGATCTTAGGAGCTTTCTGAATTCAGAAAATCTGAACTACAGTTAATCAATCTATTGCATAATAAAGAAGGACGCACAGCAGATTTTTATTCATCATATTTAGATTCTGTCCAAGACTTAGTTTTAGAGCAAGTCATGGTGAGGACTATTGAAAAATATTTTGGTCTCCGTAGGGGAGGTCTAATTCATATTACATGGATATTACACATATGGCTTGTCATCTCCTTGCCTGATTTCCTAGGCTTGTTTTTCTACATGTCTTAATTAGCCCAACATCTGTTGGAAGAAGACACACTCTGCCAACCATATTCCTTCAAGCAAAATACCCGAGTTGTCTTGCTGGCAGCTTTTGCCTTCAGAGTGTAGAAAGGCACAAGCAGGTCAGCTATCCTTGACATCATAATTAATTAATAGGGAAGACTTAGTTGGGAAAGTATCAAGGACATTAGGGGAAAGTAACCATGTAATAGAGTTAGCCCTTTACACATATTGGAATCTTAGACTCAAGAAAGTGGATTTGAATAAACTCTGAACTGTGATAAATATGAAAAGCTAATAGGAAGAGGAGCTCAATATGTGTAGGATTTCCTAAGAAGATGCTATAAGCACAATGGTACAAAGCTACAAAACCAAATGAGCACAAAAAAATGAGCTTATCAAAAGAAGTCAATGCCACTATATAAAAAGCTTAATAGGATCACAAAACAGAACAAAAATGAAACATACAGGAAATAAAAAAGAATTATGCCACCAAAGCATAATTAAGAAAAGTAGACCATAACAGTAGAAAATGGATGCCAAGGAAGTAAAACTCAAATGAACTGAGACTAGTGAAGTAATCTATCTCTCTCTGTGCATCTTTAGCAATTTTGAGTCAATCTTACTCTTGGCAAACCCACCCTTACGTTTTCCTGGCAACATTTTCAGAAGTGGTTTGCTTTTGCCTTCTTTAAAGGGGGCGACAGAGAGTGACTACCCGAAGTTACCAAGCTGGCTTTGTGCCTAAGGCAAGATTAGAAATTTATGGTTTCCCAGTTTTTAGTCCAGTGCCTTTAACCACTACACCAAGCTGACTCTCCTTTTGATATATTCAGAATAATATATACAGAGTCAGTATACCAGCTACTCAGTTAAGAAAACAAAATGCTAGTAGCAACAATCACAAAAAGACATATCTAATCAACTCCTTCAGTCTTCTCGAGCAAAAAGAAAGCTGACAAGAAAAAGGGACAAGATTGTTATTGATAGCAGCATGGTCAGAGAACACATTTTTACTTTATATGAGCTTAAATCTCCAGGAGCAGATGATTTGCATCCTATTATACTGATGCATTGAAGAAACTAGCAGATGATTTGGCTCAAGAACTTCTAGAGAATTGGTGAAATGCTAGATAACTGGAGTAGACATTATTTTATTTTCAGAAAGAAGAAAAAAGAGGACCCAGTAAGCAACAGATGAGCCTAACCTGGGAAGATTTAGATAAATAAAACAATTGATCTGTAAGTACCTTGAGAACAATCAAATGCTAACAAGAAAATTTGCCAGACTAAGGCAAGTAATTTCCTTAATAGATTATGGGTCTTCTGCAGATATCCACCCAAATTAATTTATTCATTTGTCAGTTGATGTGCTGACAAAGCATGATAAAGAACTGAGTTGATTGGCTAGTGGCCATGTTAATCTTTCCAATTGATATAAAGAAAGTTGAAAGTCTTCCTACTTTATTTCCTCTCTCCCACTTCTCATAATGGAAAATTACACCTACAGTAGCATAATCTGGGGAATTTCAGGCAGGTTTAGACAATGTATCTTCACCCTTTTCTGTTTTTATTTTCCTTTACCTTTCTGTGTGATAAAAAGAGAAGTGACAACCAAAACGACCATAGGGTGGAATGCCTAAATAACAGAATCATTATACTTTAGAATAATAGTTAAGTCTTAGGCAAGAAGTTCAGTTCTATTTTTTGCAGGGTAAAATAGAAGTGAAGAGCAAATTCTTGATAGGATGGTAATACAGGTAGTCCTCAATTTGTGATAGGTCACTTAGTGACAATTTGAAGTTATTACAGACTTCCCCAAAGATACTTAAGATCCAATTTCAAAGATAGAGCTACAGCACTCCTGCAGTCATTTGCTCTTACAACAGACTGCAGCATTCACCCACCTATCCATTCCAGCCTTCTGGGTCCCTCATTCACCCATATGAGATCAGACTGCAGTGAGCACAAATCAGCTGGAGTTTGCAAGATTCCAGTTTCTTTCTCACCCAGCAAGCAAGAAGAAGTCAGATCAGCCAGAGTTTGCAAACTACAGCAAGTGAGAGAAGACCAGGATGGCCAGAGTTTGCAAGCCTCCAGCTTCCTTCCCACTCAAGGACTTGCAGGACTCAACCTACTCCAGGGTCCAACAACAACCAACTTACCTTTCTGTTTTTTGCAGCTTCTGAGAGAGGGACCCAGGCCATTCAAGATCAATTTTCTTATAGACCTAGCCTCATGGCAAACCAGATGTCATTCTTGTGAATTGGGGGAGGGGGGGGTTAAAGAAACAAATAGAGCCCTCTTTAAAAAATAGAGCTCCTTAAAAACAAAAATTCGACAGTATCACGGGTTGCAAAAGAGCAGGAGTTTGCCACGAGGCTGGGTCTATAAGAAACTGATCCTTTATTGGCCCAGGTCTCCTCTCAGAAGCTGCAAAAAACAGAAAGATAAGTTGGGCATTGCTGGGCTTGGAGCAGGCTGACTCTGCAAGTCCTTGGAAGGGATCTCCCCTTGCTCACTGGAGGCTTGCAAGCTTCAGAATGATTGTTCTTCCTTGATCTCTGGGTAGAAAGAAAGCTGAAGGACTGTGGGGACCCCAGCAAGAAGCAGAGCGTGAAGTGCCTCAGAGGGTGGGGGAGAAGCCCAGGGCAGGAGATTATCGGGCTGTGCTCCATTTAACAACCCTCATGTTTGTTTAATGTTTAACAGTTGCATCAAGGAGAACAGGGATAGGGTCATTAACAACTGTCACGACATGCGACCGTAATGGGCAGGCTTCATTACGGTCATATCTTGAGGACCACCTATAGTGACTGGGAAAAAGAAAAAAAAGACTAGATCAAAGCAGTTTGGTCAGCAGGACAAAGACTGGCTTCAAATGTAGAATATTCAGCAAACATTATCAAATTAATTGTTTATGCTTATGTTGAAAAAAGATCCCAAAAGATTTCAGCAAAAAGCAGAAGTGTATTTGTATGACACATTTTACAATATTGCAAATTTTGCAAAAAGAAATATCTCACTTTTAGCTTCTACAATAATGTGCATAAAAATATAAACAATCAATATGAAATTGGACTTCTTTATTGAAAATCAAATTTGCTGCTATGAAGAAAGAACTGTCTAGCAGTTTATTTGGAGAGAAGAAAGTCACATTTTGTATGAGTAAATTTAGTGTTTTTACAGAATTGCAAACTGCAGGTCATATAGTTAGATATGTTTCCTATTCTTTAAGAAATGTTTTGGTGTGCAGATAACTAGTAAAGCCTTCTAAGGCATAGGGAACCATTTTTATAAGCCACTTTGAATGCTAATATTAGCATAAAAGGATATAAGTATAATAATAAAATGCATTATTTAAATTTATTATAACTCCACTGGACTCTAGAAAGCATACTCTAGAATGGCATACACAGTGCTTTTTTTGTAAAAAGAAAAGGTGCTGGAACTCACACATGTCATACAACCCGCCTTGCCTACCCTACAAGGTTCCATCCAAAAAAGGTGCCGGAACTCCATTCTGGGCGTTCTATGACAAAAAAAGCCCTGGGCATACAAAACCCAAAATAAATAGGCTATATCGAATTGTAACAATCCAGATTAAAGATCCTTCCTTGCAATTGTATGAAGAAAGAAAGGAGAGTTTATAAATAATGGTATGAAAAATTGACTAAAACAATTTTTAAAGAGAGCCTTGAAACCTCCATACTAGTCAGCATTCACTCGTATCTTCTGGAATCTGTCACTTTTGACATAATGCAAGATCGGCTACTTTTGTGCATCTACAGTATGCAATGTTATGCAGCAAAATAGAAAAAAGATGGAGCTTATGTTATGATCCCAGGACATTGCTGAGTTAGCCTCCTCCTCCTCCTACACACACACACACACACACACATCAATGGTTGTTTTTTTGGCAGCTTTCCTTCCTTAGGCTTTCCATGCCTGCTTCCTACTTGCAGAGATAGATGTAATGGGGATGCTATTCTGAAAAGACAGGTTAGGGATCAATGTTTTTTGCAGCTTGGGGCTACTAAAGAGAACACTTCTAACACTTGTTTCATTCTGATTGATGACAGACTCGATGCAGGGGAAACATGGATGGGCATCAAACAGTATGGAAGTATTGACTGCTGCTAGTCGTGATGCCAATATATTATCTTTAGTATTAGGTGCCGTAGAGGATAGCATATTACTCCTCATACTATTTTCTATCGGCATCACTATCCATTATGAAAAAGGGAACACCGGATTGGCTAGACATTTTCAGCATTCTTAAAGTGAACATGAATTAAAAAGGACAGTTAGACATTTTTAAATTCAAAAGCTGGAATGAAATACAGACAATATTAATAATATAGTACTGACTATAAGTTACAATAGAAAACCTTTCCTTCACTATCCCTTTCCAATAACTTTTCAGTTCTATTAAATATTTTTTTCTTCTTTGTGTCCTCTGTATGTGTGTGTGTATATATATTATATATAATAATAATAATAATAAAGTTGGAAGGGACCTTGGAGGTCATCGAGTCCAACCCCCTGCTCAGGCAGGAAACCCTATACCATTTCAGACAAATGGCTGTGCAGTCTCTTCTTAAAAACTTCCAGTGTTGGAGCATTCACCGCTTCTGGAGGCAGGTTGTTCCACTGGTTAATTGTTCTAACTGTCAGGAAGTTTCTCCTCAGTTCCAGTTGCTTCTTTCCCCATTGACTATTTCCATCCATTACTTCTTGTCCTGCCCTCAAGGCGCCTTGGAGAAATAGCTTGACTCCCTCTGCTTTGTGGCAACCCCTGAGACTATGGAATACTTCTATCATGTCACCCGTAGTCCTTCTTTTCATTAAACTAGACATACCAATTTCCAGCAACGTGCTTGTATGCTTTAGCCTCCATTCCCATAATCATGCTTTGTTTCCCTTCTACTCTGCACTCTTTCTAGAGTCTCAACTTTTTTTACATCGTGGTGACTAAACTGGATGCGTATTTCCAAGTGTGGCGCTTACCAAGGCATTGTAAAGTGGTATTAATCTTCACGTGATCTTGATTCTATCCCGCTGTTAATGCGCCCAGCACTGTTTGGCTTTTTTGGCAGCTGCAGCACACTGCTGGCTCATATTTAAGTGATTGTCCACTAGGACTCCGAGATCCCTCTCACAGTTACTACTATTGAGCAAGGTACCCCCTATACTATACCTGTGCATTTGGTTTTTCTTGCCTAAATGTAGAACCTTACTTTTTTCACTATTGAATTTCATTTTGTTAGATAGCGCCCAGTGTTCAAGCCTGTCAAGATCCTTCTATATCTTAAGCCTATCTTCTGGAATGTTGGCTATTCCTGCCAGCTTGGTGTCATCCGCAAATTTGATGAGTTCCCCATCTATCCCCTCGTCCAAATCGTTGATGAAGATGTTGAAGAGCACTGGCCCCAGAACAGAGCCCTGGGGCACCCCACTGCACACTTCCCTCCATGTAGATGCGGTTCCATTGAGGACCACACACACATATATATATATATATATAT
>JALGBA010001170.1:0-30596 GCA_023970755.1 Azemiops feae
AAACATCTACTTCTGCTTCATTGACTATGCTAAAGCTTTGATTGTGTTGATCACAACAAATTGTGGCAAGTTCTTAAAGAGATGGGAGTACCAGACCATCTTATTTGTCTCTTGAGAAACCTATATGTGGGTCAAGAAGCAACAGTGAGAACTGGACACGGAACCACTGATTGGTTCAAAATTGGGAAAGGAGTCCGGCAAGGCTGTATTCTGTCACCCTGCCTATTTAACTTATATGCAGAGCACATCATGAGAAAGGCAGGGCTAGATGAATCAAAAATTGGAATTAAGATTGCCGGGAGAAATATTAACAACCTAAGATATGCAGATGATACCACTCTAATGGCAGAAAGTGAAGAGGAACTAAAGAGCCTCTTGATGCGGGTGAAGAAGGAGAGTGCAAAAGTTGGCTTGAAACTCAACGTTAAGAAAACCAAGATCATGGCATCCGGCCCTCTCAATTCCTGGCAAATAGATGGGGAAGAAATGGAGGTAGTGACAGATTTTATCTTCCTGGGCTCTAAGATCACCACAGATGGGGACTGCAGCCAAGAAATTAAAAGACGTTTGCTCCTGGGGAGGAAAGCTATGGCAAATTTAGACAGCATACTAAAAAGCAGAGACATCACCCTGCCAACAAAAGTACGTATAGTCAAGGCCATGGTTTTCCCAGTTGCAATGTATGGCTGTGAAAGTTGGACCATAAGAAAGGCTGAATGCAAAAGAATTGAGGCCTTTGAACTATGGTGCTGGAGAAGACTCCTGCGAGTCCCTTGGACTGCAAGGCGATCAAACCGGTCAGTCCTAGAGGAGATCAACCCTGACTGCTCCTTAGAAGGCCAGATACTGAAGTTGAAACTCAAGTACTTTGGCCACCTAATGAGAAGGAAGGATTCACTGGAGAAGAGCCTAATGCTGGGAAAGATTGAGGGCAATAGAAGAAGGGGACGACAGAGAATGAGGTGGCTGGATGGAGTCACTGAAGCAGTAGGCGTGAGCTTAAATGGACCAGAAGATGGTAGAGGACAGGAAGGCCTGGAGGAACGTTGTCCATGGGGTTGCGATGGGTCGGACACGACTTCGCAACTAACAACAACATTAAATTTGAACTGTTGCCTCCATATATATGATTCTAGCATCCATGAAAATTTCATCTTGATTTTTTAAAGGTTAGAATGATTTAGTAACAGGTGGTTCTCAGCATATAACTATTGCATTCAAGTTTCTTAAACAAGGAAAAGCAGCTTGGTACAAATGCAAAGTTATATTATAAAACACCACATCATATCAAACTAAAATAAACTATATAACTTAATGCAGTGTGTGAATGAAATCTGATTCATCTACATAGGTTACTTGTGATTGGGAGTTGGTTATAAGATATATAAATGTTTTAAATAAAAAAACAAACACACAAAACTGAACTGGATTAAAAAGACCTGGATCAGTGTTGGTTTAAATTTGCTTCGACGCCCCTCTGTGACATTTAAAGGATCCAGTTTATTCCTTTAAAAAATCCACCTTAGAGAGTCAGAGGAATTAAAAAAAACAAAACCCTACAGCATCTAAACACAGTTATTTTGGATGGAGCCTATAAAGTTGGTGGAACTTATTTTTAGGTTAAACATATTTATAAACCAGGCACATTGCCAGAACTAGCTATATACTATTAAAACTCTCATTGTCATGATTTTTAACTGGGTGAAACAGTGCATCATACGGCAATAATGTTTGACCCAAGGGGCCTCAAATGGGCTAACTCTTAAGAATGTGTACAAAGTCCGAGACCCATGGGAATGAAATTCGGAAAAGTTGTGGCTGCTTCAATGCTACCGGCTGCTGCTGTGCTATTGCTGCAGTCACGATTTTCATTTTCAATATTCCGCGACACTGGAAACCCCATGCATTTTTCTTGACCTGCACTGCCCCCCCTATGCACATTATTTGACCTGTGTGGACCTCTTACACAGCCCTGTGACTTCCATACACCCTTCCTGACCTGTGCTGCCCACCAGGCACCCTACCTGACCCACCCTACCTGACCCTCATAGCACCTCTTGTGCAATCCTAGGCATTCTTCCTGACCTATGCTACCTGCCCATGTACATTCCCCGACACACACAATTCCTGATTTCCCCTCTCACGACTCCCTGGCTTCTCCCCCACTTGGCACCCGGCCTTGGACTTGCAACTTCTAGCTGGCTTCCCCACGAATTCCTCTCTGCAAGCTTCCCACAAGCAAAATAAAGGGGGAACCTGGCAAGAATTTTAGGGAGGGAGAGAGGGAGAGAAAGAAGGAAGGAAGATAATCACAGAATGATAGGGAGAGAGGGAAGGAATAAAGGAAAGGGGAGGGAGGGAAAGAGGGACAGAAGCAGGAAAGAAAGGAAGGGGGAGAGATGGCAGGAAGAAAGGAAGGGAGAGAGGGAGTGAGTGAGAAAGAAAGGAACAGCATATAGGAAGGGAAAAAGGGAGGGTAAAAGAAAGGAAGAGTGGAATGATAGGGAGAAAGGAAGGAGGAACAGTAGGGAAGGAAGGAGTGGGGAGAAAGGGGAGAAAGGATGGAAGGAAGGATGAAAGGGAGAGTGGAAGGGAGGGAGGGAGGAAGAAGAGAAAGAAACAGCAAAGAAGAAAGGATGGAAGAAAGGATGAAAGGGAGAGTGGAAGGGAGGGAGGGAGGGAGGGAAGGGAGGAAGATAGGAAGGAAGGAAGGAAGGAAGGAAGGAAGGAAGGAAGGAAGGAAGGAAGGAAGGAAGAGGGAGGAACAGTGAGGAAGTAAGGAAAGGAGAGGGAGAGAAGGCAGGCAGGCAGGCAGGCAAGCAGGCAGGCATAAAGGAAAATTCCCGATGCACCCTGCCAGCTTCCCACAAGGGAACTCAATGGGGAAGCTGGAAGGAAGTTGGAAGGTGCCACCCGAGATTATTCTGCTTCTCTATTTAGGAAATATCTCTGAAGCCATGACCCAGTGGGGTATGGACTCTCTAACTGGATTTGAAAGAAGAGAGAAACCACTTCAGAAAAACATAAACACTATCCTTTCATGAACAATTGGAAACCATGCAATCTCTATATCCTTGTATGTTCAAAACTACAGAGAGATTATAGACTTAAAACATTTTTTTGGGGAAAAAGAGGCTTCATTTTAATATTCTGAATGAAGATAGAAATCTCTCATGGCTATGGTCTAGTTAGGATTACTAATTTTGCAAACATGCTTGGGAATTATTCCCCTTTAACACACTGGACTTTTCTTCTGAATAAATATATCTCAGATGGAGCATTAAATTCATTACAGGTCCATGACACAGATGCCTGCTTGTACCTCAGGCATTGTTTATCTACCCCGTTTGGTAAGCTTACCATTAATTAACATACAGCAGAAACAGAATTCTCCTCATACAATGACTATTATGAATTCTAATCCAAATACATGAACACTCTCAGTAGTGCACACACAACTAATTATTAAAAATAAAGTCTTCCTCAAGTCCATCCTGACTCTTGAGAAGCAAATGGGTATCTCCTTGTTGATGCCTAGATAATAAAATAGAAATGGTTTCCCATTGCCTTCATCCACAGTATAGTTCAGTTTTACACAATCTGATGCCCTCCAAAAGTACTATGACTAAGTTCTCAGAATTCCTTGTCATTAAAGTGAGAGTTATAATCTGAACCTATCTATGACTAAACAGGTAGGGAAAATCTGCATTAGTCAACAAAATTATTGGTAGCTTCTGAATGTGAGAAGTCCATGGCCATGGATTCAGAAAAGTGACCTTATTACACCATGTGTGAATAATGAAGTTGCTATGTTTCCGGATGACACCAAGTTCTTATAAAATCCAAATTTAGATTCTAAAGTGGCATGGGAAGATCTTTTCAAACTTCATGAAATGGTCAAAGCCAAATATAAGTGCATAGTGATGCATGAGGCTCTGAAGCAAAAATAACCATAACTTAATTCATATAGATCCAAATTGGGCCTAAAATTAAACTAGGAAAGCTATGGCAAATTTAGACAGCATACTAAAAAGCAGAGACATCACCCTGCCAACAAAAGTACGTATAGTCAAGGCCATGGTTTTCCCAGTTGCAATGTATGGCTGTGAAAGTTGGACCATAAGAAAGGCTGAATGCAAAAGAATTGAGGCCTTTGAACTATGGTGCTGGAGAAGACTCCTGCGAGACTGCAAGGCGATCAAACCGGTCAGTCCTAGAGGAGATCAACCCTGACTGCTCCTTAGAAGGCCAGATACTGAAGTTGAAACTCAAGTACTTTGGCCACCTAATGAGAAGGAAGGATTCACTGGAGAAGAGCCTAATGCTGGGAAAGATTGAGGGCAATAGAAGAAGGGGACGACAGAGAATGAGGTGGCTGGATGGAGTCACTGAAGCAGTAGGCGTGAGCTTAAATGGACCAGAAGATGGTAGAGGACAGGAAGGCCTGGAGGAACGTTGTCCATGGGGTTGCGATGGGTCGGACACGACTTCGCAACTAACAACAACATTAAATTTGAACTGTTGCCTCCATATATATGATTCTAGCATCCATGAAAATTTCATCTTGATTTTTTAAAGGTTAGAATGATTTAGTAACAGGTGGTTCTCAGCATATAACTATTGCATTCAAGTTTCTTAAACAAGGAAAAGCAGCTTGGTACAAATGCAAAGTTATATTATAAAACACCACATCATATCAAACTAAAATAAACTATATAACTTAATGCAGTGTGTGAATGAAATCTGATTCATCTACATAGGTTACTTGTGATTGGGAGTTGGTTATAAGATATATAAATGTTTTAAATAAAAAAACAAACACACAAAACTGAACTGGATTAAAAAGACCTGGATCAGTGTTGGTTTAAATTTGCTTCGACGCCCCTCTGTGACATTTAAAGGATCCAGTTTATTCCTTTAAAAAATCCACCTTAGAGAGTCAGAGGAATTAAAAAAAACAAAACCCTACAGCATCTAAACACAGTTATTTTGGATGGAGCCTATAAAGTTGGTGGAACTTATTTTTAGGTTAAACATATTTATAAACCAGGCACATTGCCAGAACTAGCTATATACTATTAAAACTCTCATTGTCATGATTTTTAACTGGGTGAAACAGTGCATCATACGGCAATAATGTTTGACCCAAGGGGCCTCAAATGGGCTAACTCTTAAGAATGTGTACAAAGTCCGAGACCCATGGGAATGAAATTCGGAAAAGTTGTGGCTGCTTCAATGCTACCGGCTGCTGCTGTGCTATTGCTGCAGTCACGATTTTCATTTTCAATATTCCGCGACACTGGAAACCCCATGCATTTTTCTTGACCTGCACTGCCCCCCCTATGCACATTATTTGACCTGTGTGGACCTCTTACACAGCCCTGTGACTTCCATACACCCTTCCTGACCTGTGCTGCCCACCAGGCACCCTACCTGACCCACCCTACCTGACCCTCATAGCACCTCTTGTGCAATCCTAGGCATTCTTCCTGACCTATGCTACCTGCCCATGTACATTCCCCGACACACACAATTCCTGATTTCCCCTCTCACGACTCCCTGGCTTCTCCCCCACTTGGCACCCGGCCTTGGACTTGCAACTTCTAGCTGGCTTCCCCACGAATTCCTCTCTGCAAGCTTCCCACAAGCAAAATAAAGGGGGAACCTGGCAAGAATTTTAGGGAGGGAGAGAGGGAGAGAAAGAAGGAAGGAAGATAATCACAGAATGATAGGGAGAGAGGGAAGGAATAAAGGAAAGGGGAGGGAGGGAAAGAGGGACAGAAGCAGGAAAGAAAGGAAGGGGGAGAGATGGCAGGAAGAAAGGAAGGGAGAGAGGGAGTGAGTGAGAAAGAAAGGAACAGCATATAGGAAGGGAAAAAGGGAGGGTAAAAGAAAGGAAGAGTGGAATGATAGGGAGAAAGGAAGGAGGAACAGTAGGGAAGGAAGGAGTGGGGAGAAAGGGGAGAAAGGATGGAAGGAAGGATGAAAGGGAGAGTGGAAGGGAGGGAGGGAGGAAGAAGAGAAAGAAACAGCAAAGAAGAAAGGATGGAAGAAAGGATGAAAGGGAGAGTGGAAGGGAGGGAGGGAGGGAGGGAAGGGAGGAAGATAGGAAGGAAGGAAGGAAGGAAGGAAGGAAGGAAGGAAGGAAGGAAGGAAGGAAGGAAGAGGGAGGAACAGTGAGGAAGTAAGGAAAGGAGAGGGAGAGAAGGCAGGCAGGCAGGCAGGCAAGCAGGCAGGCATAAAGGAAAATTCCCGATGCACCCTGCCAGCTTCCCACAAGGGAACTCAATGGGGAAGCTGGAAGGAAGTTGGAAGGTGCCACCCGAGATTATTCTGCTTCTCTATTTAGGAAATATCTCTGAAGCCATGACCCAGTGGGGTATGGACTCTCTAACTGGATTTGAAAGAAGAGAGAAACCACTTCAGAAAAACATAAACACTATCCTTTCATGAACAATTGGAAACCATGCAATCTCTATATCCTTGTATGTTCAAAACTACAGAGAGATTATAGACTTAAAACATTTTTTTGGGGAAAAAGAGGCTTCATTTTAATATTCTGAATGAAGATAGAAATCTCTCATGGCTATGGTCTAGTTAGGATTACTAATTTTGCAAACATGCTTGGGAATTATTCCCCTTTAACACACTGGACTTTTCTTCTGAATAAATATATCTCAGATGGAGCATTAAATTCATTACAGGTCCATGACACAGATGCCTGCTTGTACCTCAGGCATTGTTTATCTACCCCGTTTGGTAAGCTTACCATTAATTAACATACAGCAGAAACAGAATTCTCCTCATACAATGACTATTATGAATTCTAATCCAAATACATGAACACTCTCAGTAGTGCACACACAACTAATTATTAAAAATAAAGTCTTCCTCAAGTCCATCCTGACTCTTGAGAAGCAAATGGGTATCTCCTTGTTGATGCCTAGATAATAAAATAGAAATGGTTTCCCATTGCCTTCATCCACAGTATAGTTCAGTTTTACACAATCTGATGCCCTCCAAAAGTACTATGACTAAGTTCTCAGAATTCCTTGTCATTAAAGTGAGAGTTATAATCTGAACCTATCTATGACTAAACAGGTAGGGAAAATCTGCATTAGTCAACAAAATTATTGGTAGCTTCTGAATGTGAGAAGTCCATGGCCATGGATTCAGAAAAGTGACCTTATTACACCATGTGTGAATAATGAAGTTGCTATGTTTCCGGATGACACCAAGTTCTTATAAAATCCAAATTTAGATTCTAAAGTGGCATGGGAAGATCTTTTCAAACTTCATGAAATGGTCAAAGCCAAATATAAGTGCATAGTGATGCATGAGGCTCTGAAGCAAAAATAACCATAACTTAATTCATATAGATCCAAATTATGCCTCTTATTTACTTAGTTTAGATTTATAAGGCTGTCCAATTTGACATAACTCTAGGCAACAGGCAGATTAAAAACAGATACAGCATTTTAAATAAAAAAGTAGAAGTAAAAATAAAAGAGGGGAACAAGCATATTCTAATTAAACCAGAGAGTGTATATAGTACAAGGACACACTCCAACCAATCCCAGAGCTTTGGAAAAATAACAACAGATTTCTAGATATAATTTAAAAAACAAGAGCTATTTGTACCTCTAGGGAGATGCTATTCCCAAGGGTGGGAGCAACAGCAGAGTGGTTGCTTCCTGGATTCTATCAGGATGCTTAATGGATGGGATCCTATCCTATCCTATCCTACTGTGCCTACCCTACCCTTCCATGCCGTACCCTATCCTATCCTACCCTACCCTATGCTAGTGGGTAGGGAAAAATGATGGGAGAGAGACTGGTCTTATGCCATGAAGGCTTTCAAGGTGATAGCCAACCCTTGAATGTACTTGGAAACTCACTGGTAACTAGTGCAGCTCACATAGCAGATACCTGGGAATACCAAAGTGCATTGTACTGCACCTCATACTGTGGACCCTCAATAACTTCCAAATATCTTTAAAGAAAGGTCTATGTCAGTACATTGCAACAATCCATGTGGGAGATGACCATGACAAGGGACTTCCAGATCAGGACAAGGCACAATTAATGCACCAAATGGATCTGTGTGAAGCCCTTCTTTGAGCAGGAGCTGTGAGTACAGGACCTCCTCACCGCCTCACCAATATAGACAGCCACCCTGTTTGGGGAACTGCCACTCCATTCAAAATCAAAGACAGAGAACTGAAACAACCATTTGAAGAAGCATGAATATAGCTATATGGTCTTGTCCTATACCTCACCATCCATATTCAAACAGCCAGCAGGCTCTGGGACAAAATCTTGATAACATTATTATGTTGACCAGGTATTGAGATATACAGCAGATGTCTTCACATAGCCATTTCATACAGATCTTAAACATGAGGGATGATGGGCTCCTGAAGTACCATATAAGTCAGAAGCTTTGGACTAACCCTCTTTCCACCACTCAATACTGACTGGAACTAATCACAGAAAAAAGAAGAAAAACCTGCTACATCATTGAATCTTACTCCCAAGCCCAATAATTAGTCCAGAAGGATACCACAGTCCAGAAGGATACCACAAGCAATGATATGGAAAACCACTGAGGCATCATGGAGGTCTAGGGTGGATGCAACACTACCCTCCTAGTCCTATCAAAAGTCATCACATGCAATCTATACTGTCTCTCTGTCCCCAGCTTGAAATCCAACTGAGTCCATGTTATTTACTTTTTTCCAGACTCCTCTGGAACTGCAGCTTGACCATCTTCTCATCAAATGTACCCTATAAAAGAATGCTGGAAATTGGACAAAAAATGTCCAAAACGTAGATAAAAATTGTCCAGAACTGTTGGGTCCAGCAATGGCTTCTTGCCATCATTCAAGGTAGGCTGAACCACCACCTCTTTCAATGATAAATTTACCACTGCATGGATGGACAGAGATCTAACAAACAAGTAGTCAGACTCAGTTGTGAAGTCAAATTCTTTAGGAGTCACAGGATCAAACACTGTGCAGGTAATAGGACAAGACTACGCATTGGCCAACTTGATAAGACCTGCCTAGTTGGAAACTCAGAACCAATCCAAGCAACCTTATCCACTTACTTAGAGTATTCCTCAAGTGGCCATGTAGATAGCCTTGTGACCTTCCCTCCCCAGTAAGAGATGTTATCATTTAAAGCCCATGGCCAACTAACTGCAGTTTTGCTACTCTTATCATCATAATGTAATGCCTAATATACATTATCCCACTCATGTAGAGTGGGATTTGCTCTCATCTTACGATATCTCTTCTGTTATTTCATCTCTCAAAGCAGGGAACACCATGGAATCATCAAACAGGAAGCAACTATATGGGAGCAACACAGTCCAAGATCCACACTAACACACTCTCCCCAGGCAGCAGCTAAACTCCTATCAACCTGCCTACCAGATCTCTAGGAAAAAACTTTCTCTGAAACCATCTAGGTCCCTTAGTAGTATCCTGGGATGGACAAAATTAATAGATCCTCTCTTCTTCTATTCCTCCCCCTCCCTTGTGCAATAGCAGTAAGCTAAAAAGCAGCCAAACGTTGGCTGAGAATAACCTGAAAAAGATTGAGATAAGTCATCAAAAATGTCCACTGATGTGAGAGAAAAAGGTCAACTTAGCATTAAAAGATATTGGGAAAAATATTAACACACGTGCACACAGACACACACACAAAGATAGCCCAAAGGCTTAAGATATGATAAAACTATCCCTTCATGCTCCATACAGCATTCAGCTGGTCTTGTTTGGCCAATGAAACTATAGAATTAGTACTAAGCTTAGGAGATGATCAGGGTAAAGGCTGGACTCAGAAGTAGAAAAACATTCCAGAATAAAATGATGGTAAACCACTTCCAAGAAAATTGCAAAGGCTAGTCCACTAAATCACCTGGAGTCAAGCTCAAGTTGAAGGAGATTTTACTTTCCATCCCTTTGATGCTGCCTTCCAGAGGAGGGGAGTTCCACTGAGAAGAGGGCAGGGTCCATACTCTCTGTAGCACTGAGAGTTGGTGAGTGACTCCACCAGCAACCTTCCTACCAGATTCTAAAGATGGGGTTGACTTGGCCCACCAGCCAGATAGGAGCCAGAATAATGGTCAACCTTTCCATGCTGCTTCAGTGGAAGGATTTTAAATTACAGTGATCTGCCAATCCTTAAAAACTGGCAATCCACCCAGCCTGGTTGGCATGAACCAACTACGTTTAAAATATGGCAATAGATATCTCAATCCCTTTTTCCCTGAGCCAGTTTTGAATGGTTGAAGATGTGTCTCTTGCAATTACACATCATGGTTTATAATAACTTTACAATGTAAGAACTATAAACCAATGCTGGCATATTCAATCAATCATATTTAACTAAATCAAAGCTCTTTGCTATGTTCCCAACTGAATGAATATAGGTTAACCAAGAAAATCACCTACCAGAAGATTTTGTGATGACTTTGGAGAAAAGTAGTTATAGGACTATAGGTAGTCCTTGACTTATGACCGCAATGGGAGCCAGAATTTCTAGTGCAATGTGAGGCAGTTGTTGAGTGAGTTGCACCTGATTTTACAACCTTTTTTGCCACAGTTGTTAAGCAAATCAGTGCAGCTGTTTAAGTGAATGTGCGGTCATAAAGAGAATCCAACTTCCCCCATTAACTTTGCTTATCAGAAGGTGGCTGGGAAGGTTGCAGATGACAGTCACATGACCCTGGGAGGCTGCAACCATTTTAAATACATGCCGGTTGCCAAGTGGCCAAATTTTGATCATGTGACTGTGAGGATGCCGTGATGGTTGTATGTGTGAGGACCAGTTGTAAGTCATTTTTTTCCAGTGCTGCTGTAACTTCCAATGGTCATTAAATTAATGATTGTAATATGAGGACTACCTGAAATTATGGCATACACTAGGGGTCCTCAACCTTGGCAACTTTAAGACTTGTGGACTTCAATTCCCAGAATTCCTCAGCCAGCTTGCTGGCTGAGGAATTCTGGGAGTTGAAGTCCACAAGTCTTAAAGTTGCCAAAGTTGAGGACCCGTGGCATACACAATCCCATAGCAGTTGGTCCTGTTCAAAAGCAGCATATCTTTGAAGCAGCCGTGAATAAAGACACGAGAAAAGAACTGTTGCCTGCATGTTTCAGCGATGCTCTAAGGTACTTTGCAAAGTCCCTCAACTTCCAGGGACGATACATGTTTACAATATTCCAAACTCCATGGGGCCTCCAAAAGCCGATGAAAAGAGCTCACCCGAAGGGCTGACATCCTTTAAACCCATCAGTCATTGTGAAAGCTAAGATTGATTGATTTTGGTAGTTTATGACCGAAAAAGATGATAAAGATGAAGAGAAAAAAAATCCTTCAATAATTTATGAAGGGCATCTAATTTAAAAAAATAAAAAAAATCCGAGGCTCCAGTTACAACAGTCTGACCCTTTAGACCACATGGTAATAATTGTTGCTATTTCAAGGATCACATCTTGAAAAGTGGCACCCGAAGGTGTGTATGCGCGTGCATTAATCCGTTTCTTTTGCCCCTCTTCTTGTATGTCCCAGTTAACACGTAGGGGGTGTTGTGCGTGTCTGTGTGTGAAGGAGAGAGAGAGAGAGAGAGAGAGAGAGAGAAGGGAGAGAGAGAAGGGAGAGAAGAGAGACAGAGAGAAGAGAAAGAGAGAGGAGAAAGAGAGAGAGAGAGGAGAAAGCGAGAGGAGAGGAGAAGAGAGAGAGAGAAGAGAGAGAGAGAGAGAGAAGAGAGAAAGAGAGAGAAGAGAAAGAGAGGAGAGAAAGAGAGAGAGAGAGAGAGAGAGAGAGATTGACTTTGTGCTGATGAGGAGTATGATGGACTGGAACTGCTATTATTAAAATGTCTTTTTCCACCAATCTTCTTCTCCCCCAACGAATCCGGAATGTAGGTATCAAGGGCAGCCAGCCAGAGCAGAAGCAGAGTTTTAATTGCTTTCTCAATGAAAGATAATCACCAGGTCCCAAGAGAGGCTTCCAGATTAGCACTCAACAACTCTCCCCTCGGTGATCTCAGCCCTCTCATCCTGTTGCCTCCATTTACAGCCCATTCAGCAGTAAGTGGATCGAAGAAAGCCGCTCACCACTACCCATTAGTGACAGCAGATCTCTCCCGCTGCCTCTCAGACTGACTTTCCCTTCCCCCCCGTCTCTCTCTATCCCTCCTTTCTCTCTCTTAGAGGCTCCATTCACTTTCCGCTCGCCTGGGCCGTTGCCGCTGCTTTTTACTCGCTCGACTCCTCCGGGACCACAAAGTTGAAGCGCCGCGCAGCGCCGGGCCGAGCCATGAGCGAGCTGGAAGGGGACTTCGCCAAGCTTTTGCTGTTAAAGGATGATCGGATTAAAGAGCTGGAGAAGCGCCTGTCGGAGAAGGACGAGGAGATCCAGGAGCTGAAGAGGAAGCTGCACAAGTGTCAGTCCGTCCTGCCCGCGCCCACCACTCACATCGGACCCCGCACCACCCGGGCTCAAGGCATCTCCGCCGAGCCGCAGACCTACCGCTCTTTCCACGACCTCAGGCAGGCTTTTCAGAAGTTCACCAAATCCGAAAGGTAGGGGGCAATGCGGGGCGACGAGGGGTGGGTTTGGGTGGGTGGGTGGAGGAAGAGAAAGAAGAGGGGAGGTTTTTTTTGCACGTGTTTAAATGTGTCACGTTTTGCACCCGGGTCTCCTCCCGGGCTGGAGAGCTGCAGCGACTTGGGGGCGGAGTTCGAGTGGGCGCAGCCTCGGCCACCTCGCCTGCTGCTCGCCAAGCCTCCAGGTGGGGAGACGGGCGGGGGAGTGGGGGAAACTTGTCCCGAAAGGCTGGCGGGGCTCCGGAGAAGCGACGCGTATGTGCCCAGCCCATCACGTGCCGCCCGAGGGTCGTGCAGAAGAGTCCGGCGAAGAAAAACCAAGCGAAGCGGCAACAGCCCCTGCTGTTTCCCCCTCTCCCCCTTGCCCGCTCCGCGTGGCTCTAAACTTCTCGCTCCTGCCAAGCCCACGCCAAGAGGGTGCGGTGCCGCTTGAACCCCCATCCTTTGGCTTTCTATTTTTGTTGAGCGTGCCCGAACGGCCGGGCATGCTCACTGGCGGTCGCCGAAGTCGCTTCGCCTTGCCTTTCCTCCCGGCGCCTTCGGAAAGCGCTGCTCCCACGGAGGGAGGGAGGGAGGGAGGGGGGAGGAGGAGGCTGTGCGAGTGAGGAAGGTGGGAAGTTAAAGGAGGAGGGGAGAGGCGCTGAGAAAGTCAAAGCCCTCCCTCTTCTTCTTCTTCTAGCAGTCTTTCCTCCCCCCTCCCTCCCTCCCAGCATCCCGCCCGCCTCATCTCCACCCTGTCCAGCTGGCGGCGGCTCTGCTTTTTGCAAAAGAAAAAAAAGAAGAAAAAAGTCCCGGACACTAGAGAAGAAGCGCCATCGATCGGTCTCAGCATTAAACCCCCTGTGGACATTAGCGAGAGGAAGTGCATTAGAAGCTTTTAAGTCCCTGGAAGTGCAGAGCAAGAAAATGCGCGTTGCAGGATATTGAATATCCCATTAAGCTGCGCCCCTCTGCCCCTCCCTTCCTCCTCCCGCCCTCCGCCCTTTTCTTTTTTTGATCAGCCCCGCCAAGGCCGAGCCGTCCAACCTCGGTTGGGAGCGAGTTGCGGCGGCGCGCGGGCTGGGAAAGTTAGCGGAGTCAGGCGGGCGCGCGCGGGATGGAGTTGGCCCGGGCTTTGCGCGTGCCTGGCTCGATTGCGGGGCAGGGAGATTTGGAGGAGCCGCGCCTGGCCTGGTTGTTTCGTCCGGATCTTCCAGCAGCATTTAGAGCTGTTTTGGGGAGGGGAGTGGTTATTATTACAGTGCCGCGGACCAGCTGCCTCTTTGGGTGCGTCTCTTTAAAAATGCGTTTTGACACCGGCGATTCCGAACCCACGTCCCCCCCCCCTCCGTGCACTTGACAAGTGTTGTATCTGAGGTTAATCAGAAGAACAGCTTGCAGTTGTGGGTGCTTCATCACTGGAGGCTTTTAAGAAGAGACTGCACAGCCACTTGTCTGAAATGGTAGGGTCTCCTACTTGGGCAGAGGGTTGGACTAGGTGACCTCCAAGGTCCCTTCCAACTCTATTCTGTAACTAAGGTTATCGGGACAATGGAAGCAAGAGGGTCAAGGAAGTACACACACACTTTCACACTCACTCACTCCGTAAGGCTGATGGAGCCGGCAGCTGAAAAACATGCCTTCAGAACAGCTGGGGACTTTCAATTCCCTTGTATTTTATATGAAGGATATCTTGAGAATCTTTAATGTTCTGCAGGGACCTCATTCCATTCCCCTCCTCGTTATGTATTTATTTTATTTACTTATTTCAACATTTTTAAGTCTGCCCAACTTGGACACCGTGTCTCTTGGTGGCCTACAATAAAACACACAGTAATAGGATGTTGATGAGGTGATCCTGCTTTATTTCTTTCATTTTATGCTTAACTATAAGCTTTTCAGGCAGGGAGCTTTTACTTGTAAAAAAGCCATGAGGTGTACAAATGGCAGATAATAAGAATGACCATTAATAGTGATGTAATAATAATAGCTGAGAGTGATGCCATCTGCTTTGCCCTGGTAGTGATAGTTAATAGTGATACTCTCTGATTTCCTTATTCATGAATGAAACCATCATTTTCAAGAAAGAGGTTAAAAGGTGCACATCTGGCTTTGTTTTTTAGCAGGTACATCTGTACTTGCTAAAGGGCACTGTTTTAGGTGAGTTGATTCCATTGTGGGAAAGAAATATCTTTCAGACAGATGACTCTTTTGGCCTTGGAGCCATTTATTAAAATAAATAATTCAGCTATTTTACCTCCTACTCAGTGAATTTGCTGTGATAGGAAAGACAATGGAAGATGGTAAATATAGAAAGGGTAAATATGGAAAACAAAGTTTATCCGCAACCATCATAATCATTCTATGAAGTGTAGCAGCACAATAAATACCTTCCAATATCTCAGCTGAGTTGTGTTCAGGCACTTATTGAACATTGTAAGCTGTCCAATTATTTGGGGTTTCTTTTTAATAAATTAAAATGGCTTAGTCAGATTATGCCCTTGTATAGGTAACCCTCGACTTACAGCAGTTCGTTTAGTGACCATTCAAAGTTACAACGGCACTGAAAAATGTGATCGACCGTTTTTCATGATTTCGACCTTTGCAGCATCCCCACAATCGCTTGATCACAATTCAGATGCTTGCCAACTGGTTCATACTTATGACCGTTGCAGTGTCCCGGGGGTCATGTGATCCCCTTTTGCAACCTTCTGACAAGCAAAGTCGATGGGGAAGCCAGATTCACTTAACAATCAGGTTACTAACTTATCAATTTAACAACTGTGACAAGAAAAGCTGTAAAATGGGGCAAAACTCATTTAACAAATGTCTCACTTAACAACAGAAATTTTGGACTCAGTTGTGATAGTTAGTCGAGGACTACCTGTAATAGCCAAAGGCTGGGTTTTTAGCAACACTAAAATCTAAAACAAAACAAAAACCCTTATCTCCAAACATGGAAGAATCACTGTACAGTAGGCCAGCTTCTTAAAAAAAAAAAAAGTGTTTTGGTGTGGAGAGAAAAGCAGGTAAGGGTGGGAACAGGGAAGGATTGTCACTGTTAAGGAGGTCCATGGTCAGCAAAATGACCAGTGGTTTCTGTTAAATTGTGACACACATCCCATGCAAGAAAAGCCAGAAGGGTGTGATTAAAACCTGGCTTCTTTGTAGTGTCAACTGTGGCTTGAAAAACAATGTGCTTTCAGATTTGGCTTCATTTTTAGGCTATTTCTGGTTAGTGTGTCCTCTCAAAACTACGGGAGTTTGGGAGTTACGCAGCTGAAATTGGGGCAGGTTGTCAGCATCTTTAAGACATGCAGGTCACTAGACACCCCCCCTCTTCCTCTTTATTTAAAGGGAGGTACAGGAGTCTTTGCTACATTTTGCCATCTTTTTTTTAAAAAAAAATCGTGTTAATGACTGAGGTTATTTTATGAATTTTGAAAGTCCTGCTTTCAAGGCCAGAGGTTCACTTGAAAGAGACTACTGTAAGTCTTGTGTTAAAATTAAACTGGGTTTGTAAATATAGGATTTTAAAGTTAGGGTTCCACGAGCCTGATATTCCCACTGGAAAATGATTTTGAAAGAAGTTTTTGCAAGGCAGTGGATGCCATTCCTTCCTGCTCTTTTCCAACCAGGAGGGGAACAGAGAGTTAGTTTTACATTTATCAGATGTCAAGAATTTTTTTTTCTTCTTCCAACATTTATTGGAATTATTAAGCCCTGACTTCCTCTTTCTTTGTGGTTTACACTAGGACATAGGGTAAAACTTTTTTTTTCTTCCTTAGCATTTGGACTCCTGCTTTCCAATCGAAGCCATGAAGTTTATTTTCAGCACACTGAGTCACTGTAGCAGGGAGTTACGACAAGTATAATATATGGAGATCGTAATGGTTGGAATTGAGGGTGGGAGAGATTCACTAGCATGTTTAAAGGAACAGAATGTCTTTTAATAACAAGACCACAGGCAGCTTTGATTCTCTTTTTCTGACCTGTTTCTTTAGATGCACAACATTTGGCTTTAAATGTTTTAGTTATTTTTAACACCATGTTAGATACGGTATTCTATTTTCTCTCATTAGAAGCAGTATCTTCCATTTCTGATCAGTAAAAAAAAAAAGGCTGCAACTCTCCATTGAGAGATTCTATACCTGGGGTCTTCAAACTTGGCCCTTTTATGACTTGTGGACTTCAACTCCCAGAATTCCTCAGCCAGCGTCCACAAGTCATAAAAAGGCCAAGTTTGAAGACCCCTGTTCTATATACTGGGAGAAAATTCAGTGGAACTTACTTTTGAATGGATATGTATGGCATTGTAAACTTCTAATTTTAAATTTAAAAAGCCTGAGAGTTCATCATTTACACAGCTAATGTATGTGGGAGTAAGACCCATAGTAAACAAAATACCTTACTAATACCATAATAAACAGAATATCTTACTGTTAAACACATTTAGGTTTACAATGCACTTCCCATTAAACTGGATTTAGCCTGGAAAAAGATAAGCATGAATTAACATGATATAGCTTCTCTGTTAAAATGAGAATAAATGACTGGTACATTTTGCGCGTGGGATTCTAAGTGAAGTTGAAGTTTCTGGGAAATGTCTTAATATTTAATGACCAAAGAAGAAGGGTTGATTAGATACTTTTATGTTTAGTCTTAAGGCAAGGTGCAGTCTGAACTTTTCCTTCCATTTCTACCTCAGATGCACAGAATCAAAGTAATTGTAATTGAACAAATAAACTACTTAAACACAACATAGAGATTATGCGTCTAAGCCTTTCCCCACTACTATGTTAAAGTGCTATCTACCCATTGGTAAGTTGAAACAAAATAGCACCAGCATAAAATTACCTGTCCCCATTGCCAAATCCCATTCTGTCTCTATTGTACCTGTTCTGTGTCATTGTCAAATATTATGGAACTTGTAGAAAATGTGTTCCTCATGATAGATGGGGTTTTCTTCTAAAAATTTCTTGTCAACCTTTTTAGTACATTTTGAGCTAGCCATGGAAACAGACCTTATGGCACTACAGCATGAATGGAGCGAATCAGATTTAAGGAGTCTGTGCTGTTCTGCAACTTAAGCTGCTTGACTTTCCCATGCGAAGTACCTGGAAATGAACCCAGCTTTTAAAACAGGGGTCTTCAAACTTGGCCCTTTTATGACTTGTGGACTTCAACTCCCAGAATTCCTCAGCCAGGCCAGTCATAATAATAAATAATAAATAAATAACCTTTATTGTCATTTTTTATATTGTGGGCACAATGGCACACATAAAATAATGAAATTTAGTTGCCCGCTCTCAAAGTGAAACATATACATGACACACACCTAAACATACTATGTACAACATATATATAGACCCACATCCCTACATATACATAGCAAATAAATATTAAATACTGTCCATCTTGAATATATAACGCAAGGAGGAAGTTTGAGAGTTCGCAAGGTTAATGCTGTATGGAATGAAACTATGGCTGAATCTGGATGTTCTGCTACGGATACCACGAAGCCTCCTCCCAGAAGGTAACAGGGAAAACAGGTTGTGGAGAGGATGTGTAGTGTCCCAGAAAATCTTGCGGGCCCTGCTCAAGCAACGCTTCTGTGCTATGTCCTGGATGGTAGGGAGGGAACTGCCAATGAGCTTTTCGGCCATCCTCACCACTCTCTGCACTGCCTTCCTGTCTGAAGCAGTGATGCCTCCAAACCAGACTGTGATGCTGTATGACAGGATGCTCTCGATTGTCCCCCTGTAGAAAGTGGTCAGGACAGGGGAAGGAAGATGTGCTTTTCTCATGCGGCGCAGAAAATGCAGGCGCTGCTGTGCCCGCTTCACCAGTTTCTCACTGTTTAGCGACCAAGTCAGCCTACTCGTTAGCTGCACACCCAGGAATTTGATGCTGGTAACCATCTCCACAGGTGAATCATTAATGCACAGAGAAGTGTGGCTGTGCCTGCCTTTTCTGAAATCAACAATGATCTCTTTGGTTTTTCTTGTATTTAAAACTAGGCTGTTTTCTTTACACCAGTTCACCCACCCCTCAACCTCCTTGCAGTAAGCTTCCACCTTGTCATCCTGAATAAGGCCCACTACTGTTGTATCATCTGCGAACTTCACAATATGGTTGGTGGCAAACCTAGCACAGCAGTCATGGGTCAACAGGGTGAACAGCAGCGGACTTAAGACGCAGCCCTGAGGAGAACCTGTGCTCAAGAAAATGGTATTTGAGGTATTTGTTCCAACTCGCACATATTGGGGCCTGTTGGTAAGAAAATCCAGAATCCAGTTGCACAAAGGAGTGGTTAAGCCTAAAAGGCCCAGTTTGTCTACTAGATGCTGGGGAATGATTGTGTTAAACGCCGAACTGAAGTCGACAAACAGCAAACGCACATGAGTATTTCTTTCCTCCAAGTGCTTCAGGCTCAGATGGAGAACGGAAGAAATAGCATCCTCCGTAGAGCGATTTGGTCGGTAGGCAAACTGAAGCGGGTCAAATGCTGGCGGGAGGCTAGATACAATAGTGTCTTTTATCAGCTTCTCAAAGCATTTCATGATGGTGGATGTCAGTGCAACCGGACGGTAATCATTGAGGCCTGTGATGGTGGACTTTTTTGGCACTGGCAAGATGATGGCCATCTTAAAACACGATGGGACCACTGCCTGCTGCAATGAGAGGTTAAAAATATCAGTGAGAACACAAGCCAGCTCCTCTGCGCATTCCCTGAGGACACGTCCAGGGATGTTATCTGGGCCTGCTGCTTTCCGAATGTTAACTGTCTGCAGTGTTTTCCGGACAGAGGTGACATCAAAGCTAGGCACTTGCTCATCAGGATGGGGCACAGCTTTCCTAGCAGGAGTACTATTTGATGCCTCAAATCTACCAAAGAATGCATTCAGTTTGTTTAGGAAGTCTGTGTCATCCTTACATCTCGATGGAGCCACCTTGTAATCCGTAATGGCCTGGATCCCTTGCCACATTTGCCTGGTGTTTGTTTGGTCCTGAAAAAAGTTCTGAATTTTCTGGCAATGGGCTTGCTTTGCACCTTTTACGGCACTTTTCAGATTTTCTCTGGCTGTTCTAAGTGCCAGCATGTCCCCAGATTTAAAAGCCACATTCCGTGCTTTCAGCATCTTGCGGACCTCATAAGTCAGCCACGGTTTTTCATTCGCCCTCACAACAAAGCTTTTCAGGACACAGACATCTTCTATGCACTTTTGGATATATGCAGACACCGTGGTGGCATACTCCTCAACATTTGTATGTTGGTTATCAGTAGCTGCTTCCTTAAACATGCCCCAATCTGTACATTCAAAGCAGTCTTGTAATGCTTCTATAGCACCCTCTGTCCAAATCCTCACCTGCTTTACTGTAGGTTTCACTCTGACTAATAAAGGTTTATATGCTGGAATAAGCAGCACTGAGAAGATGGTCAGAGGAGCCCAGGTGAGGGCGGGGGATAGCTTTGAAAGCCTTCTTGATGTTGGAATAAGCAAGATCCAGTGTATTGTCCCCTCTGGTTGCAAAGTCCACATATTGATGGAAATGTGGCAGGGTAGCTTTCAAATCCACTTGGTTAAAGTCTCCCACAGCAATAAATGCACCTTCTGGGTGAGTAGTTTGTAAGTCACTGATGGTATGGTGGAGAACCTTCCGGGCCTCTTCTCTGTTTGCATCAGGGGGGATATACACAGCTGTGATAATGGTAACAGAGAATTCTCTGGGCAGATAGAAGGGTCTGCATTTGATGGTCAGAAGCTCCACATCTGGGGAGCACAGACTTGAGACCACCTTGGCATTATTACACCATCTGTCATTTATATAAAAACAGACACCCCCTCCCCTGGATTTGCCACTAAGAGTAGAACTCCTGTCCAACCGAAATGTTGAAAATCCCATCAAGCTAACCGCACTATCTGGAACAGAGGGCTTTAACCAAGTTTCTGTTGCAATAATAACACAGCAATTTCTCACCTTCTGATTTGTTGTTAAATCCAGCCTTAAGTAATCCATTTTTGGTTCTAAGGAGCGAGCATTTGCAAACAAAATAGATGGAAGAGACACTCTGTAAGGTCTAGCTTTCAGCCTAGATGTTAGGCCTCCACGTTTGCCACGCTTCCTCTTCCGGTCGCACCTCTTCCTTTTCTTCTGGAGATAAACAGCAGCGGAGGGAAACTTCCCAGCTGCAATGGCTGCTTGTCCACTCTGCCCCTGCGGCCCGAAACGCTGCCTTTGCTGCTTTTGCTGCTTTTGCTGCTCAAAACACTGAGCACGATGCTGTTTCCCCCTCCAGCAATTCCTTTTCTTCCTCCCAGCTCCTCCAGATATTTCAGCTGATCTCTCACCCTCCATGTCAGCTGCCTGCAACTCCGTCCCTGGTTTTCTCTCCGTCTACAACTCCGTCCCTGGTTTTCTCCTCCTCCTTCGCAGTAATCCGAAGCCATGCAGTCTCTCCTGAACAGTTTTCTCCACCTTTCCTTCCACGCTGAATCTCTTCATCTCCAATATGGACTGACGTTCGTATGAAAGTTTAGCAGCCCAACTCAGCTTAGTTGTCCCTATTTCCGATTGTACATTTCCCTCCCTAACCCCCACACCTTTGAGAGCTGAAGCAGCCGCAGCCAAGCAAGGCGCCGCCATCTTGAAAATTGAAAGGGCCAAGTTTGAAGACCTGTTTTAAAAAATCCTTTTCCAGATTTTAACCCCTTCTTTTGTTGGTCATAGTGGCGGTCAGGGATTCTGTCAAGACCACCCATTCTACAGCCCTTGATTAGTGATCCTTCCCATCTGAATAAATCATTCTCTTTTCCATGGGCAGGTCCTTGAGGACATGTATAGAACCATCTCCAGAGTTTAAAAAGTCTGAGGTCCAACCCACTGTTGAGTGCAGGAGTTGCTCCCTTGAGTTGAGTGTGAGATGATGGGGTGGTGGTGGATTCAATGCAACCCTTCACTGTTCTTGCTGTTGCTGTGGGTAGAAGGAGAAAGCAGCAATTTCCTTGCCTTCTCTCTGCCATACTAAGCAGCTTCAACAAGCCCCAAACATGACTTGATCCTCGTGCAGGAGAAATGGAAGGAGAGGTCACTTTGTTTTGATCCCTGTACTATAGGATTGTCAAGAAGAGGTATGGGCTTTGCTTGCTTCTTTGCTGTACTCTGCAGATTATACCTCGGATTCTTTCCCCCTCAGCCCTTTCTCCTACTTGCAACATATCTTTCTCCCCTCCTGGCCACCCCCAGCCTCTTGTCCCTCTGTTTTTAGGGCAGTTTCCTTGCTGTTGCTAATCCAGGCATCTGAATGATGCTGGTGCCCTCCAGGCTGAGAGCTGCTCCACCAGTCTCCAACTACGTGGGAGAAGGAATGTCTCCCAGCAGGTGCAGGCAGCTGCTCTCCATCACCACCTGCAGGCCACACTGTAGAGATGCCAAGGTGGTTGCATTGAGGAAAGTTGGGTTGCTTTCAAGCAATCCCTGAGTCTTCCATAGCCAATTTGTGTGGCTGGTTGGCTCTCTGTGCAGTTGCCAAGGATCTTTTCTCTCTCAGCATTTGGTGACTTTCCAATAGAAGGAGGGGAAAATTATAATATGCAGCTTGCAAAAGGAATCAAAGCAGCAATGGATGGAGATCTGATAAGCCTTACACGGAATTGTAAGGCTGAGTGGTATTAGTTGCTATGGCTAAATAGTGCCGCTTGTTTAGAAGCAGTTTGTTTGTAATTTACTACTTTCTCTCCCCACCTCTTATGTCACTTACGGTTTTGCAAAAAGCAGGTGGGGAGTAGTTGCACCATTCTTCTTATCTTCACTGATGGCACGTAGAAAACGACATTCTTGATTTCTGATTTTGAGGAAGAACCAGCCCCTGCACCTGTGCTGGGACAATTTGGTTGTGCAGATTGACATTCTCTTGGCTTGTCCATGCTGGATTATTGGGAAATGAGAAACAAACAAATGAGAAAACTGAAGGGAAGAAACAGCCCCAGAGAAGGAGGATGCAGACCTTACCATGACTGTGCAACTTGTTAAGACCTGCATAGTGGGAGAACTCGAACAAAATAGTTGCTGGGGGAGATGCAGTAATTGAAACTGAATTACCATTAATGGCCCCTTTATCCTGACAGGCGTAGATGAGTCCAGAGGCACATCCAGGCTTGTTCTGTGGTCCTGCAGAGGATGTCAACCTCATCATGGATACAGGACTCTCTACCATCAGATGTTGTAGACTAGACAAATCTCTCGTGTTAGGCATTGCTGATTATTTTCAGCCATTGGCACTCGCCTAATTGGAGACATAGTTTACAGTTGGTTCAATTCATGTCCATTATTTGATGTCGGGAATGTACTGCCAAATATCCAAAAGAGACAGAACTTGAGCTTGAGTTTAGGCAGAAGACTTAAAACTGCATTCAGGAACTGATGCAGTTTAAATCTACCAATTTTCTCACAGTTATTTATTTATGTTGATAGGGTATAATTTCTTTCTGTTTTCTGTTGCCCTTCCCTCCCCAAAATATGGTTTTTTTTGGTATTCTTTTCATCACTGTCATTGTATTTTATTTCTTACTGAGTGATTACACAAATAAAGGTGATAAACGTATGCTGGGGCTCTGCTAAGTTTCGGATTTGATCTTTAAAATATGCTTGAATACGTGAATAGCAGCACCTACTTAAAACAAATTAAAGCAGAAGCATTTTTTCAGTCATCATTAGCTTTGTCTCTGATTAAAATTAAAGAACCAACTTCATTTTTTTAAAAAATAATAATAATATGGGCTTGGATTGCTTTACAAGAGATTTCTTCCAATGTCTATGGAGATTCTCAGTTATCCAGGTCGTGGTTATCCCAAAGGTGCTTTTTCAAAAGGTAACTATGTTTTCTTTCCTTGAGGAAGAAGACGTTTCGCTTGTCATTCAAGAAGCTTCTTCAATGAACTGAAGAAACTTCTTGAATGACAAGCAAAACATCTTCAAGGAAAAACAAGTCCAGTTGCCTTTTGAAAAAGCACCTTTGGGTATTCTTTCCAATGCATCATAGAACAACTGTTTTAAGATAGCAGATGCTATCTGCAGTTTTTATAAGCAAGTTGGCATAGTATAGAAATTGACTTGTGTTGGATTCAAACTGGAAGAGTTATGCTCAGATCTCTAGTTAAACATGAACTCAATTGGGTCTGCCATTCTCAGCCTAAGATTGTTGTCCTGATTTAAAAAAAAAAAAAAAAAACCTCTGGGAAATCCATAAACCTATTGTGGATGAAATTAAAGATTAATTATATTTTAATATATTTTAAAATATGTATAAAATAGGATATATAAAATAAAAAATAGTGTATATATAAAAATAGTATATCTTTGCATTTGTTATTATTTCATATTATTTATTGAGCTTTCTTTTTAATTTACTGTGATAAACTGGCCAGAATCATGTTTTTGTGAGATGGGTAATCATGTAAATATGATACATAAATAAAAATAATAACCCATTAATGATGGGTTATTTCTGAAATCCCCATTCAAATGTTCATTGTAACCAGAGATAGATTTGGAATGTGCTGGAAAAAAAACCCTCTGAAAACTAATACGAAAATTAAAGTAATTCTTATTTTCAGTTATTTTTAAAATTCTCTATAAGAAAAATTTAAACTACCGATTGAATAATAGACCACTATCGTTTTTGAGCAAGAATTTTATAAAAGAAAATGCTCATATATATTTAGCATGGGGTTCACCCTGATGTTGAAAATAACATGCAAAATTATGTTAGAGATTTAGCTAAATATGGGAAATATTTTTAGTTTTTACGCTGATATTTCTGTTGAATACCCATGCACTAGTTCTTTTTATTACATTGCATAATTAGACATTATCACATAAGAGAGCACAACATCCAGAAGGTCAAAGATGGTATGTGAAAAATTACTTCCTTTCACTTGTGTTATAGTGTTGGAAGTTTTTTGCTTCTGGTATCTGTGAAATAATAAACAAATCATAATTACTGTTAACAAGCTGTTTTTGGCTTAACATACCATTATCATATATCCTGTATAGTTGTTTATGTTATTTTTATGTTAAATGGGGAAAGGACACTGTTGCTAATCTTTATTTTGAAAAAAAATTGGTTCTGATTTATGGGAGTTTGTTGTTGTTGTTGTTGTTAGTTGCGAAGTCGTGTCCGACCCATCACGACCCCATGGACAACGTTCCTCCAGGCCTTCCTGTCCTCTACCATCTTCTGGAGTCCATTTAAGCTCACGCCTACTGCTTCAGTGACTCCATCCAGCCACCTCATTCTCTGTCGTCCCCTTCTTCTACTGCCCTCAATCTTTCCCAGCATTAGGCTCTTCTCCAGTGAGTCCTTCCTTCTCATTAGGTGGCCAAAGTACTTGAGTTTCAACTTCAGTATCTGGCCTTCTAAGGAGCAGTCAGGGTTGATCTCCTCTAGGACTGACCGGTTTGATCGCCTTGCAGTCCAATGGAATCGCAGGAGTCTTCTCCAGCACCATAGTTCAAAGGCCTCAATTCTTTTGCGTTCAGCCTTTCTTATGGGAGTTATATTCCGACATATCTGGATCACACCATTTCAGATTCTTTAGTTTCAGTTTCTTTAGTTATTATCTTTTATACAATATCTGGCAACTCAGACTTATTGAGCTGGTTTGTCAATTAGTTCTCTTATCTACCTCAAATGGTGATTTTACATCCATTCCTATAAGATGAAGTTATGGAAACTTTTAGGAAGATCACTCTTTTTTTTTTTTTTTTAGCAATGTCCATCAGAAATTAGTGGGAATGGCTACAACTTAAATTGTAGTTTGTCTGGTCTATTATGTGCCTAATTATTCTGTCTCTGCCTTTTCTATTAATACTGTAAAAGGTCCTTTGCCACTGGATCTGTACAAGTTGTTGGGTTATAAATGCTGCTGCTGAAGTTTACCTGACTTTCACTATAAGGTTGCATAACTTTCTTCCTTCTAAATCACAGGTCGGCAACATGCGGCTCCGGAGCTGCATGTGGCTCTTTGAGCCTTCCCCTGCAGCTCCCAGCCTCCTCTGCCATTTGCAGAGAGAGACAGAGACAGAGCTTGCCCCCCCCTCTCTCTTTCTCTCTCTCTCTCTCTCTCTCTCTGAGTGTGTGTGTGTGTGTAAAAAAGAGAGTAGCCTCACCCTGTTCCGAAGAGCCGACATGAAACAAACAGTGCATAACATCTCAGATAGGATCCTCACCAAAGCCGAAACCAATGTCCTTTCCAAAGGATTGAACTTTACAGTCGCTCCCAAACACATCCCCACGGAAACCATTATATGCGGAGTTGAAACCAGCCTGACCAAAATCAACCCCGACGACGCTAACAGAATCAGACTCGAAATCTCCAACATCCTCTGCACCAGCAAGCCCCCCAAAAGCAACTTACACAAAGAGGAACAGACAGCACTACTTAACCTGAAAGAAGACACCAGCATAATAATCCTACCAGCAGACAAGGGCAACGCCACGGTGGTTATGAACACATCTGACTACCAAACCAAATTAACCAACCTACTCCAAGACTCCACATACAAACCCCTAAACACAGATCCCACCACCTACCTGGAAAAAACCACTAGATCCAAAATAAAAGCCTCCCCCATCAGCGAAGAGATCCAGCAAAGAATCATTCCCAGAGAAAAATCATCCAGATGCCCTAAGCTCTATGGTCTCCCCAAGATACACAAAGAAGGAACTCCACTTAGACCCATAGTCAGCTCCATAGGCTCACCTCTACAAAACCTAGCCAAATTTCTCGCCAAACAACTACAACCCTATGCAGAATCCATCACCTCACATGTAAAAAACTCATTCCAATTCATAGAGATCATAAAGAAACAAAACTTACAGCCCAGCGACCTACTCGTGAGCTTTGATGTCATTTCCCTCTTCACCCAAGTGCCAATCAAAGAAGCCTTGACAGCTATCCAAAACAAATATAACCCCCCAAGCACATCCTAGATCTGACCAACCATTGCCTATCCAACACATACTTCATCTACAACGGACAAAAATACAAACAAATAGAAGGAGCACCCATGGGATCACCCCTCTCACCTGTCATTGCAAACCTCTACATGGAACACTTTGAAACCCAAGCTCTAGAAAAATCTGATCAAAACCCAAACTCTGGCTCAGATACGTAGACGACACCTTCATAATCTGGCCACATGGGAAAAAAAACTAGACAACTTCCTCACACACCTCAACAGCCTACACCCCAAAATACAGTTCACCATGGAAACAGAAGCTAACAAGCAACTTCCCTTCCTGGATGTCTTAGTCTACAAGAAATCCAATGGCTCCCTAGGACACACCATCTACCAGAAGAAAACACACACAAACCGCTATCTGCACGCACTCTCACACCACCACCCAGCACAGATCAACTCCGTAGCCAAGACACTCATCTCGAGAACAAAACGCTTAGCTGACGAACAACACCTAAAAACCGAACTACACACTCTCACTAATGTACTAACATCCAACGGATTCCAAAGAAATAAGATTACCAACTTAATCCAAAAAGAAACCCCCACTAAAATCCAAGACATAGAACAAGAAAACGGCAAAGCCCTCCTCCCATACATAAAAGGCACCACAGACAAAATCAGCAAGATCCTCCACAAACACAACATCAAGACAGCATTCTGCACAAACCGAAAAATATCCACCATCCTAAGAAACCCCAAGGACAAAATTGAGTTAGAAAATCAAGGAGTATATGAAATCCCATGCACCGCCTGCCCCACCACATACATCGGACAAACCAACAGAAGAATAAGTGCACGCATTGAAGAACACAAGAACTCAGTCAGAAAAGAGGAACCAACTTCCTCCCTGGTCCAACACCTCAAAGCCACAGGACATAAAATTGACTTTAAAAATACCAGAACTATTGCCAAAACTGAACACTTTAACAACAGAATAATCAGAGAAGCCATCGAGATAGAAAAACGCCCACACAGCATGAATAAACGAGATGATACCTCCCGCCTACCAGCCATTTGGAAACCCAGCCTTATTGACAGACGAATCCCTAGCACAAGGAGCAACACTGGACCCACACTCACGAAGACCACACATGATGTCACCACCACACATCCACACAAAAAGCAGACTCAAACCCGCACCGATGATGAGGCACGACCGCGGACCAGAAACCAGACCACAGCTGCATCATTGGCCATTTTAAACCCCTCCATTTCATACGTGAAGCAAACTGACACCCACCTTGAAGATGTGGCACGACCACGAACGCGAAGCCAAACAACAGCAATGCAGTTCTCCATCTCAAATCCCCCTGCAACTCAGACTAATCTGAGCACAACAGGGCCCCCACCCAAGCAGAGCACACACCCCGCCAATCAGAGCACAGCCAACCCCTCATCCAATCAGAGCACAGCCAAGCCCCTAACCAATCAGAACACACCTCCACCCAATCAGAACACAGCCAAGCTCCCATCCAATCAGTTCATACCTCCACTGGCAGTTAAAAGGAAGAAACAGCTGCGATCACACATTGCTTCCAGAAGCACAAGGCCGAAGAGACACCAGCCTGAAGATGACGAATGAGACTTCGTCGAAACGTCGCCAAGACACTTCCAATTTTACACGGGAGAAAACCCGAATTACCAAAGACCTACATACAAACACCCGTGAAAACCTCAGAAAACAAATATCGTACCTCTACGGGGAGGAAATCTACCATCTGACCAGGACCTATGAAAAACTTGAAGTCCAAAGAGCTTCCACTTTATGTGACCTCGCATTCTTATGCAACTGCCGAGATCAAAATTTAATCCCCACATGCTTCCAATTGAAATTCCACTCCAACTCTGCAGCCACCAAACGCATCCTGAAAAGAACAGAATTGGCCCTAATCAGAAATGAACTTCACACAAAAAGATTCCTCCTAGACCAAATCAACAAAGATCTCCTCACACTTCACCTCAAACTCAGCAACAAGATCCACCCCGCACTTTGGGACAAATCCAAACAACTCGCCGTCTGGAGAGCTGAAACACAGACCACCCTCAAGACAGACACACACACCAACAAATTCCGAAGACTACAAGAACGCCAGAAACAAACCCCTCCTCCCTCACAGCCACACATGAAACAAACAGTGCATAACATCTCAGATAGGATCCTCACCAAAGCCGAAACCAATGTCCTTTCCAAAGGATTCAACTTTGCAGTCGCTCCCAAACACATCCCCACGGAAACCATTATATGCGGAATTGAAACCAGCCTGACCAAAATCAACCCCGACAACGCTAACAGAATCAGACTCGAAATCTCCAACATCCTCTGCACCAGCAAGCCACCCAAAAGCAACTTACACAAAGAGGAACAGACAGCACTACTTAACCTGAAAGAAGACACCAGCATAATAATCCTACCAGCAGACAAGGGCAACGCCACGGTGGTTATGAACACATCTGACTACCAAACCAAATTAACCAACCTACTCCAAGACTCCACATACAAACCCCTAAACACAGATCCCACCACCTACCTGGAAAAAACCACTAGATCCAAAATAAAAGCCTCCTCCATCAGCGAAGAGATCCAGCAAAGAATCATTCCCAGAGAAAAATCATTCAGATGCCCTAAGCTCTATGGTCTCCCCAAGATACACAAAGATGGAACCCCACTTAGACCCATAGTCAGCTCCATAGGCTCACCTCTACAAAACCTAGCCAAATTTCTCGCCAAACAACTACAACCCTATGCAGAATCCATCACCTCACACGTAAAAAACTCATTCCAATTCATAGAGATCATAAAGCAACAAAACTTACAGCCCAGCGACCTACTCGTGAGCTTTGATGTCATTTCCCTCTTCACCCAAGTGCCAATCAAAGAAGCCTTGACAGCTATCCAAAACAAATATAACCCCCCCAAGCACATCCTAGATCTGACCAACCATTGCCTATCCAACACATACTTCATCTACAACGGACAAAAATACAAACAAATAGAAGGAGCACCCATGGGATCACCCCTCTCACCTGTCATTGCAAACCTCTACATGGAACACTTTGAAACCCAAGCTCTAGAAAAATCTGATCATAAACCCAAACTCTGGCTCAGATACGTAGACGACACCTTCATCATCTGGCCACATGGGAAAGAAAAACTAGACAACTTCCTCACACACCTCAACAGCCTACACCCCAAAATACAGTTCACCATGGAAACAGAAGCTAACAAGCAACTTCCCTTCCTGGATGTCTTAGTCTACAAGAAATCCAATGGCTCCCTAGGACACACCATCTACCAGAAGAAAACACACACAAACCGCTATCTGCACACACTCTCACACCACCACCCAGCACAGATCAACTCCGTAGCCAAGACACTCATCTCGAGAACAAAACGCTTAGCTGACGAACAACACCTAAAAACCGAACTACACACTCTCACTAATGTACTAACATCCAACGGATTCCAAAGAAATAAGATTACCAACTTAATCCAAAAAGAAAACCCCACTAAAATCCAAGACATAGAACAAGAAAACGGCAAAGCCCTCCTCCCATACATAAAAGGCACCACAGACAAAATCAGCAAGATCCTCCACAAACACAACATCAAGACAGCATTCTGCACAAACCGAAAAATATCCACCATCCTAAGAAACCCCAAGGACAAAACTGAGTTAGAAAATCAGGGAGTATATGAAATCCCATGCACCGCCTGCCCCACCACATACATCGGACAAACCAACAGAAGAATAAGTGCACGCATTGAAGAACACAAGAACTCAGTCAGAAAAGAGGAACCAACTTCTTCCCTGGTCCAACACCTTAAAGCCACAGGACATAAAATTGACTTTAAAAATACCAGAACTATCGCCAAAACTGAACACTTTAACAACAGAATAATCAGAGAAGCCATCGAGATAGAAAAACGCCAACACAGCATGAATAAACGAGATGATACCTCCCGCCTAC
>JALGBA010001171.1:0-78930 GCA_023970755.1 Azemiops feae
GAATGACTAGGAATCTGATAGATATCCAGATTGCTTCCACCCTGATGATGTTCAGGAAGCTACTGAAGAGCTGGGTATTCTCCTGGGTCTTGGGTAGGTTGATTGTGGAGCTCATGTTGAATGATGTGTGGGTGTGTATGTGTATCCTTGCACTACTTATGAATTTTTCTCTTTATTATGGCATTTTCTTGCATTTTAACTATAAAGTGCCCAAAGTTGTTAGGAGTCAGGTGATCTCTAAATTGTTTAACTAAATCAATTGATACATATATTGTGCTGTGGGTATCCATAGTCCAACAGAAAACAGTAAGTTTCCAACTTTTCCTTCTTTACAAGCCATAATTAGTTCCAATGGGGAAATTCTGCTTAGGGATTTACTAGTTACTATTCTTGGTTTTTCTCTCTGCCAGCAAGAGGATAGGAACTAGCTGATTAAAGAAGCTATAAGAAGAACATAGGAATAACTGATATAACTGGTACTTTGTAGGTCTGGGATTGGGGACAACTCTGTTCTCCCCCCCCCCTTTTTTTTTTTTTTTTTAAACAGCTGAGATTCACAGATGCACTCTTCCCACATGGCAATTTTGCTCAGAAAACTTCACTCAGAATTTCCATTTTGTTCTGGAAACAGCAAACAAGTTGAAAATCTGATAAATATGGGACTGCTAGGAATAAGAGATGTATCAGTCTCATTAGTGATACTTCAACAGATGCTGAAAGACCTTTTTAATATTGTTCCATATGTATTTTATTGCTCTCCATAGGACAAAGTGGATCTTGGCGAGTTGATGTTTTCGCTTTGCTATCTTCCAACAGCTGGCAGGCTAACCATAACTATAATAAAAGCAAGAAATTTAAAAGCAATGGACATAACAGGAGCATCAGGTAGGAATATCTTTTACAGTGGCCTAAGATTATTTTTGTACATGTATGTGAGATAGGCAACTATATAAATTAAGTAACAATAATAACAATAATATTATTGGAATGTATGTGGCAGGGATAAATTTGTACCTTACTCAATCTTAAATTGCTTAGAGATCTTAGAAGTTAGTTGCATAAAAAGTCTGATGAACAAAATGAGATAATGAACTTTTTAGGGGTTTTTTTCAATTGGGGTACAGAAGAACTGCAGCTTATTTTCAGTCCTTGAAACCTGAGTGAGTCTGAAAGATACCAATTCCAACATGTTAACTATCACACCACCTGGATTTGCTGTGTTTCTGTCTTGCCTTACTACTTTTTCCTGTCCTCCTTTGAGATAGATTAAGCTGATACAACAGTTATTGGCTAAAGAAATCCAAACAGGAAAGTAGTCGTGTCCCCAAATTTGATTGGCTATATCACATTTGCCTTTGGTACTAAATTGCAATTATTTGGGGGGAAAGATTTTTAAAAACTGCATTCTACCCTAATAGTAGCAGTAGCTTCTAAATTATTTCTGGTGATATTGCTATTGAATACACAGAACTATCTGCCTGACACTGTTTGTGTGTTTGGAATGGATTAACCCTTCCATTAAGAGAGAAGGAATTTAATTTAGACATTTTGTAAAAGCTCTCTTAAACAGGGGCTGGACTGTGTGTATTTGTAGCCACATTAATGGTAGAGATCCAGCCCAGTAACAGAACCACTATTCATTTGGATCTCATGAACACGAAGATGGTCCAAGTTTCCGATTAATGTTCACCAGGCAAGCATGATAAACAAGGGAGAGCAGAAAAAGTCAATTATCCTCCTGGATTAAAATACTTCTAAAAGTGAAATAGCTAGCCCTGTCTGCCTACTAAAAATACATATCTATAAACAGAACAACCAACTGGCATATTTTTGTTGCATGTTTGCTTATGGCAGACTTCACTGCAAATTCCTCTGCCTCTACATTTACCAAAAAAAAAAAAAAAAGTTAGAAGTTGTGATTTAATGATGCGGGTTTGTCCTCAATGTAATGTAAAAATGCTATTCGTTTTACCCCGAGAAATAAATTCTAAAAGAATTTTTTACATGGTCATGAATTAAATCATTCCTTTTTGTTATAGTACAGTGAGAAGATTATAAAGACAGGGAAGCTAAGTCAGATGAATATATTGGTCAAACTTTGAAATAAAGCAAAATAAAATGCTGCGGTTGTTCTATCTGTCACGCAGATCCATATGTGAAGGTGTCACTAATGTGTGAAGGGAGACGATTGAAGAAAAGGAAGACTTCTATCAAGCGGAACACCCTCAATCCTGTTTACAATGAAGCCATAGTCTTTGATGTCCCTCCAGAAAGCATTGATCAGATTCACTTGTCTATAGCCGTTATGGATTATGACCGGTGAGATATCTGGACAGCTATGAAAAACGATGAGTGAAAGGTCTAAATTAGGGTGTTCAAACCTGAACAAATGTTTAGCGACAAAGGCGGTGTTACAATTTCCTGCTAAGATTGTTTTTGGTGAAAATAAAATTGACACGTAATAGTTTCCTTTGTTGCTTTTTCTTAACCTCTCAGTCTGATGTAAACATTTTTTCCCCCAAATATTAATCAGGTCTTACTCTGATTAGCTTTTCCAATCAACTAAATGATACCAACTGGCCAGTATAAGACTAAAAACACATGGTTTATTTGTAAGAATTAAATTTCTGAACTGCAAACTGCACAAGTAGCTTTGAGTGTAAAGGATGGGTTTTTTAAAGCCGAACATTAATTTCAAAGTGAACATTAATAGAAACAGACAAAGAAAGGACATTTCTCCTAATATGGGAAAAAAATTCTCTACTGGTTTTTTTGGCAGGCTTATTTTGCAAAACAAATGCTAACTTTGGAGAAGTGATTTTCTTCGGGGCTGTTGCAGGAGAGAAAAAGGTTATATTTATGCTGTTCCCCTACTATAATCTCATTACCATGAACTGCAAAGATATATTTAAGAGCCCATCTGCTTCAGCTATTAGATCATTTGAACTGTAGAGTTCCTGAATGCATAATTTTAAGAAATAAATATTATTGAACATTTTCACAGTGTAGGTCACAATGAAGTAATTGGAGTCTGTCAAGTAGGCAACGAAGCAGAAAGTCTTGGGCGAGACCATTGGAATGAAATGCTCTCATACCCTCGAAAACCCATTGCACGCTGGTATCCACTTGCAGAGGTAAGACAAACGAGCTTTTACTGGAAGGTATTTTTTCCTTAAAAATTACCTTTCTTTCTTTCTTTCTTTCTTTCTTTCTTTCTTTCTTTCTTTCTTTCTTTCTTTCTTTCTTTCCTTCCTTCCTTCCTTCCTTCCTTCCTTTTTCCTTTTCTTTTTTCCTTTCCTTTTCCTTCCTTCCTTTCTTCTTTCTTCTTTCTTTTCTTTTCTTTGTTTCTTTTTTCTTTTTCTTTTTTGTAGGGAGGGGGGGAAGCATGCTGATAGTTTTGAGTCAGTGTTGACACCTGGTGATTTCCTGGACCCTGCAGTTTTCTTGGCAAGATTACAGTAGCACTGGAATAAAGAATCCATTTGCTTAATGTAAATCCTATTAAAACATATTGGAATCCAGGGGTTTATATCAAAATTGATGTGCAATATGATAAAATTCTTCCAAGTTAAGGTAAAATCCAAATAATATATTTTAAGAATATTATTTTTAAAAATCTTACATTTGGATAGACAACCAGGTTGTCTATGCTGTGTTTGCACAGACAACATTCTCATATACAGCTTTAAGCTTTTGTTTAAGGATGGTGCTTTATGTAAGACACTGGGTTTTATATATATGGAAAAACAATTTCAAAAGACTTATTATTATATCTATACAGAACTAAGGTAAAGTAATTCCACTTCAGTGTTCAGAGCGATGTCAAACTTCTTTGACATTAAAAGTAACATAGAGATTAGAACATGCAGTCGAAAGCTCTCCTCAAGTTACAATCAGATGCCTTTGTGTTTTTTTGTCTTTATTTAGGGCCCTATTGAGCACAAATGTTCTGCAGGCCTTCTGCGCATTGATGGCTGCCGAAGAGGCTTCTTCACTCTTTTAACCTATTCAGCAGAAATTTGGCATTCCTGTTGAACCCTTTCTTAGCCAGTTTCTCAGGGGCCATTCTGCACAGAGTCCAAAAGAGGTTAAGGCTTTCCCTTAATTCCATTGTTTGGCCCTCACTTTTTCCCCAACCCCAGGATTTATAAATCCCAACCCTTAGAATGCAAAACTTTTATTAATTACAAAGATATCTTTGCTCCTGAAGCTTTCTACAGTTTTCATTCTAACATAGTTACCCGTGTCTATCAGGAACACACTTCTATTGTTACTGATGGGCTTTCAAGTAAATTACGTAATAAGTCACATTGTCTTAGTCAAGGGGATAATCCATTTTGATATATATTTGGAAATTTATCAAAATCCTATTTTTATTATGGTTATTATCATAAATATGATCTTGCCGCATCCCACTTTCCATTTCTTTAGATGTCATACTATTGATAAACAGCTCTTCAAATTTACAGTCTATGAATTACCATGCAATAAATGATCTAGAAGTTTCCACAAACTGAACTCTAGCTCCATTCAACAATCAGGATGAACTGCCTGCCCGTAGGCACAGAAAAAACTCAGAAAATAAGACTCGATTTATAACATTTCCTTTGCATCAAGCTTGAAATGTCCTTGTAGCTGCCTTGGTAGCAGCATGGATAGTCATAATTATATTGTAATTAATATACAATACAAAATTATAATTAATTGTAACAATTGTTAGGGGTGGTTGCATGATCAGCCAGATGTTTAGAGCAAGGGAAGGAGTATTTTCCTAGATTTTTTTCTGATTATATTTCCCCATTGAAAAATTGGGAATAAGAGTTTATAGTCATAAACATATTTAATATTGCATCCTAAAAGCACCCCCTAAAAATCTATAGAATGAGAAGTCTTTCTCCAGTATCATTAAAGTTATTATCTTGAAGCGAAGGGTGCATTTCTGCCACCTTTCCCAAAGCGAAGGAAGGATTTTATCCCTTCTTTACATGTTGCCTTTCTTGTTCACTTTTATAGAGTTTGGGACCTCTGGCCTTTTCCTTCTACTGGTCTTGATTTTGTAGGGAAAATAACGGAGTGAGCAGCAAATCAATTTATTTTTCTAGATATAGAAACTACAAGCTGATTATCTGGCCTCTTAAAATTCCTTTTGCCTCTCCTATTTTTTTCTATTTACATAGTACTGTATTTCCCCAAAAGTAAGGCCTACCCCCAAAATAAGCCCTAGCTTGATTTTTGGGGGTGGGCCTAATATAAGCCCTACCCCAAAAATAAGCCCTGGCTTTGGGGCAAGGCACACACCTAAAAATCAAGCTGGGGTAGGGGTGTGGAGCTGCCCCACGGGCCCCACACCCACTTACCTGGCAGCCAGGCCTCTCCTCGCCCGCCCACTTCTTCTGCGGTATCTTCTGCAGCCAGGCCTGCATTTCTCAGTCACAGGCCTTTCCAGAAAGCCACTGCAGCCAAGAATCCATAGCTCGGTGCTGCAAGACCTATGCAGCCGAGAACCGAGCTATGGAGCTCGGTACTCGGCTGCAGAGGCCTTCCGGAAAGGCCTGACTGAGAAATGCAGGCCAGAATGAAGCTGCTCCTTTGGCCCCAGAAGAAGTGGACCGGCTAGGCAGGGCTGTCGGTGCCGGAGATGTGTATAAAAGACACCCCTCGAAAATAAGACCCGGTGCCTCTTTTGGAGGCTAAATAAATAAATAAATAAGACCCGGTCTTATTTGTGGGGAAACATGGGTATGTATGACCTAGATTCACTCAAAGAAGCTGGTGTCCCAAAAATTTCATCTCAAGATTTCTGGAGTAGCTGTGGGCCTGATGAGAACAGAGCAAATCTAAAGACTGAACTCTTTTTCTGATCCTTTGGGATGATTGCCCTCCAGGTGAACAGAGCAGCACAGAGGAACTAAATAGCATTGTTTACTTCTTTACTAAAAGATAAAGAGTCCTGAATTCTATATATTAAATTCTATTTTAAGTACATGACTATATTTTTGTAAATTATAAATTGAAATGATAAACTATAGTTAAATTCCTACTAAATAGCTGTGACAAAAGCACGCACCAAATATGCTTTTAAATTTACAGATCAATCGCTTTCCAATGTAATCCAAATCAGGCCATATATCATGTTTTATTTTCAAAGCAACAAAGTGATTATACAGCTGCAAAACTTGCTTTAATAAAAAGATTTATTCATTCTCTACCCAGGCACCCACAAACTAAAATGTATTTTCCTCTAGCCAAACATTTCACAAACCTTTCCATTTTTATTGAGGCACTATGAATAATTACATGAAACAACTTTAAATGTATCATATCATAGACAGGAAGTTTAGGGATTTTGTGGAATGCTTCAATTCATGTTTAGATAAACCATGACAATAAAAAACATATATTATTTAAAGAGGCATAATTGAAGAAATAATATCATATAGTAAACCGTCCCTTACAGCTTTCACAACCTTTTGCAAACAAGCTTATAAACTTTGTTCTTTCATTAAATATGTGTTGGAACAAAAGAAAAAAGAAAAACATTTTGATTATCTGTAGCTATTGTCACTGTCTTTTGTTTGGTTGATTGGTTGGTTGAATTTCCATTTTTCATTGTAACATTGCCTTAAAGGGTTGAAAAATCTGATGTTCAAGCCCTCATCCTCTGGGAGAGGTCAAATTAGCATTAATTCAGCTAGTAGATTGTGAAGAAACGTTGCTACTTAACAGTAGTTCCCTGCAGCTTGCAACAAATCTCTTTAGCACTTTTTTTTACACTGTACTGTATGCAAGATTACTGTCAATCAAAAAGTGGAATGATTGACGAGTTCCTAATGGAAAATGAGTCTTCCCCAATCTGATATCTTTCAGACACGTTGAAAATTCTTCAACCAGCATGGCCATTATGGGAATTGAGGACCTGGATTAGGGAAGCTGATGTAGACCAAGACATCTTGATTACAGTATTTTTTTAATACTCTGGAGTTATGTGGTTTGGTTAATCAGATTTGTAAACCAGTGTTGAAAAAGTCTTATATCACCGATTCATACCATCACATGCATAACAAAGAAAAGAATCAAAAGAAATGCGACATTGCAAAGTGTTCTGCTCCTGAGGATACAGTCTCATCTCTAAAGACCATAGGCTAAATATCCCATTTTTGGTTCCATGTTAAGTTGTCAGTTAACAGATCAATTTTGTAGAATAAATGATCTCCAGACCTGTACTTGCATGTCCATACACAGACTATCATGCATATTTCATGCTACTTCACCTCCTGAAGATTAGGGTGTAATCAGCCATTTAAAACTCTACTATATTTTCCAGATGGCTCTGTGGGTGATTGTGGATGCTTATTTGTCCATCAAATTTATATAGCTGCCTACCTCAGAAATGTGATTCTGTGATTCTTACAGTTAAAAATATCTGTAAGCAGCCATTAAAAACAATTAAATATAAATATAAAGATTGTAAGAGAATAGGCCAACATTCTATGTAAATATAACATTTTGCATAGTCCCTGTTTTTCCAAGGCTGCTGGGAAAAATTTCTGGGAGGCATCTCTCCGAGTAACATAATGCTCCAAGTGACCTAATGTTCCAAAATCACAACAGAGCTGGCACTATAATAGACGGTATCCATTAAATACTTTGCCTGGTGACTTGATGGAGTGGATAGATATAACCGGGGAGAAGCAGTCCCACAAACAACCTGTTCCCATGCCATGTTATGGTTATATACACATACATACTCACACATACATATCTGCACTGATGCTGCCATCTCCTTCCTCTATTGCGTCATGCATGTCTGTGTTGCCGTCTGGTAAATATGGTACAGTTTTTGAAGACTGAGTACATCTAAACCTTCTGGAAGGGGCTTATGATTTGAGTATTCCATGCCAGGTTTAAAGGAACACATGGGATCTAGTCAGATTACTTTGTTATTAAATGTGGCAACTTAGAACTGGAGGTGCCATAATTCTTCTGAAGGTATTCTGCTGCAAGTATTATCCAAATTACTCCATTTAAATCTCCAAGCAAATGGGCTGAACCTAGAACAATCCATAAATCCAATCTGTATACAGAGAGAGAGAGACAGACAGACAGACAGACATAAATATATAGGGAAATGAAACAAAGGGAACAAAAAAAGGACTTTTGAGCAGTTTGCTCAATCTGGGAGATATATTTTATGATACATATCTCAGACCCTTCCTTTTTTCTTTCATTTTTCTATAATACTAGGTTAACATAACTATATATACTCTACTATATAATTGTATATAGTAAAACCTCAGTTTAACTGGTCTTGATTTAACAGATTTCTGAGTTAATAGAAGAAATTGAGTTTGGACTTCAATCAGTTGAGCATTCAAATAATATATATATTTATATTATATATTTATATATATATAATTAATACAATTATGCAGATAACCCATTCTTGGATTTAATGTGCTCTCTTTCATCCAGAACTGCTTCATTAAATTGAGGATTCTACTGTATATTCTCTTTGTTGTATTAAAATTGGTTTAAAAGAAAAATATGCGGTTAGGCTTGGTTCCAATTACACTAAACCAGCATAATAGTGGTTAAAAAGAATGAAACAAGAAACCTTATAAAGAACTGTCACTTCCTGCCCTCTGTTTTTGAATCAGAGAATAAAATAGTTTCCTGGCAATTACAATGAAATTAGTTTTATTTTAGTAGTTTGTCATTTGGGGAGGGGACTACCTGAATGACACGTAATGAAATACCATATAATATAAATGCAAACAAAACAAACCTTTTAATAGTACCTTCAAATTAAATATATGCATTGCGTGATCATGTAGCTTTGTTGTATATCTCAAGTTCCTCTTTAAACATGCACCCCAGTCTTGGAAGTTTTTAATGTTTTTCCTGACTTCTGTCATTGACTTTGTTCCTACATGTGGAACTCCAACATAAATTTCAGATGTAGGAATATGAGGAGTTTGTGCTACTTGAAAGATACAGCACATTGTCAGAAGCAAGATACCTATCAAGCTAACGAGTTACTCTCCGTGATAATTATCACCCTCAGCAAATATTATTGCCTTAAATTCAAATAGCTGTTAGTAGAAACAGATTAACAAGGAGCTGGATTTAGACTTGATGTTCTGCAAGAAACAAGTTCGTTTGTGCTAAAGATTTAAAGCCACTCATAGGTATCATAATCCCAATGATGCTAAAAGGACAAAGTGTGCACTGCAACATCATAATTCAAACTCCGCCCTTTCATTCTCGCATTGCTACATTGCACACATATATATTGGGGCAGAAGCTTGTGGGATGTTGTAGCGTACATTTGGTTACTCCCCAAGGTTGTCTCTAATGCCTCTGGATATTCCTAATCATTGACGAGGCAATTTTTGTTCATTGAATAATATTACTTTTAATCTAATCTTTAAAAAGAAATAATGAATTTCAGTTCTTTACTGTCATCTTTTCAGATTCATATTTGGGTTACCAATCCCTTCCAAAAATAATAAGAAAATATGGAAACAGACAATAATACAGAAGTACACTATATATATTCCTTTAAATTTCAAATTATACCATTAAGGAGGTATCCAGTAAGTGATTTTTCAAATAGCACTTGTAGAAAAGTAAAACAAAATAACCCTAAATATGGAAAATAGTTGAAGAAATTAGTGGAAAACTTATTTTAGGGCTTTTTTCTCTTTGTGGTTATTTTAGCAATACAATGTGTTCCCATTCTTGATATTAACAGCAAAAAGATGGAAAACACATTTTTTAAAAAGAATTTGTCCAAAACAAATTGAATTATTCTTGATTTATCATAGCATTATTTCATTCGGATAGAGCAACTTACTATAAAATTATGGAACCTATGAACAAATAAGGGCATTTGAATGAAATTGTAATGGAAAAATAATTATATCATAAAGTCCATATTTACAAAGTAGCTTGTCCTATTATTTTTTAAAAATGTATTAACACAAGAGAGGAGGACCCTAAGATCTATTTCACTTTGATTCCCACTGTCATTAAATATTGCTCAGCAATGTGAAAATCAGCAGTATTCTCTCTGAAAAGTTAATAAGACTAACTGATATAAATGCAACTGCACACATCATTAAGATTATGTTCAAGCACTGCATTAAAAGGTGGCTTGTAATGCAGTAGATTGGGCAAGGAAAGTGGATGAAAGTACATCAGGGGTCCTGCAATTCTTCCAAAGGGCCTCAATTACCTTGAAGGAAAATTATACAAAATAAAAAGATGATGATGGGACCACATTCAGAAAGGATAACAACCTGGAGGATCACCTCAACTGCTAAATGAGTAACTAACTTCTTAGAGTTCAGGGTTTTCTAGATGATGGACTGTATAACATTTGAATTCTTGTGTTTCTTTTCCTGTTTTTCTTTGATCAAAACAGAGTGTCTACAGGTGACCATTTACCATATGGAAATGTGTTCCCGTTGTGTTTGTAGCCATTTGAGAAACTGGTGGTTTTTTATCACGCTGAAAATAATAGTAACTGTACTGCTCAGCAAGCTTTGATCAGAACCCTCTGGAGAATTTGGAAGGAGGGACGGCTCAAGCAGTTTATCAAATGATTGCAAGCACATAGTCTGGTATCTGCACTTCTCATAAATAGTCCACTGTATACACTCGTTATCAAACCAGAATGTTTTATTCAGTTGCATGCTGGATACTCATCCTTCATTTTATTTACTATCTGTCTCCAAAGGTACATAAGCAGAGGTCCTGTTATTTTTAATATGACTTTGCTTTTATGACATACTGCCATTGTATTATACTTTGATCTTTGCTGTTCTGTTAGTAGTCCTTGTACATCTATGTTTAATGTCTAATTTTGGAGCATAAAGTTACATCCTTGTCAGGGCTTTGTCAACTTGGTGGACTTTTTTTCTCTTTGTTCAGTAAAAGTAATGCATGATTCATTTACAGTAACAATTTGAGGGATGAAAATTACATTTCTTAATTTTATAAAAAGTATAATGTTCTTATAAATACAATGAAGATGTATGGTGATTTTATTTATATAGATCTAGTCTGTATAAGCAATTCTGTTCTTAATAAAAAAAAATGATGTTGTGCCATTGTAATTTATGCCCATTTTGTATTTATGTATTAAAGTTGATGTGGATATTTAAAAAGCTTATATTCAATGTTTTAATACTTGCTCCTTGATTCCCATGTGTGGGGTAATTTTCTCTAATGCAAAAGCACAAATTAATGAGGGAAGCAAAATAAGCACTTGCGTTATTCAGCTAGGAGAGGACAATGTAACAAATAAATGATGATTGCATAGTGAAACGAAAATTGGCAAGATAAAAAGCTGTTTCTGCAGAGTTAAATTGTATTTTCTTAAGCACCAATGAGCAATTTAAGGGCAGTATTGTGATTTGATTTACCCACCATATTTCATTTGAATAATTTCTCAAAGTGACAGAATATTATTTTCTTGTTTAAATGAGTAAGATTGACTTTCTGTTCATGTTTGACATATCACTTAGGTAAATTATTAGATATGCTCAGCCAGTGTGGTCCTGTACAGAAGGAAAGAAATTGTGAACGACTAAGGTGAATTCTCAGCAAAATCATACAGATTTCTTTTACTGAGAGTTATTGCATTGCATTCAGACTGAAAAATGCTACTTTAGGGTACTTTCCTTTCTTTCCCTTTCCCTTTCCCATTCCTTTCTTCAGGTTTTGGACTCCTGATGGCTGCCAGGAGAAATTCCTACAGTTTTCTTGGCCAGATTTTCTGGAAGTGATTTGCAATTGCCTCCTTCCTAGAACTGAGAGAGAATGACTGGCCCACAGTCACCCTGCTGCCTTTGTGCCTAAAGTAGAACTAGAACTCCCAGCCTCCTGGTTTCAAGCCTTAACTGCTGCACCAAACTGGCTTTTTTTTTTATTATGCTTTGTTTTGCATTTAACCTACTAATTCATTCAGATTATCCTCTGAGTAAACATTTACCAAATTAAACTATAAATATCTTTTCTAATATAGAATGACTTGTGCAAAATTCCTATGATGGATGACAAGAGACATGTATAGTATTAGTTGTCTTCCAAGGGAGTTTTCTGAATTGCTCAGTTATCATCAAAAAACCATAGTAGTTAATGCGCAAGGACAGGCAGCATAGTTTCTCTATATTTGGGGACTTCCTCATCGAGCACGACCAGTTATATGATTTATAAAACCTGTAATCTCAAAATGTTGTAGAACTCCAACCTACCGACCCATCTGAATTATTAACACCAATAAGAAATATTTGCTGATAGCTTTTAGAGCTATGGATTTCATATGGGACAAATCAGATTATAGAAACAGAACTATCAGGGTTAATGTTAGCCTTACAAAACTGCACGTACTTTGGTTAATCCATTTTGGTGGAAACTTTGCAATATGTCTATGGAGATTCTCAGTCATCCAGGTCATGGTTGTCCCAAAGGTGCTTTTTCAAGAGGCAATTGGACTTCCTCGTTTTTCTTTGAAGATGTTTCACTTCTGATCCAAGAACTTTTTCAGCTCTGACTGGATAGTGGGGAATGGAATAATTTATATTCCTTGCAGACAACTGGTCATTTGCATTCTTTTACAGAGTCGTTGAAGTCACTTGGAGGTTTGTCTGTGTCTTCAGGGTCACCTGAGTAGCGCAAATGGGTGTGCAGCCTTCTTGGAACTGCTGAAAGGACTGTTGTGGAGCTGTGCTTTCTGCAGGATGTTTTCTGCCCTGTGTCCCTTCACTGTTGAACACAGGCGCAGGCTGCTGGGGATGAGTCTGTGTTGTCTGCATCTCAAACTGAAGCTCAAATGGTTCCTGTAGTCTGCAATTAAAAAAGAAAAATTGCAGTTTACAGGAGCCATTTGCATTACACAAGCAGAGACTAAAATTTTACCTGATACTATATAAAACTTCTTTTGCATAGCCATAGATTTGCAATTTTTAATTGTAACATTATTTAGTGTGATCTCCAGATTGAAAGCATCCAGATATAGTTTGATCTTCACCTTATACTTTATGGCTTGACAGTAACAACATCTATAAACCATTTGATGCTGAGATAAAATATAAGGATTTAATTATTTTTCTCTATCTAATTATGAACGTGAAATCACTTCCTGCTATCTCCAGCCTAAGTCGTTTGTCAATGCCTAATTTATTTCTATTAAAAGAGGAAAAGAAAAAAGTTACAAGAGATTCCAGACTCATCCCCAAAGTCAAAGAGGTGTAAAGGTTGTAGACTACAGTTAAATGCCATTTTATTGTCATTTATATTGCAAATTGTAATGACATTTTGCAATATATTCATAATGACATTTCATGTATTCTGCATAAATTATCCAGTGATTCTTTTCTTTCTGGCTCGCTGTCTCCTCTCTATTTTTTTTCAAAGTGATATTTCTGAACATACCTAAGTGAAGCTTAACATTCTAATTTAGCACAACTAATCTCTGGAGCAGCTAGCAGTTCATAAATGCCAAATCCAATAATTGGAAGTATTAACCAATTATTGGCCAAGTTTGTTTCCATTATTATAGTTTATAAACCAATAGGCAGGAATCATGCAGTATACCAAACCAAACCCAAACAAATCTTTTTATAGTTTAGCTATAAAGTTAAATTGATACACAAAACACTGAAATGTTTATTTTGTTTGTTAGCATTCTTTTGTTCATGAGTAGTTACCACAATTATTGAGGCCTATTCAACCTGTTATTATGTTATTCTGTTATATTTACTAGTAACCATAATAGCAATAATACCCAAAGTGAATTTTGGATGTTCCTCTTAGAAGTATAAGTTCTCTCTCAGGAATGGAGCAGACAGATGATAGAGGACTGGAACACCAGATGCTTTACTGAATTTCTTCCATTTAGACTTCCCAATTATAGGAAGAGGTACTAAAAATAATAAGAATATGAAAATCAGTAAATAAACAATAGTCATCCTGTTTAAGACTGACAGGAAAAGAATGAAAGAGATTTTAAAGGCCACAGATGACAAAGCATTCCAAGTGAAAATTTCCTCTCCTCTAGTTAACATGGCGTAAGGTTATGGTTTTTGGGGAAAAAAATAGAAAAAATTTAGAAGAAACCTTTTTCTAATCTAAAATTACATATACAATGCATTCAGAAAGTATTCAGACCCTCTTCACTTGTGTCAATTTTGTTATGTTGCAGCCTGATTCTAAAGTTGTTGAAATTCTTTTTTTTTTCATTAATCTACACTCAGTGCCCCATAATGACAAAGTGAAAACAGAAGTTTAGACATATCTGTAAACTTATTGCACTGTACAGTAAAGGTTTCTCAGAAGAGTCTATGGAGATGGTCATAATATAAAAATGGCCAGAGTGGGGTGACATAAGCTTTGCCCATTATCATGGGCATTGCACAAAAGAAACAGAGCTTTGATCACCTTATCAAAGAGCTTTGATCACCTTCTTATGGTTGCTGTCTTCACTGTTTTGACCATATCCAGTCAACAGACCGGAGGTTTCTCCTTCCCATTTCACAGCAAGATAAGCTGTGATAGAACAATGAGCCTTGTTCCCTGTCCGGGGCAAGTAACATGTGGCCTTACAGAAATTTTAAGTCAGATTTCTATCTGCCCTTGTAACATAGCTAGTAGTGAGGGATATGGGACCTATAGTCCAGCACTAGAGGTTTATCAGTCCTGTTCTATGGCCTCAGAAGCAAAGTAGGTATTAGAAACTAGGTCTTTCCTGTCTTGGTCAGCCATCCAATACTCCAGCACATTGGCTTCCAGTGAACCAGTACATTGAGTGCAACTAATCAACTATATGAATTTTGTAGCTCCATCAAACTAATGCAATCTCCATCTACTAAAAATCCCTATTAAGGTATTTATCTGTTGGTCTTGCCATCTTCCTAAGAATGAAAAAATAAGATGATCAAGCATCTTGTAAACTATTAATTATAGCTGCGTTTGGCTTCTTATTTTGAGTTATGCAAGAAATGTATGTCAAACTATTTTGTCCATAGCTTAGTGAAGGAAAAAAGTGAATTTCAGGAAACATCTTCTGTCTCTGTCTTTTTCTTGATTTGCCCTTTTAACATAGTGATCTATAATCTAGAGACTATATATAGAAGTGTTTGCCATTTTCAATTTAATTAAACCACAAGCCTCTGTTTCATTCAAAGAGTCACTGAGAAGGTCACAGACTTTAATTTAAATGACAAAAGTTGGAAACTTCTAATATTTTGCAACTAAAAGTGTGTTTATAAATCTAAGAAAGATTCACTGGTTTCAAAAGATGAAATCAAGGTCAGATGATTTTACTTATAGTGGAATTTTCCAAGAGGCAACTGGACTTTCTTGTTTTTCTTTTAAGACATTTCGCTTCTCATCCAAGAGGTTTCTTCAGCTCTGACTGGATGGTGGGGAATTGAAGGATGTATATTCCCTGCAGACAGCTGGTCATTTCAATTCTTTCTGTCTGCAAGAAATATAAATCCTTCCATTCCCCACCATCCAGTCCAATTGCCTCTTGAAAAAGCACATTTGGGACAACCATGACCTGGATGACTGAGAATCTCCATAGACACTTACAGTGGAAGTTTTACATAAGCTGTTCAATGGTCAGCCTCTATGTTTTTCTTCTAGCTAATAGACAAATAACAGATTAGAAAGATATCTTGGCTATATAAGGCATCTGTGTCTTTAGGTTTGATAGGATTTATCAGTTATGTATTGCAGAAGTCTGTAGAAATCCAAATTTGAACAACAAAATGTGATTCGGGGCATGTATAGGCATCGATATATCACTTGTTAAGTACAACCTAAATGCATATTTTTAAGGATTCTAAGTCAGCAATGGAGAACTGTCATATAAATCCAGAAAAAGATACAAATCCTTTAAGGTTTTCTCAAAATAAGGATATTTTTCTGTCGGCATAAAACATTTAGGATGGGTGGATAGATAGATGCAGATAGATAGATAGATAGATAGATAGATAGATAGATAGATAGATAGATAGATAGATAGATAGATAGATAGATAGATAGATAGATAGATAGATGATGATGGATGGTAGATATAGATGACACCATGCTTACAGCTGTTTCCCTTAGAATTTGTCAAGCTAAGATTCTTTTCTTTTTTTAAAAAAAAGGACAAGCTGAATCCTGTACCTTCAATTTTATTTTCAAGAATGCTTCTAAGTCCCATGTTGACCCCACAGCTTTCTCTTTTCGTTTTATTTCCTGAGAACAAATGATAGTGACCACAGTCCAGTACATCACAAGAGGCTGGAGTGGGAGTCATCTCTCCAGGTTTTATCCACTAAGTTATGCTATTCTAATAGACTAGAATTAGAGATAGTGAGGTTGAGTAACTATGGTCTACAGAAATTTCAGCTTTCTGATCAGATGTTCCATCCAGCCAATTTTGAGTACTTATTATATTATTGGCCAGGGTAAGTTAGGGATTTTTAGTGAACAAGCCACCTTGCTATCTAATAATCTCTATTACTGAAATTGGCCAGTTAGGAATTCATGTCTTCCATGATGACCCTGGACACACTGCAGTAAGTCACTGGGTCCTGCTTAGGCTGGAAGTTCTATAGATGCTTCCTAAATGCATCTTGATAGCACTGGTGATAATGTTGATTCCCTGGCTAAATAGTGCAATACAGGTAGTCCTCGACTTACGATCACAATTGAGCCCAACATTTCTGTTGCTAAGCAAGACAGTTGTTAAGTGATTTTTGCCCCATTTTATGACCTTCCTTGCCATAGTTGTTAGGTGAATCACTGCAGTTGTTAAATTAGTAACACAACTGTTAAGTGAATCTGGCTTTGCCATTGACTTTGCTTGTCAGAAGGTCGCAAAAGGTGATCACATGACCCCAGGACACGGCAACCGTCATAAATATGAGTCAGTTGCCAAGCGCTTGAATTTTGATCACATGACCATGAAGATGCTGCAACAGTTACAAGTGTGAAAACAGGTCATGAGTCACTTTCTTTCAGTGCCATTGTAACTTTGAATGCTCGCTAAATGAAGTGTTGCCTGCCGAGATCCACGTGTATGAAGCTAACCTGAGTTATTTTAGTACTCTTAATTCCTAAGCACTCTTTTTTCTTTCATGATACCAGTTTAATTCAATTCAACCACCGCCTGATTCCAAGCTGACTCTGGGCAATTCACAATATAGGACAAAGTCAAAAATACAGACAAGACAAAATTTGTCCCATGGTTTACTAGAGAGTGATATGATGAAAGGGGCATCAGCTGAGGTGCAAATGGAAAAAGTCTCAAGAGAGATCACATTTGACAGTCCGTCTGGACTTGTGCTCCATGGAAATGGAAGCAGACTTGATTGCTTAACTATACTGCACCAATAAGATAAGATAAGAGATATAAGATAAGATATAAGATAACCTTTATTGTCTTTTTTACTGTGGGCACAATGGCACACATCAGAAATGAAATTTAGTTGCCCGCTCTCAAAGTGAAACACATACATGACACACACCTAAACATACTATATACAACGTATGTATAGACCCACACCCCTACATATATATATAACAAATAAATATTAAATACTGTCCATCTTGAATATATAACGGAAGGAGGAAGCTTGAGAGTTCACAAGGTTAATGCTGTATGGAATGAAACTATGGCTGAATCTGGATGTTCTGCTACGGATACCACAAAGCCTCCTCCCAGAAGGTAACAAGGAAAACAGATCGTGAAGAGGATGTGTAGTGTCCCAGATAATCTTACGGACCCTGCTCAAGCAACACTTCTGTGCTATGTCCTGGATTGGAGGGAGGGAACTGCCAATGATCTTTTTGGCCATTCTCACCACTCTCTGCACTGCCTTCCTGTCTGAAGCAGTGATGCTTCCAAACCAGACTGTGATGCTGTATGACAGGATGCTCTCGATCGTCCCCCTGTAGAAAGTGGTCAGGACAGGGGAAGGAAGATGTGCTTTTCTCATGCGACGCAGAAAATGCAGGCGCTGCTGTGTCCGCTTCACCAGTTTCTCACTGTTGAGCGACCAAGCCAGCCTACTCGTTAGCTGCACACCCAGGAATTTGATGCTGAAATACCGTGTTTCCCTGAAAATAAGACCCAACCAGAAAATAAGTCCTAGCATGATTTTTGAGGACGCTCGGAATATAAGCCCCATCCCCAAAATAAGCCCCAGTTAAGATCGTCAGCTAGACAGACGCGTTTAGTACCGTATTTCCCCCAAAATAAGACCTAATTGGAAAATAAGCCCTAATGCATCTTTTGGAGCAAAAATTAATATAAGACCTGGTCTTATTTTCAGGGAAACACGGTACTTAAGAGCTTGGTGTTGCTCCTCTATACTTTGTGACATATAAGGTGACAGAATAATTAGTGCTGTACAATGAACAATTTGCATTGTACTTTGAAGACAAAATGTATCAAATCTATTTTGACTTGCCTCAGACTTGGCCACTGTTCATTTTTGTTAGTTTGGATACCATTCAGCTTGTAGATCTCAAGGTTGCTTAGAGAGAGGAGGGCCACTCTCTGCTTATTCAATACTTTCCCCTGCCGGCTGATTAAACATTTAAATAAACTTCTTTAGGTGTTAAAGCTAATCTGAAGGCTTATAACTTTTTTTTTCATTATTCAGGGGGGGCAAAAGAGAATTTTAAAAATTGCATGCTTTTGAACTCTGGGGTTTTGAATATTGGTGATGAAAACCCTGGGGCGCCTGGAGTTGCTTATGGGCAATGTGTTTTTCCTTTCCTGTGACTTAAATGGTTGGGATTCTTTTTTCTAGCAACACATTTTTGTGTTTTGTATATACATTCCAGGGCAACCAGCATGGGCCGACTTCGCATATCGCCTAAAATGCCATCAGTTGTACAATTATAGTCTGAAGCCCAATTAATAAGAGCTTGCAAGTCCTGCTGAAAAGATATAATTAAGGAAATGAAGAATGCATATGTAGATTTTGCCTGCATACTCAACTATCAATTAAATCATTACCCTCTAAATATGTTCTTGGGCTACAAAGTGTTCTGTGAGTCAGTAATTCCTGAAGCTACACAGAAGTCTGTTTTGAGATGGCTTTTAATTGAAATTACTGAGCTTATTGAATGAATTAAGGTAAATACATTACAGCTATGGAAATGAGGGCTAGTGCACTCACAGATTTTTCATGACTAATAGTTCTTACTTCACCGTTCTTGCCTTACTGATCTAGGTTCAGTTTAACAATGGAGGGCTTGCTGTGGGAAAAAAAATTATATAGTTGTGGCTCTGTAACTGCAAGTTGCTCTTCCTTTTTTTAAAGAAATGATTATTTTAAAATATATTTATTAAATTTCCAAATCAGCCAAAATGGAAAGGGAATAATAGAACAATAGCAATAGCATTTACATATACATCACTTCATACAGCACTCTCTAAGCAGTTTACAAATGTCAGCATATTGCCCCCCCCCTAACAATCTGGCTCCTCATTTTACCAACCTCGGAAGAATGGAAGGCTGAGTCAACCTTGAGCCAGTCAGAATTGAACTCCAGGCAGAATTGGCGTGCAATACTGCATTCTAAACACTGTGCCACCACGACTCCTAAAATGAACTAACCAAGCTAAAAAGTGAGCAAAAAAAATTACATCAAATAGATATATAAAAATAGTTACCTCTGACTTTTCTCTAAGTTTAAATGAATAGTGCCAGTATTTAAAATACCACAATATACTAAAAAAACAATATTCTTAATGTATTCTTGTCTTAATTTCAATGTAACATATAATATGTTGTAAATTATGAATAATCGTATAATTATAAATCCACAATATTTCTCTGGTCAAATAAAATCTAATCCTCAAAACTCAAAGTCAAAAGTTGATTTTTCTCTTTGTCTTGTAAGAAATCTAAGAGTGGTTTCCAAGTCACAAGAAATTTAATTAAATTATTATCTCTAATCAAGGTAGTCAATTTTGCCATCTCCTTCCAATATGGATCTTTCACCATGAGAATCATCATAAGTGATTCTCCCAATGAGAGAGTCTAATTGGATAGACTGTTTTTTTCTCAGTTCAACTATGCCTTCTTCTTAAAAGAACAGAATGCTTTTTACCTCAAGAAGAGGAAGAGGCTGGAAGAATCTGACTCAGTGTATGGGTAATTTCTTTTCCAAAGCACCAGAAGGCAAGAAAAGAAACAATGGATGGAAACTAATCAAGGAGAGAAGCAACCTGGAATTAAGGAGAAACTTCCTAACAGTGAGGACAATTAACCAGTGGAACAGCTTGCCTTCAGACGTTGTCGGTGCTTCATCACTAGAGTTTTTTAAAGAAGAGACTGGACAGCCACCTGTCTGAAATGGTGTAGAGTCTTCTGATTGAGCAGGGGGCTGGACTAGAAGACCTCCAAGGTCAGAATTTGGAGCCTGTACATTCACAACACAGGCCATGTTAACTTTCATAGTGGATCCTGAGATTGGTTATTTCATAAAATATACACACTGATGGAATTTAAGAAATTGATTCAATTGAGTTACCAGGTTTGCTTTTGCAAAATACAGAAAGCAAAATCAATATATAGCTAGTCCTCAAGTTACGACTGTAATTGAGCCCCAGCAAAAATGTCATACGTTACAGTCATATAACCACAGGTCACTGCAAATTGCCATAAATGCTGAACAATTGCCAAGGGCCCAAAATGCCTTCATGTGATATCTGGCGGGGGGGGGGCAGAAGTGAGAACTCCAAAACTTTTTCAGGGTCCGTTGTAATTTGGAACAGTCACTAAACAACCAGTTATAAGTCAAGGACTACCTGTATTGCATTGAATCAACAGGTTTGAAAAACGTGGGAAATTGCTTTGATTGAAAAATTAATAGAACAAAGAAAACTCTATCGCAGAATGGTAAGTTTATTCAAATCTGGTGACTACTTTCTTAACTGATAGATCTAGACAAATGTCACTCTGGATTGAAATACTGAATATGAATTTTAAATGTTTGTATTTTTCCTCCAGACCATATATATACATAATTATCTGTAAATGCACACACACACATCTATCTTTTTATTTCTTCTTTGCTTTTGGTTCTTTTTTAACTCTGTAATTAAGACTGGGTTTTGTTTTGAAGTTTCGGCTGTCAAAGAACATGAAAAAGAAGAGCTTTTTCAGAAATGCAGATATTAATCGAAAGCAAATGGAAGCAGGGAGTCAACAATTTCAAATCTCTTGGGAAGCCTAGAGAATATTTAAAACAACCACATCAGAAGCAGAGAGGAAATGGGGCCCACAATTCAGAAAGGATATAGGTAAACACAAAAAGTTTCCAGCTCATGGTACAGTTAGATGGCCACATAAAGTTGCAATTTTCCAGTCCTTGAGTGGGCAGAAAAATGTGCAGGTTTAGTATTACAAAGGCAGCTATCTCTGCAGAAGTTTTGACTGCAGAGTACTCAGAGGGCAGTTCTTCACACATTTTTGAAGGACATATAAAAATGGGTACAAGGCCACTGACGCAATTAGGAGATGTGAGAGTCAGCCTTTTGTAAGTGAGAAAGACCTTGCTTTAGTGATTTCTATGTTTATTGGGTTAGATCAAGCCATTAAAAAGAACAAAGTCTTCCATGAGGTATTGGAAGTCATGCCGAAATGTGAAGAGAAGCAAACACAGCCCCCCCCCCCCAAAAAAAGGAAATGAAAATGAAATGTATCTTAGGAAATAATCACTTAGTTGCATTGGGCGGCTATAGAAATTGAATGAATAAATAAAAATAAGGGATTTAAGGAACCAATTTCTAAGGCACAAAAGAGCAAAGAAGCACAGTGTGCAGAAGCTAATATTGCTTGTAAAGCCTTTTTCAGGGGCAATCAACTGTTAAACATGGCCTAGTTCCAGTATTACAACCAAGATTAATTCCTAGCTGTGCCATGTCAAATTTCTGAGGAGCTTCAGCCAAATCTGAGCCTGCTGAGGGGAGCCCGAAGGGTTCTTTGAATAGTCAGCCTAATGCATATTGTTGGTACTTAGAAAGAGCATGGGCAGATATTCACATCAGTGCAAGATTGCAGAGTGATGCACTTACAGAGGTGTGTTCTGTAAACAGCTCGAATGTGGGAGTTCAGATGGTTTTCAACACAGCATCATCCGAGCATGGCAAAAAAGAACATTTTCCCTAGAAGGCAACTGGTGCAGCAACTCCCCGTGTGGAACACATTCAGAAATGCATTCAAACTCTGGACATGGCAGAGGGCATAAATAGGTTGATCTCTATCAACCATAGCGATGGCAGGGGAGAAATTCAAGATTACAGTCGTGTTATGTGTTGTATAATTTGTTATATGCTAAAGTTCTATCTGCGAGAACAAAAACTCAAGGGTTAAGACAGAAAATATCTGAAATGGAACAGCATTCCAGGAGTAATCATTTTAATAATAATAATAATAAAGTTGAAAGGGACCTTGGAGGTCATCTAGTCCAACCCCCTGCTCAGGCAGGAAACCCTATACCATTTCAGACAAATGGCTGTCCAGTCTCTTCTTAAAAATTTCCAGTGTTGGAGCATTCACCGCTTCTGGAGGCAGGTTGTTCCACTGGTTAATTGTTCTAACTGTCAGGAAGTTTCTCCTTAGTTCTAGGTTGCTTCTCTCCTTGATTAGTTTCCATCCGTTGCTTCTTGTCCTGCCTTCAGGCGCCTTGGAAAATAGCTTGACTCCCTCTTCTTTATGGCAGCCCCTGAGATATTGGAACACTGCTATCATGTCCCCCCTCGTCCTTCTCTTCGTTAAACTAGACATACCCAATTCCAGCAACCGTTCCTTATATGCTTTAGCCTCCAGTCCCCTAATCATCTTTGTTGCTCTTCTCTGTACTCTTTCTACAGTCTCAATGTCTTTTTTACATCGTGGTGACCAAAACTGGATGCTTTGATTTAATCAATCAAAGCAAAGAGGTTATTCTAGTGGCACAGAACACTAGATCGTACCACAATAATTAAAAGTAAAACTTAGGGTTCATACATTTGTTCTTTGGACATTGTGATGTACATTTGCTAATATCTATGAAAAGTGCCTTGCTAGCAGGGAATTTTGAAAATTCTAACTGGAACACATTGAAAGTAGATTTGATTGGGGAAAACTGGGTGAAATGATCCTTGTGTCCCAAGCAGTTTTCTAAATAAAGATACAAGGTATTCTAGTATTTGAGAATAATCACTGCAAAAAAGACCAGTCCTAAAGAACAGTACTTTCACACCAATTATAACCAGTGGTGGGATTCAAATATGTGAACAACCGGTTCTCTGTGTGGATGCTGCTTCCAGAAGTCCATTCTGGGCCTGGGCAACAAAAAAACAGTTACCAGTTCTGCCGAAGTGGTGCAAACTGGCTGAATCCCGCCACTGATTATAACTACTTCAGAATTATTCCCGTCTGATATTTTGGGAAGGTGAGCCAGTGTATTTCTGACTTTGCTATGGTTTATTGGAACCATAGCTAGCGTAATATTTTCCTCTGAAGTGATACAACTTAATAGACCTTGTATGTACTATCGTGTATTTTGTTAGCCAGAGCTCCTGGCCCCAAGCCATGCTAGCATTTTCCCATCTCAACACAATAGGTGCTTTTTCATACAAAAGAGTAATGGTTGCAGGCAACTGAAAGCTTTTAGAAGATATCAAAGCTTCTTTTACCTGTTTGACACTGGACTTCCCCACATAGCTTTCCCATTCAGCAACCTCTGATTTTATTTTGTTGTTGTTGCTTTTGTTTGTTTCTTCAAACCACCAGATAAATGCACACATACTGGGAGGGCCACTAATTTTATTCCCTTTTAGCGTGTAGTGAAGAAATGTTCATTATTTTGTGACTGATGGTAGCAAAGGGTTGGGCCATTGGATGATGCTCTTTGCACTCTCCTATCAGTCAGAGAAAGAGTGTGAGCACATGGGTTCTCAAAGTTTTGAAGTTAGCAGAAGATGATCACAGGGAACTGTAAATGATTGTGGAGGTATAAAATATTGGAGGTATAGCAATCACATAATAGTTTAAAAGACTGTCCTTTTCACTCTTGCCAATACAATATCTCCAAATGAAAAAGTAATTCAGCAGTCATATTAGATGGTAGTTGAAAGTAGTATTTAAAACTTTCTCTAATGGCATTTGGTCTATCCTAGATATAGAAAGGAATTTCTAGTGGGCATTTAAATATATAAATAATTGATAGATAAGCAATAATTGTAAGATAGACAAAGTAAATTAAAGTCCCCTTCTCATTTTTTTGGAAAAAATAAAATAAAATCAAGAATGCTCTAGATTCCAGCTATTATATGTGAAGTGCTTTTCTTTGACAATCAACCATTAGGAAGAATAATGCAGTCATGTAGAAGGAAAGAAACTTCCATTTCAAATTTATCTTCAAAGATGGAATAACCAGAATGCTTTATTACTCAAATAACAAAAGGGTCACTGGATTTCATCAGAACTCAACTTCAGCAGAAGTTAACATCTATCCCATTCACTTCCAATTGAAAGCAGCTGTCAATATCTGCACACGTGAGCAACACTGAAAGAAAATATAACATATCGGATTGGAGTTTCAGCAGCCATCAAAGGCAACAAAAAACATACAAGATTTGAGGCAAAGAAAATTTGTCAACAATTATGAGACCCTTTTGCACAAAATGACTTTTGTTCACTATGTACAGAACATATATTTTAGGTATTAACAGCTGCCATCATCAAGTACACTTGCAATTACAATTTAAGCTTCGATTTCATTGGAGCATTGCTATCTAAGAACCATAGTTTAGGTATGGGAACTTGGATTGAAAGGCTGAGAATCAATGATGTAGATTGCAACATATTTCTGCTAATAGGGAATATTTAGGGTTTTCTGTTTTTGAATTACTGCCTCTGATAGCAAAGTTATGTTACTATTGAGTTATGGAGTCAAGCCAGGATGATGTCAGCAGACTTGGAAGTATCCTGTAATCTATAATAATAACATTCCTCAAAAGCTGAGGTACACAACCTAACAGAAAGAAGTGAGACATGGACATGCTTTGTGGCCATTAAAAATCTACTATGGGTTGGAAATGGAAAATGGGCTGGATAGAAAAGAGTAGAATAGAAACCCCTTAGAGCTGAATGCATGGCTGGCTGAAACCTTAAGCAAAGTTTTATTGTAGGTCATTTTTATCAAGCACCCTTGTATTTATTCCACAAAGAACTAGATACAGGCTCTGGCATCAATGAATGGAGATGTGGCATTGGTGGATAAAGGTGGTCATCTGTAGCTCAGATGTTCATTGTAGTCTCTTTTGAATAAACAGGATGGATTTTTTATGATTAATGAATAGAATATTCCTTCTGAAGACCACTGAGAATTCATATTTCTAACTTCTATGTATGCAGAGATTTATTAAATGCATTCTATTTTTATTGTTTCTTTACATTTTTATTGTTTAAAGTTTAAGATATCATGCACCCAGAGAATTGTGTTTGAGAAAGTTTCAGCAACAGCAATACTGGAACACAGGTAACATTGGCCAAGCTTAATGGCCTAGTGAAAACGGGTTCACATAACATGGAATATTGCCCCCATAATATTGCTTCTGAGTCTTAGCCACACAGTTCTGTTTTTAGATCCACGAATGAACAGCAAAGAATGTTAAAGAAAAGAGAACAAAACAAAACAAAAAAACCATAAGGAATCCATCCATTATATTTATTGAACTGTACCATACCACAACTATGGTAATATTAGTTATGCTCACCCACTGGCACTTCTGGGACCACCTAGAACCAAAGTTCACTGAAACCAAGGGCATGGCATTCAACCAAGAGGAACCATCATCCTCTGAGTGGCAGGCAAAAAGTAGAAGCCAAATGCAAGCACCCCTCCCTTTGTATTCAGCTGTGCACAGAGGAATAAAAAAAAATGATTCTCCAGCAGACAGATATACAGTGACTGTGCCACTCCTGTGTGAGTCTTTTGTTTCTCATTGTGAATTTTCTACATAGGATGCTGTTCGTAATTATTGGATTTGTCAAATCTCATCTACTTACACACTTTCCCATTTATTTGAAGTATTGCTCTTTTCAAAAAAATGAGGCTGAAGTTGTATATTTTTCACACATCAGAGGGAAAAAAAATCCCATTAAGCAGACATGACCTTTCTTTAATGAAACACTCCCTGTTGCATTAATAATTAAATATTACTTTAATTAATAATTTAATAATAACCAAGGGTGTCTAAGACATGCTCAGTTATGTATTGTCTTTAGCAATAAATCCTATCATTACTGTATTTTTTTAAAAAAATATGCTAAATACTATCACATTGCAATATATTATATAGACTAGATATACTTCTACTAAGCTCATATATCTGTTTAACCATCATAAATCATAAAAACAGATGATGACACTGATTAAGGGTTTTCTAAATAATGAGCTTTGATGACATATGAAAACTACTGCCCAAAATGATAACTCAGAATGATTGACACTTCACAATTGGATGCTAATTGGAGACAAGACAACTTTGTGCTGCATGAAATTGAATTTGAAACAACTGAAGATGTGCTTGTTTTTATAAGAATGGTGGATTTGTGATCTGAATCAATGATCCCCACTAAAATAAATTTCAGGTCCACAAATTAAAATAAATTACATGCATTTATAAAAATGCAAAGTAGGTTGGGGGGGGTTTCATCTCTCCTGAAGCAAATGGCTGATTTGATATGCTGCATTGTAATGACAGTTTTTGGTTCTTTCTCTCTTTTTTTTTAAATCTTCGCTTGCTATTAAACTTTGAGCTACTATGCTTGTGCTGCGAACACATTTGTTTAATGCAAGAAAGTAAAAGCAGTGGTGCTCATAGACCTTGGCTGGAATATGATATAGACTTAATGGGGAATAAATCTGATTGAACTGAGTGGGGATTTAATTCCTAATAACTATACTTTACACTAAATATACTGTAGACTGTACAGTATTCCATTATCCTATAGCTCTACTGCACAACCCTTTTAATCCTAGGGCCGTAATAAATACTTTGGATGAGAGAGGCTGCATTGGGCTTCAGGATAACACAGATTCATGTTTTAGGATTTCTCTTGCTCTGTTTGTCTGTTAAGTCAAGCTAGTTTGAGGATTTTCATTGTTGTTAGTTTCGAAGTCGTGTCTGACCCATTGCGACCCCATGGACAACGTTCCTCCAGGCCTTCCTGTCCTCTACCATCTTCTGGAGTCAATTTAAGCTCACGCCTACTGCTTCAGTGACTCCATCCAGCCACCTCATTCTCTGTCGTCCCCTTCTTCTATTGCCCTCAATCTTTCAGATTTTCATTACAAGCATGTATTTTCCCACCTCAAAAGGCCACTGCCAGTTTTGAGAAATGTGACCACAGAATTTAGAGAGGGCCTTGGGAAGCACAAGAAGCTGACTTCTGCTTGGTGACATATGGATTAAGCAGCATAGAACTTGGCTGCTTAAAAGGGAAGCTTTTAAGACACAGCTGTTTTTGTCACTGGAAGGTCTACACAAGAACTTTATATATTTCCCTTCCACTATTTCATTCTACTCTTCTAAGTTTAAACACTTCTTTGGCAGGATTCCTAGTAATGTTTCATTGCACCTGCAAGATAGGTTAGCAGAGAATTTCCTGGTCTCCAGAACTTGTGAACATTTTACAGCTCTTGGGTGCTCCTTTGAGTTGAATGTCTCAGACAGCAGAAGGCCATTCCAGCTCTTCAAGACTAAATCAAATACCGCTAGTTCTCACCTTACAAGCAGAATGGAGCCTAAAATTTCCATTGCTAAGCAAGAGAGTTGTTAAATCTGTTGTGACCAATTTTACCACCTTTTGGACACAGATGTTAAGTGAGTCATGTGGTTGTTAAACGAATCTGGCTTCCCCCATTGTCTTTGCTTGTCAAAAGCCAGCTGGGAAGGTTACAAATGGTGATCACATGACCCCAGGACAGTACAACTGTCATAAATACATGCCAGTTGTCAAGCACCTGAATATTGATCACATGACCTCGGAGATACTGCATAAGTACGAAAACAGCCACAAATCACACCTGTTAGGATTCTATCATTTTTATATAGCCATTTTAATGTAGTGGTGAAAGTGTGGGCCTAGAAACCAGGAGACTGTGAATTCTAGTTCCACCTCAGGCAAGAAAGCAGGCTAGGTGACTTTAGGCCACTCACTCTCTCAGCCCAGCCCACCTCCCAGGATTGTTGTTGTGGGGAAAGTAGGAGGAAAAAGGAGTATAATGTATCTCCCCCATCTTCAGTTACTTGTATAGTAATAAAAGCAGGATAAAAATCTAATAAATAAATAATAAAACTCCCACTTAGATTTCTGAAAGGGGAAAATGTAAGAATGTCCAATATCTTACTAATTCTCAAACTGTAATTTCCCCTCCAGTGTACAATATAGAAATGGTCAGATATGTGCTCTATTCATGTACATCAGGGAATCTGATGGATGCAACCCTTGTTTTTCATATAATGTGAAAGATAAAAGTATTATAGTCCCACAGTGACTCATTAAACTGTTTGAGAATTCAGGCACACATCTCATGGAAATGTGTTTGCACTTCACTTATCGCTAGCTTATTTTTAAAATATGCTCATTAAACAAATGTCTCATAAATCCTTATAGAATATATTTCTATAAATTATCCCATATACTGTATAGACGTGGCAGAGGGAAGCAACGAAATCAAAATAATGCTCAGAATACTGGAAAACCATGTGGATGCTTTTCCTTAAAGGTACTACAGGTTTTCAACGGTAAAGAATCATCCATAAAATAGTGAGTATTATGGGAAATCAAGGGAGGCGGGGAGAGTATTAATGAAATAACAATGAATCTTGAGGCAGCTTAAAGACTGACATATTTATTATAGCTGAAGGTTTCATGAACTAGTGTCTGTTATATGTTTCTGCCATAATCAATTTGTTAGCCTTTTAAGATGTGACAAGATTTTGTTGTTGTTTTCCTGCAACAGACTAATACAGCAACTCGTCTAAGTGAATGGTTAAATTGGGGAATTAGCCACAGGTATAAACAGAAAGAAGATAGGGTTAGGAAATGTATTTGATAATCTCAAAGTACATCAACAATTCTTGTGCAGGGTTTATGAACCATTAAACCAACATGAACCGATGGAAATACAGGGATATTATCAGATCACTGTTTTATGAACCTGCTTTGTAATATAGCAGCTGAAATCAACTTCAAAAATTTTCAGGAAGAGAGATTCTTGAATTTTGCTGATTCTTTATCAAACAAACAAACAAAACCAACCATCCCTTCACCATGTCACAAATATTGCAAATCTGTCCTCAGTCATTTCTGTACCTCCTTTTTTTCTGCACCAATATTTCAATTCAAATAAAACACATGCACATAAGCAAAGGGGCTGTGCAATGGTCATAAAAACTGGTAATTGTTTCTGTCACATTTATGGTGAACAACCCAAGAGAACTTCCTACAGCTTCACATTTTTAATTGCTCAAAACTGACATTACTCCATTATTGCTTCTGCCTGTCAAGGTAGGATATGACAGCAGTGAACAAGAAAGCTCTAATTGACTATAATCCCATGGGCTTGTTCATACTCTAGCAAGCTTCATTTGGCAACTGAAGATACCTGGATTGCAATTAGTGAAGTATCGTCCTGCAATTACAGATCTCATTTCTTTAGAATGGAAGTGAATTATTGGCATATTCAGGCTGAAATATGGAAGTCATTAATGTTTTTTTTATATATTGGGGGACTTATGGGAAACAGTTTCTCAGAGTTTAATAAGATCTAATTTAGTCTTCCAGCAAGAATTAACACGGAACTTTCCCCATTAATTTGAAATAGGATCTGAGGTTAGAAAGCAATGGATGCTATTGTGTTTTGATGAGATCAAGCAAAACCCCCGATGGCATGTAAAAGGGAATGGTGGTTTTCATTTGAGGCTTTTGAAAACCAATTTAAAATTTTCAGATTTTTCCTGTTAAGGTTCACATGTCTCTTCTATCCTTTCCTTCTAAACTGCTAGCTTTGGAACTATTCTTTTGTAGGCTACAGGGAAAAGAATAGAAAAATATTTTCCGGTCTCCCACAACCTTTGCAGGTTTGACAATAGCTCCAGCTGAATTTCTTGAAGTGATGGCCCACTATTGTGTATTTGTTTCCTATAACTCCCAGTCAGCATGACTGCTACCAGTAAGTGCTTGGGACTGTGAGCCGAGTCTTCCACATTTGATGGGCACAAAAGGCAGAAAGCTATTCTACCATAAAGCAATCAGAAATCATGTGTGAAGTTAATACAGAGCCACACAATGCTCAAGGATTTGTATCAAGCATTGGGTATGTCTAATATTGATTAGCTGCAGGGCCACCTTTTCAAGAGAGTATCTACCTGTCCTACCAGATGAGATAGGGAGACATGACTTGGAGCTTGCCTCAGGTAGGATAGTGGGACTTCAGACATGTGCCTTTTCCATGGCAGCTCCTACCTCATGGAACATCCTCCACCTGTTGATTTGGTAAGCCCCCAAGCCTTTCAGAAGACCACCAAGATCTGGCTTTTCATCCAGGCACTGAGATAGAAGGGGGATATCTGGAGCTGGTTGTGGCATGTCCTAAAGAGAAGATTGAGAAGCCAGAGGTTTGTTTTATAATTTATGGTTTTATGGTTTATGATTTTACAATTACTGGGCTTTATTGTTGTAGTAAGCCACTCAGAGTTGTGCTTAAGATGGGCGCTATACAAATCTATAAAAATATGAATGAATGAATAAATAAATAAATAATAGAATTAATATTTCTTTCAAGGATTTCCATGTATACAAATCTAATAAATAAATAAATACTTAATAGAATCAATCTCTCTTCCCATGAGATATTAGTCAATATTTGTTTCACCCCTTGGAATTAAGCAGGGTTGTTAAGGCATTTATTATGCACAGTATGTACTTTTTTCGTTTCACTACATTTTTAAGTAGCCTTATCTATAAAGCTGTCTATTTATTCAATTTTCATTCTGGTTGTTAGTACTTTATAATGATATACCCACCTAGGAACCAGGTGAAAAAAAGATCTCTTTTGTTTTTAATAATGTGTTCAACCCTCTTTTATGGGGTAATTTATTTATATTTCTAGACAAGGCAGTTATTCAAACAACAGCAACTGCTGAGCTACCAGTTCAATTTTGCATAGGGCATGTCTCTATTTGACTGGGCCTTTTTTGGTAATTGGTTCAGTTCAAGTCTGGCTTAAAGATGAACAGCTGTAAGAAGGAGTTTTCATATTGTCCATGAAGATTTAGAATCTGAATAGCAGGTGGGTATGTGTCAGGGCCACCCAGATATAGCCTTTCCCAAATAATGAGATGTGTTTTGTTTATATTAAATCAACTTTCTTCAATTTGGTACCTTCATCCCTACTCCGATGCTATTAGTACAATCTTAGCATGCCTTACATTTTCCTGTTTCCTGTCCTTCCATCTGTTTCTATTATCTAACTGCATTTTTTCCTGAAAAGAACATCAGGGTACTCATCAATGATCTTACTATTTACCCTACTAGTAATCTTTAAAAAGCTTCAGTTGGGGGCTCAAAATACAGCTTGGTCTGCATGAATTAAATATTTTATCCTAGTTCTTCTTTGGAACTAAGATAAAATTGTGGAAAGTCTCATGTGAGGAATTTTAAAAAAAACCACATCAAACAATGAGTCACATAAAGCATGAAAAGACAAGAGGAAGAAGGGGAAGGGAAGAGAAGAGAGAAGCAGAGATATTCATAAAAATAGATGAAGAGAAATGAAAGGATTCAGCTTACTATTTAAATTATCTTTATGAGTCACAGTACAGTAGGAAGAAAAATATACTTTAATGTTATTAGCCTTATAAACAAAAAATATAATCCCCAAGAGTTCTTTACAGCAGAGATGAACAGAAGTGGCTTGCTTCTTATAACAGTGAAATGCTAGTATATATTTTTTTAAATAGGCAGGGTTTATCTCCATAGAAGGACCGCTTATTTTTGCAAATGTCTTATCTTTTCATTCTTTCCAAAAACAAATAACATGTTACGGGCGCTTTCCTATAGACACACATGCACATAAACACATATAATGTGAAAGTACTTGCCCAATTTCTTTGTAAGTCAATAGAAAAAGCTTCTACATTGGTGTTTATGCCACCCCATTCTAGCAAAAAAATCCGTTCTATTTTTTTTTTTTTAAGTTGCAGCTATTTAAAAGTCTCAATCAGAGCTTTGATACTGAATCAATTCGGACTGCCTCTGCTTGGTGGAAATTCATTCAGGTTACTTTATAGAACACTGAATCAGATCCTTCCTGAAGCAAATAGCATTTATTCAATTGAATGTAGGCGCTGCCTGACTCTAAACTGAGCCTGGACGGCTCACAGATAGTATAATGCAGGGGTAGGCAACCTTGGCTCTTTTATGACTCATGGACTTCAACTCCCAGAATTCCTGAGCCAGCATGGCTCAGCTTGGAAACTTCTCCCTGTTGCCTCAGCGTGGCTGGCTCAGGAATTCTGGGAGTTGAAGTCCACGAGTCATAAAAGAGCCAAGGTTGCCTACCCCTGGTATAATGTTAAGTCTACCGGATGAAGGCAACCTCAAGTTAAGGAAATAGAAGAGAATGAGGCTCCACCTGAGAAGAGAAAGGAGGTGACTTCCTAGAGCAGTGGTGGCGAACCTATGGCACGGGTGCCAGAAGCGGCACTCAGAGCCCTCTCTGTGGGCACGCGCACCGTCGCCCCAGTCCTAGGCCTTCAGCTGGGTTTTATAAAACCTTTTCGCTTTAGGCCTCCGCCACCGTGTGCAAAAAAAAAAAAGGTTCAATCAGTCAATTTCAACTTCTCACGAAAAAAAAAAAGATCTTGCAAAGTTGGAATTGATTGATTGAACTTTTTAGTCCCGCCCTGTCTGCCGTTACCACCGCGGCCACGCCCACTCAATGGGCCACACCCACCCGGCACTTGAAGATGCATAAGTGGGTTTTGGGTTGCAGTTTGGGCACTCGGTCTCTAAAAGGTTCGCCATCACTGTCCTAGAGAGAGAAGAAAAAAAATCTTCTGATTATGGACCTGACTACAGCTTGCTTATTGATTAGGGGACAAGGCATGGTGCTCCTTAATTATTTAGATGAGGAGAGACTACATAATTTTTTGTCTTGTCTGTATTTTTGACTTTCTCCTGTATTGTGCTGAATTGCCCAGAATCTCTTAGAATCAGGTGGTGCTTGAATTGAATTGAATTGAATTGAACTGGTATCATGAAAGAGAGAGAGAAAAAAGAATGCTTAGGAATGAAGACATCCCAAAGGTGTTTTTTTCAAGAGGCAACTGGACTTTCTTGTTTTTCTTTGAAGAAGTTTCACTTCTCATCCAAGAAGCTTCTTCAGCTCTGACTGGATGTTCAGAGAAAAACAAGAAAGTCCAGTTGCCTCTTGAAAAAAACATCTTTGGGACAACCATGACCTGGATGACTGAGAATCTCCATCAGACACTTAATAATTAAGAGTATTTAGGTAGTTCTTAACTTATCACAGTTCATTTAGTGACCGTTCAAAGTTACAGGCACTGAAAAAAGTGACTTATGACCATTTTTCACACATATTACCATTGTGGCATGTCCATGTCATGTGATAAAAATTCAGATGCTTGGCAACTGGTTCATACTTATGACGGTTGCAGTGTCCCAGGGTCATGCGATCACATCGTGCAACTTTCTGACAAGCAAAGTCAATGGGAAAACCAGATTCACTTAAGAACCATGTTACTAACTTAACAATGGAAGTGATTCACTTAACAACTGTTACACAAAAGGTTGTAAAATGGGGCAAAACTCACTTAACAAACATCTCACTTAGCAACAGAAATGTTGGCCTCAATCATAGTCGTAAGTCCGAGGACTCCTGTATTTAGAATAGAATAGAGCTGGAAGGGACCTTGGAGGTCTTCTAGTCCAGCCCCCTGCTCAAGCAGGAGAACCTATACCATCTCAGACAAGTGACTGTCTAGCCTCTTTTAAAAAATCTCCAGTGATGGAGCGCCCACGATTTCTGGGGGCAAGCTATTCCATTGGTTAATTGTCCTCACTGTCAGGAAGTTTCTCCTTAATTCCAGTTTGCTTCTCTCTTTGATCAGTTTCCAACCATTGTTTCTCATCCTTCCCTCTGATGCTTTGGTAAATAACGTGACCCCCTCTTCTTTGTGGCAGCCCCTCAGATACTGGAATACTACTATCTTGTCTCCCCTATTTCTTCTTTTCTTTAGACTAGTCAAACCCAAGTCCTGCAGCCATTCTTCATATGTTTTAATCTCCAGGCCTTTGATCATTTTAGTTGCTCTTCTCTGAATTTTTTTTCCAAACTCTCAACATCTTTTTTGTGATATGGTGACCAAAATTGGCAGCAGTATTCCAGGTGTGGTCTTACTTGTTGTTGTTATTAGTTGCGAAGTCATGTCCGACCCATCGCGACCCCATGGACAACGTTCCTCCAGGCCTTCCTGTCCTCTACCATCTTCTGGAGTCCATTTAAGCTCACACCTACTGCTTCAGTGACTCCATCCAGCCACCTCATTCTCTGTCGTCCCCTTCTCCTATTGCCCTCAATCTTTCCCAGCATTAGGCTCTTCTCCAGTGAGTCCTTCCTTCTCATTAGGTGGCCAAAGTATTTGAGTTTCAACTTCAGGATCTGGCCTTCTAAGGAGCAGTCAGGGTTGATCTCCTCTAGGACTGACCAGTTTGATCACCTTGCAGTCCAAGGGACTCACAGGAGTCTTCTCCAGCACCATAGTTCAAAGGCCTCAATTCTTTTGCGCTCAGCCTTTCTTATGGTCCAACTTTCACAGCCATACATTACAACTGGGAAAACCATGGCCTTGACTATACGTACTTTTGTTGGCAGGGTGATGTCTCTGCTTTTTAGTATGCTGTCTAGATTTGCCATAGCTTTCCTCCCCAGGAGCAAGCGTCTTTTAATTTCTTGGCTGCAGTCCCCATCTGTGGTGATCTTGGAGCCCAGGAAGATAAAATCTGTCACTACCTCCATTTTTTCCCCATCTATTTGCCAGGAATTGAGAGGGCCAGATGCCATGATCTTGGTTTTCCATTGAGTTTCAAGCCAACTTTTGCACTCTCCTTCTTCACCCGCATCAAGAGGCTCTTTAGTTCCTCTTCACTTTCAGCCATCAGAGTGGTATCATCTGCATATCTTAGGTTGTTGATATTTCTCCCGGCAATCTTAATTCCAACTTTTGATTCATCTAGCCCTGCCTTTCTCATGATGTGCTCTGCATATAAGTTAAATAGGCAGGGCGACAGAATACAGCCTTGCCGGACTCCTTTCCCAATTTTGAACCAATCAGTGGTTCCATGTCCAGTTCTCACTGTTGCTTCTTGACCCGCATATAGGTTTCTCAAGAGACAAATAAGATGGTCCGGTACTCCCATCTCTTTAAGAACTTGCCACAATTTGTTGTGATCCACACAATCAAAGGCTTTAGCATAGTCAATGAAGCAGAAGTAGATGTTTTTCTGGAACTCCCTAGCTTTCTCCATGATCCAGCGTATGTTGGCAATTTGATCTCTAGTTCCTCTGCCTCTTCAAAATCCTGCCTGTACTTCTGGAAGTTCTCGATCCACATACTGCTGGAGTCTAGCTTGTTGGATTTTAAGCATAACTTTAGTTGCATGTGAAATGAGTGCAATGGTGCGATAGTTTGAACATTCTTTGGCATTGCCTTTCTTTGGAATTGGAATGTAAACTGACCTTTTCCAATCCTGTGGCCACTGTTGAGTTTTCCAAATTTGCTGGCAAATTGAGTGTAGCACTTTTACTGCATCGTCTTTTAAGATTTTGAATAGCTCAGCTGGATTACTGTCACCTCCACTAGCTTTGTTGTTGCTCAGCTTTCCTAAGGCCCATTTCACTTCACATTCTAGGATGTCTGGCTCGAGGTCAGTGACCACTCCATCGTGGTTATCAGGGACGCTAAGCTTGTTCTTGTATAGTTCTTCTGTGTAATTTTGCCACCTCTTCTTAATCTCTTCTGCCTCTGTTAGGTCCCTGCCATTTTGGTCCTTTATCATGCCCATCTTTGCATGAAACGTTCCCTTCATATCTCTAATTTTCTTGAAGAGATCTCTGGTTCTCCCTATTCTATTGTTCTCTTCTATTTCTTTGCACTGTTCATTTAAGAGGGCATTCTTATCTCTTCTAGCTATCCTCTGGAATTCTGCATTCAGTTGGGTGTATCTTTCTCTTTCTCCCTTGCCTTTCGCTTCCCTTCTTTCCTCAGCTATTTGCAAAGCTTCCTCAGACAGCCATTTTGCTTTCTTGCATTTCTTTTTCTTTGGGATGGTTTTAGTTGCTACCTCTTGTACAATGTTGCGAACTTCCATCCATAGTTCTTCAGGCACTCTGTCTATCAGATCTAATTCCTTAAATCTATTTGTCACCTCTACTGTATATACATCAGGGATATGATTTAGTTCATACCTGAGTGGCCTAGTGCTTTTCTCTACTTTCTTCAATTTAAGCCTAAATTTTGCAATGAGAAGCTCATGATCTGAGCCACAGTCAGCTCCTGGTCTTGTTTTTACTGACTGTATAGAGCTTCTCCATCTTTGGCTGCAGAGCACATAGTCAATCTGATTTCTGTGTTGACCGTCTGGTGATGTCCATGTGTAGAGACATCTCTTGGGTTGTTGGAAAAGAGTGTTTGCTATGACCATCGTATTCTCTTGACAAATTTCTATCAGCCTGTGCCCCACTTCATTTTGTACTTCAAGGCCAAACTTGCCTGTTATTCCGTTTATCTTTTGGTTTCCTACTTTAGCATTCCAATCCCCCATGATGATAAGGACATCATTTTTTGGTGTTGATTCTATAAGGTGCTATAGGGCTTCATAGAACCAATCAATTTCATCCTCTTCAGCACCAGTGGTTGGGCATAGACTTGGACTACTGTGATATTGAATGGTTTGCCTTGGATTCGCACTGAGATCATTCTGTCATTTTGGGGATTGTATCCCAGTATTGCTTTTCCTACTCTTTTATTGACTATGAAGGCTACTCCATTTCTTCTGAGGGATTCTTGCCCGCAGTAGTATACCTGATGGTCCTCTGAATTAAATTCACCCATTCCTGTCCATGTTAGTTCGCTGATTCCTAAGATGTTGATGTTCAGTCTTGTCATCTCTTGTTTGACCACGTCCAGCTTGCCTTGATTCATGGATCTTACGTTCCAGGTTCCTATGGAGAAAAAATCTTTACAGCATCGGACTTTCCTTTCACCAACAGATGCGTCCACAGCTGAGCATCCTTTCGGCTTTGGCCCAGTCGCTTCACTCTTTCTGGCGCTACTAGTACTAGCCCTCTGCTCTTCCCCAGTAGCATATTAGACACCTTCCGACCTGAGGGGCTCATCTTCCAGTGTCATATCTTTTTGCCTTTTAGTACTGTCCATGGGGTAGATACTGGAGTGGGTTGCCATTTCCTTCTCCAGTGGATCACATTTTGTCAGAACTCTCTGCTATGACCTGTCCATCTTGGATGGCCCTGCACGGCATAGCTCACAGCTTCATTGAGTTACGCAAGTCCCTTCGCCACGACAAGGCAGTAATCCATGAAGGAGGTGGTCTTACTAGGTTTTTTATAAAGCGGTACTAATACTTTGTGTGATCTTGATTCTATGCCTCTGTTTATACAACTCAGGATTGTATTAGCTTTTTTGGTTACTGCTGCATACTGCTGGCTCATGGGCAAGTGATCGTCCACTAGGACTCCAAGGTCCCTCTCAGAGTTACTGTTTTTAAGCCAGGCCTCACCCAATCTGTACTTGTACCTTTGATTTTTCCTACCTAAATGTAAAACTTTGCTTTTCTCCACATTGAAACTCATTTTGTTGGATAGGGCCCATTGTTCAAGTTTGTCAAGATCTTTTTGGATCCTGAGTTTGTCTTCTGGGTTGTTGGCTACTCCTGCCTGTTTGGTGTCATCTGCAAATTTGATGAGTTCCCCCTCAATTCTCTCATCTAAGACATTGATGAAGATATTGAAGAGTACTGGGCCTAAGACGGAACCTTGTGGTACCCCACTGCTTACTTCTCTCCATGTGGATGTAGTGCCATTGAGGACATCTCATTGAGTAGTCAGCCAGCTAGATCCATCTAGTGGTAATGTTGTCTATTCCACCTTTTTCTAGTTTAACAAGGTTGTGGTCTAGTTTATCAAATGCCTTACTGAAGTCTAAGTATACTACGTCCATAGTATTTCGCTGGTCTATTAGTTTATCACTTTGTCAAAGAATGAAATAAGATTGGTTTGGCATGATCTGTTTTTAACAAACCCGTGCTGGCTACTAGTTATAACTTTGTTTGCTTCTAGTTGTTCGCAGATCTGTTTTTTGATTATCTTTTCTAGGATCTTCCCAGGTATTGATGTTAAACTGATTGGTCTGTAGTTTCCTGGGTCCGAGAGAAAGTCAGTTTATTCTGTAACCTGAAACAAAGGTATGGACCCCATCTAGCACAAATGTCTCCAGTCTGTTGCTCTGGAAATCTGATCCATTCTCATAATCTCTCATTCAATAGATTTTACCTGGATTTTACATGTTGGGTTGCTCTGCAAAAAGAGGAAGGGGTTTGTTTGTTTTTTTGGGGGGGGGGTTTGACCTCGGGAAATGATCATGGAATAAACTGATCCTGATGGAAGAAGGAAGAGGGCACTCCTGTCTTCCTCAGCATGCAAAAAGGAGTAAAGGAGTAATCAGGTACATCCTCCTTTGGCATACAAGGAGGTTTTTTTTTTCCCCTACTCCTCGCCCCTGGCAGCATAACAAGGAGAGTAACAATTCAACCTTTAGCCTGGATTTGGCCTCTCATACTACTTAACTATTTATTCTGTTTACAGAATGGAAAGCGGAAAGAATACGGAGAGAAGAGCAAGGGAGTCCGGTGAAAAGGGGAGAAAGGTTTTGAACAAATCTAGGTAGTGGTTTTTCATCCTGTAAGCAAAAGATGCGGCTTGTATTGCAATTTCCCATAATTGCACTTTGTAAAATATAGAGTTACTGGAAACCAAGGACATTTGACCAAATGTCATACATTTTTATTTATTTATTTATTTTTATTTAGACTTTTTTTAGCCACCTTTATTATTTTTATAAATAACTCAAAGCAGTGAAGATACCTAATACTCCTGCCTCCTTCTATTTTTCCCCACAACAGCAACAACCCTATGAGATGGGCTGAAATGAGAAAGAGGGATTGGCCCAAAGTCACCCAGCCAGCTTTCATGCTAAAACTCACAGTCTCCTGGTTTCTAAGCCAGAACCTTCAACACTAGACCAAACTGACTCTCTTTTAGGGAGAAAATGTAGAAGATTATCAAGAGGGGGGGGGGGTTAAGAAGGTGGCATTGTACCTCTGTCCCTTTTTATACATGTTGCATGCATGGCATACATAGAGGAGACCATACAATCACAGCCCTCATTGTGATTCTTTTTATCCTTCCTCTGGATATCTCAGCAATAAAGAATTCCTGTAGTCATTTTGCAAATATTTTCAATAAAATGGATCTGTTGTAGAAGGTTGAGCAAAGCTTGTTGGAAAGAGTATATGAAAATTTAATATTAGAAGTCTACAAAAAAAAAACATATTTAGTATTCCTGATCAGGCAGATATTTTGGACAGATTTCTCAGAAAGGGCAATTTGATCCTAAGTCATCCGCATCAGCATCTCTAGGTCTGTGTTCCAGTAAATAAAATACTGGATTGCATAACAATTCTATACTTTAAGTGTTTTCAATATCCCCCTAAATGCTGATGTACGTCACTACCATGAAACAATTTTGTAAACATGTTGCCTTTCTTATTCAGCACAATGCATTAAGTCAGCATGATCACATAATCTTTTCTAATGACATTCTGCTATTTTGAGCAGTTACACTGTTTTTAAAAAATCCTTTTCTCCCCAAGAGATTTTGTATTGGGGGGGGGATAACAAAAAATAGTAATTGTATTACTACCAGTATTTGGTTTTAGGACTATATCATTGTTTCTTGCTTAACTTTTGGCAGCGAAGGCAGAAACATAATAGTCTTATAACTAGAAGGATACAGATAGTCAAACTGGCTTTGTTCGTCTCAATTCAAGAGCTATTTTCCTTCTAAAACCCGGCAAAATAAGTCTTTGAATGTCTTTTAAAAGGAAAGCCATACTGATAATTGTAATTTTACAGTCAGTTTATCTGATGAAAGATCCATTTGACTCCTTAAGAAAATATATGCCTTACAATAAAACAGTGGTTCTCAACCTGTGGTCCGCAGACCCCTGGGCAACTGTGATGTTGTCATAGGGGGTCTATGAAGAAATGTATTATTTAAATCTTGAGTTAAGTCTTGGGGGCCTGTGGCCATGATCCATGGCCACAAAAAGTATTTAAAGAGGGTCTGTGGTAAAGAAAAGGTTGAGAACCACTGCGATAAAGAATTTGTCAATTGTCTACTAAGAATTGCAAAAATATTTACAGCAGGACACAAATGGGATACTTGCCTTTCAAATATATCTCTCCAAATAATAAATAATTTAAATCCTACATTAAACTATTCATATGGGTACTCCTACATAAGAGCATGTGATAATTCAAGAAAGCTGAGATGGCAGGAGGATTGACATATTAAAAAGTTGTTGACTAGTTGCGTGAAATACATGATCTTTTGGTCATGGAGTTTTCAATAATGTTTTTTTTCATCCTTCCTTCCATCTTTTCTTCCTCCCTCCCATCTTCCCTCCCTCCCTTTCTTTCTTTTTCCTACATGCACTGATCCTACTGTTTGGAGAGTGGTTTATCTTCTGGAGCTGGAACATCTCATGGTATTTCATAAGATTTACTTCGACAAAGGACAAGCCATTTGGAAGAGGTAGATCAGAACTTACTGAGAGAAACATAGATTGTTTTATGGAACATTTGAATATAGCGTTACCAAAACACAGTGTTTTGCATATCTTTTTTTGACCCATAACTTAATGTTTCAGACTTTCATAGTCATGCTATATATTCCATTTAGCAGCAATGTCGATATTATCAATTCAGTTGTGTCCGCGTTTTGGTGATTCTATGGGCCAGGTCTCTCCATGTCTTCTGATCTTGCACTACTTATTTAGTAGTAAGGTACCTCTTATCCTTGGACGTGCAGAATGTGCCTAAAACCACATACTACACCAAAGTAATGAAGAGGGATGTTATGTCATCCCATAACTTGTATTCTTCACTAATCATGAATATGGGAATGGAGTGAAGAAATACTAAGGAAAGAGATAGCTTTCATCTTAAGTTGAGTTTGTGCCTAAAAACATATCCTTTTCTTTGTGACACAATCTGTGGTCATGTGCTGTCCATAAAATGTTTCATGGATTCCCAAGTCCTACAACTATGGAAAATGAAAAATGTCAGTAGGATTATTAAAGCTAAAATCATCATGCCAGGCTTTACTTGTGCCAAAATAATAGCCCAAATGAGATGCAGTAGCAGGCAGGCAGACAAGAAGGTTAGTCGGTTGTTATGGAGACATTAGTAATATTTTTGAACTTCAAGAATGACAATTAATTTACAGGGTAGCTTTTAAATGCTATTCATGACCAAATCTGTATTTTTGCAAGCAGATGATGATAGTGTAAAATTGGTGAAGTGTTTTGTTAAAATCATTATTTTAGCTCTTTTACTACTTGCAGGTTCTGTACCTTTTATATTATATTCTCTAAAGCCATTGATTAGAAACTGGAGAAGCCTCTGAGATTCTGGGAATTAATGCATGAAAGAAATTGGTTTAAGCTTTGATGCTTCACATGAAAGGCAACTTTAGTGTGATATTTCAAAATGCTCAGAAAGCATGAATAGGAATTTTCAGAAATGTGACCTGTTTCTTACTTTGTTTTGGTTTCTGCTCTTTCATCTATTTCAGATCCTTTGCTTTTTTATTTTGTGTTCATTCTGTACAATAATCCATGCCTAAAGAATTGTGTTTAAGATGATAGTGTAGAAACCAGGAGATCAAGACCCACCTTAGGCATAAAAGTTGGCTGGATGACTTGGGACCAGTCATTCTCTTTCAACCCAACTCACCTCACAAGGTTGTTGGTGTGGGAAAAATAGGAGGATGGAATATTAGGTATGCTGGCCATCTTGAATTATTTATCAGAAAGGTAGGATAACAATCTAATAATGATAATAATAAAGAAGACTTGTCCATTTTTTGCCTAAACATTTTGCAAATTAGTTTGTTGTCCCATCAACCTGTAAGTAAAAAACCTACCACTAGAGGAGCATAGAAATAGCAGGTTTGTTCTCAATATGTTATACCATATACAGTATTCCAACATGCCAGATTTTATCTGGTAACATCCAACCCCCAGCAGAATCAGGGCTTTTAATTTATCTCAATATATATTAAAATACATATTGTATATTCATCATCAACATCATCATCATCATCATCATCATCATAGAGTTGGAAGGGACCTTAGAGGTCTTCTAGTCCAACCCCCTGCTCAGGCAGAAACCCTATACAATGTCAGACAAATGGCTGTCCAGTTTCTTCTTAAAAACTTTCAGTGTTGGAGCATTCACCGCTTCTGGAGGCAGGTTGTTCCACTGATTAATTGTTCTAATTGTCAGGAAATTTCTCCTTAGTTCTAGGTTGCTTCTCTCCTTGATTAGTTTCCATTCATTGCTTCTTGTCCTGCCTTCAGGTGCTTCGGAGAATAGCTTGACTCCCTCTTCTTTGTGGCAACCCCTGAGATATTGGAACACTGCTATCATGTCACCCCTCGTCCTTCTCTTCATTAAACTAGACATACCCAATTCCAACAACCGTTCCTTATATGTTTTGGCCTCCAGTCCCCTAATCATCTTTGTTGCTCTTCTCTATACTCTGTCTAGAGCCTCAGCATCTTTTTTACATCGTGGCGACCAAAACTGGATGCAGTATTCCAAGTGTGGCCTTACAAAGACATCATAAAGTGGTATTAACACTTCACGTGATCGTGATTCTATCCCTCTGTTAATGCAGCCTAACACTATGTATCATGCTAACAGTTTAACAGTCTTATCTTCATTGGCCAATATGGCAATATCCCTATAATGTTTACATAATCAAGGGACTGGATTTCTTTGTTTTTGTATTTCTTTCATGGAATATTGAAGATACTTCGTTCAATGTACAAGTTCTTCCCTTGTGTACAGGTTTCTATCCAGATTTTATCATCCACATCTTTATCTGTACTAGTGCATCTCTCAATACAATAGACCCAGAGATTTATTTTTTGGGGAATTGCTTACATGGATTTGCAGAATATGAGTGGCATTCCTTCTTGAACAATTTCAAATTTCTTTCTTGGGCTTTGTTCTAGTACTTCTGCTCAAAGAAGTCATTTATACAAGCACGAGATTTCTTCATTAAATCACAATTGTCTGCTATAAACTTTGCTATATACCAGTCACAATAGTTAATAAAATGAGTCATTCCGGCTGAGTTATGGTTTCTCTTATTGTCATAATGTAACATTACAGTTGAATGACATATAGTTTTACTTGGAAGTAATAGATATATCTTCAGACTAAAACTTTCACATTAAGCTTTTTTAGAGAATTTTTATAATAAAAGGAGCATTCTCCTATTTCCTTTAAAGGCTTATTCTAAAGCATTGTTTACTATAAATTATCATGGCATACCTGCAAAATGTCAGCATGAAAAATACAGAATACTATTCCATGTGTAGTGCACAAAATCTAATTTATTTATGCTTTTCTCCACCCTTTCCCCACTATATATTCGATTTCTCATTCCCCAAAGGTCACATAAAATAAGGATTAATAATTGGGACTGAAAAGGTTTGTCATTGGGGCAAACACGTTTCCTTATCAAAAGATACCTATAAACAATATAAGGGAACAAACTTTGTTCAGGTTACTGAAATTGTCACTCTGTGCAAATGACAAATTGTACTGTCATTTTATTTCACCTTCCCTGAAAGCAGATCTGTGTTTCTCTGTCACTGGAATGTATGGATTGGAGCAAATTAGTTTACAGATGGAAAGGGGGGTATGGGAAGCACATCAGAAGGGACCATTCTTAGTCTTCTGGCCTAGATTTTCCTTAGAAAGAGCCATGGTGGTGCAGTGGTTAAAATGCAGTATTGCAGGTTAACTCCCTGCTCACTGCCAGCAGTTTGATTCTAACCAGCTCAAGGTTGACTCAGCCTTCCTTCCTTCCAAGCAGTGGTGGGATTCAAATATGTGAACAACCGGTTCTCTGTGTGGATGCCGCTTCCGGAAGTCCATTCTGGGCCTGGGCAACAAAAAATTAACAACTGGTTCTGCCAAAGTGGTGCAAACTGTCATACAGCATCACAGTCTGGTTTGGAAGCATCACTGCTTCAGACAGGAAGGCAGTGCAGAGAGTGGTGAGGATGGCCAAAAAGATCATTGACATTTCCCTCCCTCCCATGCAGAACATAGCACAGAAGCGTTGCTTGAGCAGGGTCCGTAAGATTATCTGGGACACTACACATCCTCTTCACAACTTGTTTTCCCTGTTACCTTCTGGGAGGAGGCTTTGTGGTATCCAAAGCAGAACATCCAGATTCAGCCATAGTTTCATTCCATACAGCGTTAACCTTGTGAACTCTCAAGCTTCCTCCTTCCATTATATATTCAAGATGGACAGTATTTAATATTTATTTGTTATGTATATGTAGGGATGTGGGTCTATACATATGTTGTATATAGTATGTTTAGATTTGTGTCGTATGTGTTTCACTTTGAGAGCGGGCAACTAAATTTCATTTTTGATGTGTGCCATTGTGCCCACAGTAAAAAAAATGACAATAAAGGTTGCCTTGCCTTGCCTCGCCTCGCCTCGCCTCGCCTCGCCTCGCCTCGCCTCGCCTCGCCTCGCCTCGCCTCGCCTTGCCTTGTTGTTAAGATTTGCTTAACAACCATGTGATTCACTTAATGACCATGGTGTTTGCTTAACAGCAGCAGCAGCAAAAAAAAAGGTTGTAAAATTGGGCACGACTCACCTAAAGACCCACCTTTCTTAACAACGGAAATTCAGGTCCCGATTGTGATTGTAAGTTGAAAATTACCTATAGATTTAAATAATTAAATAATGCCTGAGCCCCTTTTGCCTAGGTTAGGGGTAGGCAACCTTGGCTGTTTTATGACTCGTGGACTTCAACTCCCAGAATTCCTGAGCCAGCCATGCTGGCTCAGGAATTCTGGGAGTTGAAGTCCACGAGTCATAAAACAGCCAAGGTTGCCTATCCCTGGCCTAGGTAATAGTTCTTGCATATCTGAACAACTACCAGGAATACAGGTAGTCCTCAACTTACAACAGTTCATTTAGTGACCATTCAAAGTCACAACAGCACTGGAAAAAGTGACTTGTGACCATTTTTCGCAGTTTACGACCTTTGAGGCATCCCCATGATCATGTGATCAAAATTCAAAAGCTTGGCAACTGGTTCATGCTTATGACCGTTGCTGTGTCTCAAGATCATGTGATCCCCTTTTGCGACCTTCTGTGAAGCAAAGTCAATGGGGAAGCCAGATTCACCCAACAACCATGTTACTAAATCCGCAACTGAAGTGATTCACTTAATAACTGTAGCAAGAAAGATTGTAAAATGGGGCAAAACTCACTTAACAAATGTCTTCATTAGCAACAGAAATTTTGGGCTCAATTGCGGTCGTAAGTCAAGGACTTTTGGAAAGAATCCGCCAGCTCTATTGCTTTGTAAATAATCCTTGTGCTTTTCTGTAACCAGAGGTCAAATAAAATGGACTCTAAAGTTTAACTCTGTGGTTTCCCAATTTCCATATATATTCCTTGGCATTTAGTAGCAAAGTGATGGATCGTTTATGAATTCTGTGACTTTAACAGGATTTTGCATGGCAGAATACCCACAGGCAATGCTTTTCCTATTCATTCCCCTGCATATTGAGAAATGGATACACCAATTCAGTTTCACAGAGCCTCTGACCTTATTAAAAGAACAGAACAGTTCTACTTAAAAACACAGTCCCATTAACAAAAGTTATATAGTTTTACAGGACATTATTTTTGTAGCTTCAATACTGAGGGACTCTCTTGCACAACAAATGCACAATCCTTAAGCTAAATAAGAACTATGCAGGATTGCAGATCTGTTCCATACATATTTAGAAATTGGCAATTATCTAACTAGAAATGCTTTATATATGCAATAATGTGGTATGTACTATCACTGTTTTCCAGACTCAGAGATTCTGTACCTAACCACAATGTATTACTGTTTGCATATTGTTTAATTGTATAATGAGCAAACACAAAAACATAGCACAGCAACATGGTACAAATTACTGCAAAGACACTATTTTATAATTTCACTTTGTGGCACTAATGTTCAGAGTTACAGAGCTGCTTGCTTTTTAAATTTGTGGACATTTAAATAATCCAAGTTGAAATCCTGCTTTTTTTTTTTAGATATAATTTTCCCTGAAGAAATTTTGAACAAGATTAAAAATAATACAAATATTAGAAAAGAAACAAAGAAAATAAGGAAGAATAATGGATAAGTGAGGGAAAAGAAAGAAATTATAAAGAAGCAGCTTCCAATCATTTTGATAGTGGTTATAAAGGCATTTATATTTTACTTTTTCACTCTCTCTCTCTCTCTCTCTCTCTCTCTCTCTCTCTCTCTCTCTCTCTCTCTCTCTCTCAGGTTACATCATAATTTCCTTCGTTCCACAAACTACCCTATCTAATCTTCAATCTTCTTTTATAGGGACAAATCATAAGGTTGTGTTTATTCTATTTAGTAGCAGCTTTCCAGGGTCTTGTCTAGAAGTTCTCATTAGCATCTCTACATGAGATGCATTTTAACTGGAGTTGTCAGAAATTGAGCTATTCCCTCCTCCCATCCAATAATTTTGGATGCAAAAGGTAGCAGAATGACAATCTCCAGAAAACAATATCAGGGACTCATGGGAAATGCTTTTGGGGAAGGGAAATATGGGTGAATGTACGAAGAAGTCTAGATCGGAGCAATGTTTAATGGATTTGTTTCTATTTCAATTTGTTTATATGCATGCATTATAACATAGATGGAAACCATGGGGTAGATAGGCCTGTAACTGGATTTTAACTTCATTGATAAAAACCCTGTATAAAAATAAAATTCCCACATTCACAAATATAACAGAACTGGCATTCAAGAAATATGCTGCAGATAATTTATCTTCTTGACAGGAATTATAGACACATTCATATTTTACCCTCTCTCTCTTAAAGTTACATCATAATTTGTTTCTTTCCATAGCTACCCTTTCTAATCTTCAAACTCATAAATCGCCAGTTTGTTTTTCTCTTTTTTCAGCAAAATGGCCAGAATGGACTTTGAGTCATTGATAAATATAGTTGTTGATTTTTCTTTAATCAAATATGTTAATTTTACCATCTTGATTAGTTCCATTACCTTCACCAACTATTCCTCCATTGTATTCCAGGGTCTTTCCATTTTTGTGCATTCATGACTCTTTTCTAATTGATTATCCATTAATCCCAGCAAGAAAAATTCTGAATTCATCTGAACGTTGATCTTTAATTTTTTTTTGTAAAATTATATACATATACATATACATATACATACATACATACATACATACATACATACATACATACATACATATATATATATATATGTAGGTCTTTGGTAATTCGGGTTTTCTCCCGCGTAAAATTGGAAGTGTCTTGCCGACGTTTCGACGAAGTCTCATTCGTCATCCTGAGGCTGGTGTCTCTTCGGCCTCGTGCTTCTAGGAGCAATGTGTGATCGCAGCTGTTTCTTCCTTTTAACTGCCAGTGGGGGTATGAACTGATTGGGTGGGAGCTTGGCTGTGTTCTGATTGGGTGGAGATGTGTTCTGATTGGTTAGGGGCTTGGCTGTGCTCTGATTGGATGGGGGGTTGGCTGTGCTCTGATTGGATGGGTGTGTGTTCTGTTTGGGTGGGGGCTTTGTTGTGCTCGGAATAGTCTGAGTTGCAGCGGGATTTGAGATGGAGAGCTGCATTGCTGTTGTTTGGCTTCGCGTTCGTGGTCGTGCCATATCATCAAGGTGGGTGTCAGTTTGCTTCATGTATGGATTGGAGGAGTTTGAAATGGCTAATGATGCAGCTGTGGTCTGGTTTCTGGTTTGTGGTCGTGCCTCATCATCGGTGTGGGTTTGGGTTTGCTTTTTGCGTGGATGTGTGGTGGTGACATCCTGTGTGGTTTTCGTGAGTGTGGGTCTAGTGTCATTCTTTGTGTTAGGGACTCGTTTGTCAATAAGGGTGGGTTTCCAAATGGCTGGTAGGCGGGAGGTATCATCTCGTTTATTCATGCTGTGTGGGCGTTTTTCTATCTCGATGGCTTCTCTGATTATTCTGTTGTTAAAGTGTTCAGTTTTGGCGATAGTTCTGGTATTTTTAAAGTCAATTTTATGTCCTGTGGCTTTAAGGTGTTGGACCAGGGAAGAAGTTGGTTCCTCTTTTCTGACTGAGTTCTTGTGTTCTTCAATGCGTGCACTTATTCTTCTGTTGGTTTGTCCGATGTATGTGGTGGGGCAGGCGGTGCATGGGATTTCATATACTCCTTGATTTTCTAACTCAATTTTGTCTTTGGGGTTTCTTAGGATGGTGGATATTTTTCGGTTTGTGCAGAATGCTGTCTTGATGTTGTGTTTGTGGAGGATCTTGCTGATTCTGTCTGTGGTGCCTTTTATGTATGGGAGGAGGGCTTTGCCGTTTTCTTGTTCTCTGTCTTGGATTTTAGTGGGGGTTTCTTTTTGGATTAGGTTGGTAATCTTATTTCTTTGGAATCCATTGGATGTTAGTACATTAGTGAGAGTGTGTAGTTCGGTTTTTAGGTGTTGTTCGTCAGCTAAGCGTTTTGTTCTCGAGATGAGTGTCTTGGCTACGGAGTTGATCTGTGCTGGGTGGTGGTGTGAGAGTGCGTGCAGATAGCGGTTTGTGTGTGTTTTCTTCTGGTAGATGGTGTGTCCTAGGGAGCCATTGGATTTCTTGTAGACTAAGACATCCAGGAATGGAAGTTGGTTGTTAGCTTCTGTTTCCATGGTGAACTGTATTTTGGGGTGTAGGCTGTTGAGGTGTGTGAGGAAGTTGTCTAGTTTTTCTTTCCCATGTGGCCAGATTATGAAGGTGTCGTCTACGTATCTGAGCCAGAGTTTGGGTTTGTGATCAGATTTTTCTAGAGCTTGGGTTTCAAAGTGTTCCATGTAGAGGTTAGCAATGACAGGTGAGAGGGGTGATCCCATGGGTGCTCCTTCTATTTGTTTGTATTTTTGTCCAAACAGAACACACACCCATCCAATCAGAGCACAGCCAACCCCCCATCCAATCAGAGCACAGCCAAGCCCCTAACCAATCAGAACACATCTCCACCCAATCAGAACACAGCCAAGCTCCCACCCAATCAGTTCATACCCCCACTGGCAGTTAAAAGGAAGAAACAGCTGCGATCACACATTGCTCCTAGAAGCACGAGGCCGAAGAGACACCAGCCTATATATATATACCCAGAAATTTCTGGATTTTTTACAAATCCACCAGGAATTTTAAAATGATCCTTCATGTTGACCAGATTTCCAACATAAATTTGAAGCGCCCTTATACTACCTTTATCCACCCAAAGTCACGTAGGTAGAAATTTAATAATAAATAAACAAAAATACAAAAATAAAATAAAATACATTCTAATGTATTTTCAGGAATCGTATACCAACCATACGTCATTTTATAAAAATTCTGTTTCGGCTAACATAGCATAAATTTGAATCAAATATTTTCCCACTGTTCCATCGATATATGATGTCCAAAGTTCTTAAGCCTTTTTATCATGCAGTCTTTCACTTGTTCTTCTGTTTCAAATATCAATAAAAATGTATACATTTTAACAATTACAAGTTCATAGAATCATATGGTTGGAAGCAACCAGTTAGTAATCATGGTTAATGGCTGGATTAGTAGTGGGGGAGACTTAGGCACACGACTACCCTCAGCCATAAAAACTCATCAATTGATGTTGGCCACACAAAAAACTGTACGTAAGCTACCCTCAGACACTGAAGGAAAGGAAGAGTGCAAAGTATAGATCTATATCTGACATATAGTATTGCTACCATGCATAATTCAGTATTTCTTTCCCTTGATTTCTCCACCCTGCCTGTACTATATGTAAGACAGGGCATTATCCAAGAACATAACTATTGTTACTATTTGTAGACCAAAATTTCCATTAATTCAGAATGGAAAGTATAATAACAATAATAATAATAATACCACTTTACAATGCCTTGGTAAGGCCACACTTGGAATACTGTTCCAGTTTTGGTCACTACGATGTAAAAAAGATGTTGAGACTCTAGAAAGAGTACAGAGAAGAGCAACAAAGATGATTAGGGGACTGGAGGCCAAAACATATAAGGAACGGTTGCTGGAATTGGGTATGTCTAGTTAAGAGAAGGATGAGGGATGACATGATAGCAGTGTTCCAATATCTCAGGGGCTGCCACAAAGAACAGGAGTCAAGCTATTCTCCAAAGTACCTGAAGGCAGGACAAGAAGCAATGGATGGAAACTAACCAAAGAGAGAAGCAACCTAGAACTAAGGAGAAATTTTCTGACAGTTAGAACAATTAATCAGTGGAACAACCTGCCTCCAGAAGCTGTGAATGCTCCAACACTGGAAGTTTTTAAGAAGAGACTGGACAGCCATTTGTCTGAAATGGTATAGGGTTTCCTGCCTGAGCAGGGGATAGGCCTAGATGACCTCCAAGCTCCCTTCCAACAATATTTCTGTTGAAGGGAGGGGGAAATCTCCTTTTGTAATAATAATAATAATAATAATAATAATAATAATAATAATAATAATAATAATAATAATAATAATAATAATAATAATAATAATAATAATAATAATAATAATAATAATAATAATAATAATAATAATAATAATGGAGCCTTACTAGGAACAACTTCCATCCTGCAATGATATCTGTAACACCATCAATCATCCAATCAGAACACATCTCCACCCAATCAGAACACAGCCAAGCTCCCACCCAATCAGTTCATACCCCCACTGGCAGTTAAAAGGAAGAAACAGCTGCGATCACACATTGCTCCTAGAAGCACGAGGCCGAAGAGACACCAGCCTATATATATATACCCAGAAATTTCTGGATTTTTTACAAATCCACCAGGAATTTTAAAATGATCCTTCATGTTGACCAGATTTCCAACATAAATTTGAAGCGCCCTTATACTACCTTTATCCACCCAAAGTCACGTAGGTAGAAATTTAATAATAAATAAACAAAAATACAAAAATAAAATAAAATACATTCTAATGTATTTTCAGGAATCGTATACCAACCATACGTCATTTTATAAAAATTCTGTTTCGGCTAACATAGCATAAATTTGAATCAAATATTTTCCCACTGTTCCATCGATATATGATGTCCAAAGTTCTTAAGCCTTTTTATCATGCAGTCTTTCACTTGTTCTTCTGTTTCAAATATCAATAAAAATGTATACATTTTAACAATTACAAGTTCATAGAATCATATGGTTGGAAGCAACCAGTTAGTAATCATGGTTAATGGCTGGATTAGTAGTGGGGGAGACTTAGGCACACGACTACCCTCAGCCATAAAAACTCATCAATTGATGTTGGCCACACAAAAAACTGTACGTAAGCTACCCTCAGACACTGAAGGAAAGGAAGAGTGCAAAGTATAGATCTATATCTGACATATAGTATTGCTACCATGCATAATTCAGTATTTCTTTCCCTTGATTTCTCCACCCTGCCTGTACTATATGTAAGACAGGGCATTATCCAAGAACATAACTATTGTTACTATTTGTAGACCAAAATTTCCATTAATTCAGAATGGAAAGTATAATAACAATAATAATAATAATACCACTTTACAATGCCTTGGTAAGGCCACACTTGGAATACTGTTCCAGTTTTGGTCACTACGATGTAAAAAAGATGTTGAGACTCTAGAAAGAGTACAGAGAAGAGCAACAAAGATGATTAGGGGACTGGAGGCCAAAACATATAAGGAACGGTTGCTGGAATTGGGTATGTCTAGTTAAGAGAAGGATGAGGGATGACATGATAGCAGTGTTCCAATATCTCAGGGGCTGCCACAAAGAACAGGAGTCAAGCTATTCTCCAAAGTACCTGAAGGCAGGACAAGAAGCAATGGATGGAAACTAACCAAAGAGAGAAGCAACCTAGAACTAAGGAGAAATTTTCTGACAGTTAGAACAATTAATCAGTGGAACAACCTGCCTCCAGAAGCTGTGAATGCTCCAACACTGGAAGTTTTTAAGAAGAGACTGGACAGCCATTTGTCTGAAATGGTATAGGGTTTCCTGCCTGAGCAGGGGATAGGCCTAGATGACCTCCAAGCTCCCTTCCAACAATATTTCTGTTGAAGGGAGGGGGAAATCTCCTTTTGTAATAATAATAATAATAATAATAATAATAATAATAATAATAATAATAATAATAATAATAATAATAATAATAATAATAATAATAATAATAATAATAATAATAATAATAATAATAATAATAATAATAATAATGGAGCCTTACTAGGAACAACTTCCATCCTGCAATGATATCTGTAACACCATCAATCATCCAATCTGCCTATCCGAGGTCCTTGGTAAGGACCCGATAGGTAGACAAAAATGCCCAACCCAGTCTGAACATCTGGCTGACTGTGTGATGATTAACAACAACAACAACAAGAACAACAACAACAACAACAACAACAACAACAACAACAACAACAACAACAACAACAACAACAATAATAATAATAATAATAATAATAATAATAATAATAATAATAATAATAATAATAATAATAATAATAATAATAATAATAATAATAATAATAATTTGATTAATGTTTCCAAGAAAAGAGACATAAGAATGAAATAAAATGAATCAAGGATCAGAACTGTCTCATGGCATTTAGAAAAAAATAAAGGAATATTTCAGTGTATTCTGAAATTCCTATTTATTTGTCAAAATGACTCTAAACAGCTTCATGAGGCTGAAAGAGCCAACATTAAGTAAACACACACACTATATACACATATACATCATTATATAAGGATAACAAATCTTGCCTTACATTAATAGAAATGATTAGATTCATTAAAACAATGCTATCTGATACATTTTTACTTGGAAGTAAATCCTACTGTGTTCAGTGAAGCTTACTCCTTTAAGACATGTATCTAGGATAACATAACATAATGATTATGGAAGCAGAATATTTCAAGGGAACAATATATGAATGTTTACAAAATTACTAGTATTTCATAGGTCATAATGATACGTGCTCTCTGAATCTTTTGGCACTAGCTCTGTGCTCTCTCCCTTATTTCAAACTGCAGTTCTAATAGCTTCTTTCAGTTTTGTGCTTGGTTGCAGGGCTAATGGTCTGATAATAACAAAATCTCTTCATGGAATCATATAGTTACAAGCAACATGATATTATAAAGCAGCCAAAGCACCAGCTATTATTGGATTCTTCCAATTGCAATAAAATGAAAAATTATTCTCTGACTCATCTACTGAAAAACCATGTTTTCTACTAGTAAGAAGTCCATTATAAGGGGGAGGGGCAAGTGATGACACTTGTATCATGACATCCTCATTCAAATACGTATTTGAATTCCCTACCCCCCCCTCCCCAGTCCTGCAAGCAATCAAGAAATACTTACACTTATTAGACCAGCCATGAAGACCTTGGAAAATATATTCAAATGATTTGTCTATAACTACAAAGATCAGAACTGGGAAGCCATGGAATTCCTTGTGACATTCTATGGAAGTGAAAGTTGAACTTAGAAGAAGCAGAATAGGAAGAGTATTGATGCTCTTGTATTATCAAGTTGGAGAAGACTCCTGAAATACTGCAACAGCCAAGAAAACAAATAGATGGATCACCAAACAAATCAATCCAGAATTCTCACTTGAGGCACAATGACCAGGTTCAAATTATGCTACTGCAGACATATGTGAAGATCCATCTCTCTGGAAAAGGCTCTAATGCTAGAAAACGTGGAAGGAAAGAGGAGAAGAGGATGAGCAGCAGCAAAGGGTGTACCATTGGAAGAGATTAGGGATAGATCATCTTGGAGGAAATCTATGTGGTTGCTAGGAGTTGAAAACAACTTGATGGCACATCGTTATCCTCACTCATGTATTTGCATCAGACATTACCATATGAATATGTAGTTGTGTCATTTGCATGATGACAGCCTAGGCCCATGTCATCATTTTGAAGTTATCAGCTCTTCTCCCTAATGCCTACTCTGACAAAGTGCGTGAACCTTAATTGTAGGTTTGTTTATCCATAAGAAATCTTTCTGAGTTCAGTACCACTTCCACTTGAAAGAGATGTGCATTAGATTGGAGAGGTTTAGGAGGTAGGACTTCCTTGCTCATGTGTTCTGCCTCTTTTCCAAAAGTTCTACAGGCTGTCAAAAGTGAACTTGCACCACTTCTGGTTCTGGGTTGCGGCGCTTGCAGTCGTGCGAAGAGTTTTGTCTCTTCGCCGGCCAGTTTCCCTCCACCGGTAGACCCTGGACAGGGTCGAAAGTCGCCCTGGAGGGGTGACTACCGCTGGAGAGGACTCTTGTTGACTGCGGCGGGCACGGCAGCGCCTTCCGCAGTCCGAGACAGCTCTTCTGGGCCGACGGGGAAAAGATCGGCCATTAACATGGCCGATCATCTAGCTGCACCAACCGCAAGTCAAACAACATCTAAGCGTCAAAGAACCACCGTGGAAGATTTGGGTGAGACCTTTCCTTTCCTCTCTCTACCCTAATTATTCTCCTGTGAAAGCCTCTGAACTATTTCCCCAATTTTATGAAGCAGCGTTTGTGCATGTGGGACTATAAGCCTTGAAACTATAACTAATCTATTTTGATTATTTTTTATCTTTACTTTTGGGTACTCTGGTTCCCCAAAAAATTCTTTTATTGAACTTTTTTTTTATCTACTTATTAAACTGAACAATATTCTTTTTTTATTATTGCTCTTGTTCTCTTAATTGGAAAAAAATACTATCTGGAAAAATACTTTACAGCCTACTGGGGACATCTTGTGGTGAAAATTGACATTACAACTGTACTATTTTTTTATTATGACTATAACTTGGCCTTCAAATTATCACAAAAAAGCAGCTGTGTGGAGGTGGACTGCTGACTGTTATTAAACATAGCCTGCACTAAAATACTAAAAGACTACTTGATCGTGGAAATGGAGGATTTTTTCCCACAGTTTGACTACAACCTTATATTGGAAAAAATCTTGGAATTTACTAAGAATATATACTTCAGGAGGGAAACTAAAATGACTCCCCAGAACTACAAACTGAGGAACAGATCAATACCATAGAGATTTGTGTTCAACCCTATGTACAACATGAGACCGAGGAATTTTATTTACAACTTAACTACGAACAAGACTTTGCCTCAAAATCACAAATTGACACCCAGACTTCGGCTGATTTCTTCATAAACCAAAAATCAACAGAACAAGAACTTATCACTATCAAAGAGGATTCCAGACAATTTTATCTACAATCCATCGAATATCAGAACTATGACATCCTCGACAACCAACTAATAACTATAACACTAGATAAAATTGACTACGTCACCCAGATGACAATGGAAGAAGGACAACAGACACAAGACCAGATTGAATTGAGGATGAATATTGTAAACAAAACAACAAGATCTATTGACATAGTGGCCCTTTTATGGAAACCGGCCTGGCACAAAAAGAAAGCTAGAGTCAGATTTAAAAATGGGACTTAAATCCATACTTGATGGCTAAAAAAGGTTTTTTTAGAGATATGGTCTGAATTAATAGTAACTGAGATGAAAAATAAAACTGGGACTGATCTACCTTAGGACTTAGATTTATAACTGTGAGGGAATTATTGGTTAGATTATAATTTGGAATTTTGAAATGAAAAATGTTTTAAATGTATTCCTATCTTGATTATATATGGTTGAAATAGAGTAAGAAGGTATATATTTTCTCTTTTATTTTATTTCTATTTTTTATTCTTTCTTTTTTATGGAGATAATATATTTACCATAGGTATATCTATTTTGTAATGGAATGAAAATAATAGAATGGATGTTGGGATTGATCTAATATTTAGGATTCAGATTTATAATTGAGAATATAGTTTGGAATTGTGAAATGAAAAATATTTTAAATGTGTACCTATTAAGATTATACATGGTTGAAATAGTGTAAAGATATACATTTTCTTTTTTACCTTAGTTTTATTTTTTATTCCTTTTTTGGAAGATAAGAGGTTTATGTTAGATATGATATTTATTTTCTAATGGATTGGAAACAATAGAATGAGAAGGTAATTGTTGGAATATTATTGTAGACATGATAATGGTTATATCATGTAATTAGGGAAATTAGGGATGCCTGAAATATAAATAGTATGTTTAATTAATGTTAAATTGGAATGTGGTAATTGGAATGTAGTTAAACTTAAAAACAGGACTTGGAATTTTTATAGGTAAAATGTGATTGAAAAAATCTTATGGATGGATTGAAATCTACCTAGAAATGTATTAACCTGAATATGTTATATTAATGGAGGGAAAGAGAGAGGGAACCTCCAAGGAGTTAACCTGACTAGTAAATGTGAATGTATGTTTTTGATTTAAGATGATTGATTACCCTATCCCCACGTTGTTTCCTAAATACTTTGTTTAAAAAAAAATGGAAAAATTAATAAAACTTGTTATTAAAAAAAAAGTGAACTTGCACCCATTACTTTTAAATCATATCTTTCTTATATTCAGTGTTGAAATAAAAATGAATGTGTGTGCAAAAGCCCTACAAGTCATCAAAGATATAAGACAGAAATGAATAAAGATAACAATGGTTGAACAGAGATGTTAGTTTCCAGCATGGCCCACTGTCAGAGATAACCGGAACTATAGTCTAATAGCAACTAAAGAGCTGAAATTCTCTTCCCTCTGCTACAGGTTGATGATTAGAAAGAGCACTGCTTAGATTAGATCACCTAAATTAGTACAGCATCAGCATGGCTGTGTTCTAAAATGGAGGGAAAGACTCCTAGAGGAGGATCTACCTGCTTAAAATAACAACCACCACCCCCAACACAGAGACAAACATACACAAAGAGATATCCCAAATAAGGTTTTTGTATTCCATTAAAACAAAGCCATGTTTTCAATTAAATAAACTGTTTTAAGGGGGGGGGGGAGAACTAAGTACCTTCATAAAAGATGTTTAATAAAACATTGCTTTTCCTAGTTAGTAACATTAGAAAGCAGTCAATTCATCTTGGAAGTGTTTTTAATTAATATAGAGAATCCATTTATGTATCCTGATGGTTAGTCTCCTGTTTAGTGTAGGCTGTATGGTTAATGCCTTGTTAGGTATCTCTGCATCTCTCTATATATTAATACTACCTCTGAATGCAGGAAGAAATAAGTTCTTCACTCTAACCAATACAACAAAAATAATGGTGTCTTTCACATTTAAATCAAGCAGTTTTTGCTTATTTGCTCCATGTTAGACAGATACATTTTATTCTTATCCTTTAACAGCAAAGCAACATCAAATTTTCTATCCAAACTGTCAGATCATTGAAAACTGAATGGGATATAGTAGATATTGGATCATCAGGCACAATTTTTGCAGTAATCTATCTCAGCCCTGATATTAACATCTGCCTCATTACTCTCACATTCTGCTACTGGTCAAAGATACCAGAGCTTGGATGCAAAAATCTAGAAGATCACTAAATGGCAACAGTGAGAATCAGAAAATTCTGACTCTTGGTGCCATCTAGTAGTCATTCTGAAATCTGCAGTCCAGATCTATTAGCACTACGTCTGATTGCTGTATGATCTGAAAGTACCACATGTGCCTTGTCACAAATGAGCAGTCAACCAGTTCAATTGACTTGAGTATGTGTCATTGTATTTTCTCAGAGGAAGTGCTGTTGACAGTAGAGTCTGACTGCCATGGACTTACTTCCAAGTACATGTATATAGGTCTATAGTCTAAATAGTCCAAAGCATATGTTTCCCTATGCTAGATTGACACCACCGCTAACATCAATTGACTGCATTTAAATTTAAATCTACCTATTGTTATCAGAAAACTATGGGCAAAAAAACCATAAGTAAATAGACTTGAAGCAAGATTTGTTAGATGGCAGTAAGAATGATAGCCCATTTACATCATAAATTCTCAGGTGAAAATATTTTTACCAATTTCCCGCTGCTTTAGAATTTAGCTCAAAATAGAACAATGAGCACTGAGGATTACTGCAGGATCACCTTCTGAGTCCCATCAAAAAGCTCTGGAGTCACTATCATCATGTTACCTCCACCAAATAACCAGAATGATAATTTCAGGAATGGTTCTGAAGGTACTAGAGAGAATTAGATTGTGTTTTGCTCCATCTGTTCTCTGGAATTAAGCTGCTTCTTTCTAAAACCAGACCAGAAATTTGATCAGAATGCATCCAAATAACTTATATCATCCATGTTTGCATATGGCTGACTCTCTTGTTGTTTTTTTAACCAGAAATTCATCATATTAGGCCTTGTTCCAATCAGGACTTCTATACTTATTTTGATTTTTTACTCTAACAAGTGACTGTTTTAATTTACATATTTACCACAAGAATAACGTGTGTTTTGACCCCTGCTCAAGAATAGAATATATGAGATTGGATGATAGAATCTGCTATTTCTTTCTGAAAACTTTATCTGGGCATCTATATAATAACTCACTCTGCAAGGGTACTACACAATTCAGACTTGAAAATTAAAAAAATAATCACAGCTTTAAATGAAACAGAAGTGGATGTTGTTAATTTCAGTGTAAGGGATGTTCAGCAAAGTGACAACCTTGATTTGATTATTTGCCATCAAGTGACATAGATAGATCCTTTTCAGGATGATTTGCCGCAATCTGGCTTTTCAGGTCTTCCAGCAGTACATGCAACACTGCTGTAATAAAATGCACCTTGCTCTTAGCCATCCTCTTTTTTTCCTTCTTTCCACCTTTATATATTTCTACCTTGAGCTGGGTCCTTCAGTGGTTATAACATCCAAAATATGGCAATTTGAGATGGTTATTATATTCCTCTCACATTTTCATATAGGAGCCTCTGGCTCCTCCCTTTTCAGAAGAGGCCAGGATAACTTGAAACAGGGCTAGTGGATGACTATCTTCAAATATAGTAAGGGTGGAAATGTATGAATGTTTTACCATCCGTATTGCCATGTAGACCTTACTACCTTATGCTCACGTCAGAATCACTCATTGTCCTCCAGTGGCATTCCAAGAATTTCCTTATCCATTTCATTTCCCTCAGCTCCTCAGTAATCCAAGGGGAGCTCTGGGAACCAGGGAATGAGAAAGGCTGCATAGCTGCAATCCAATCCAAAGCCCTAGCCACCCAGACTGAGGTATTGTCAACCTTTCAAGATAGACCAGACTAGAAACCAAAGTCATGCAGGCAGATAGCAGCATTAGAACACTCCAAAGCAATCAGAAAATTGTGTTTTTATGACGGAAAAGCAATTTCTCCTAAATCCAGATCAGGAAAAGCAGATCTAAAAAGTCACTGCTATGGTGTATCAGCCTTTGATAACCTTGGCCAGGTCCATGACTATTATTGTGGCAATGGACTCCTGAACCACTTCAGGTTCTGCCCCCAGGGAAATCCCCCAATGTTTTTATTTATAATTGCCCAGAGTCATTAGGAGTTGGGCAGCACATAAATCATCATCATCTTCAGATTTTGTTTTTCTGCATGGCAACATCAGCAACTATAGATGTCCCAAAGTTATTAATCTAACTGCATCATAACCACCATTAGTACTCTGAATGATCCTCAACATTTCTTTGGGACTGTGTTGAGTGCCATCTGATCTGAGAGTTCATCAATTATTTCTTATGTTTATCATGTGGTTTTCTTGCTAAAATGCAAGAAAATGGTCTTTTCCAATGCAGTATGAAAGAACACCTTTGCTATTGTCACTAAAATGATTGCCCACCTATAGTATTTTCCTATATCATTGCTGCCAGATACAGATGCCTGCTTGCTACAGTTGAGCAGCTGGCATGCCCTAACCCTTGATACCTTGGGTGATCCTAGTGGAAGTATATGCTCATAGCATATACACCTAACATTATTTTCTCATCCCTCCTAGGATCATCTCCAATTGTCACAATTAGGAGGCATAGTATAACTTGAGGGGGGGTGACTTTAACCCTCCTGAAATTCAGTTAATTCCTCCAGTATATGATGGTTCTATGTGGCAGTCAGTTAAGGTGCTATCTGGGTAGAGACTTTAGTAACGAAATCCCTTTATTCCCTTTGTGACCAACCATCTTTTTAGCAGATGATTACATTTGTTAAAAGGAAATTCTCCTCTTCAGCTGCACTATAGATGGTACACGATAATCCCTGTACCTGCTTTCACGCAGATATAACCCATTAATTATTAACTTGGCCTAGAAAATTATTATCATGGGGACCCTTTGAGCTTTTATGGTGCATAATTCAAGCCATCTTGAAAGTCTTAGTGGAGATGGAGCAAACAAAAGCTGCAAGATACAAAGCTGAACAGGTTCTGTATCAGTAGACTAATATAACAACTCCACGAGTAAAAGCTATGACTCTGCTTAACAGTCTGATTTTTAAGACTACAGCCCACTGAATTTTGACTGGATTTCAATTAAATATGCATAGCACTATGCAGAAAGTAATGGTGTAATAAGTGCAGGATTCATTGCAGTAACTTTCTGTGAAAAGCCAGAGTACTATCTTCTATGCCAGTGATGGCGAAACTTTTAGAGACCGAGTGCCCCAAAACTGGCCCCGCCCCCGCTCCACCCCCCCTGCCCCACCCCGGCTCCATTCCCATCCCCCGCTCCGCCTGCCCACAGGACCACTCACCACCTCCAGGGCCCGCTGCAGATCGCCCAGGCAGCCCAGCAGCACTATGGCGGCCACATCCTCTGCCCGCGCCCTGCAGCATCAACTGCATGATGGGGTGTGAGGGCAGAGTCTTGTCTACGCTGCCTGGTTGCCATGTCCTTGGCTGCACTGCTCCGTGTGGGCCACACTCGGGAGCGACTCTCCTTTAGGGGGGCTGCTGGAGAGGAGGGGGTCATGGGGGGAGGCAAGGCTGGGGCAACGGCACATGTGCCCACAGAGAGGGCTCCGAGTGCCACCTCTGGCACCCGTGCCATAGGTTCGCCACCACTGTTCTATGCCATATTTTGGCTCTGTACATTTAAGCTCAGAATTATAGTAAAATCTTTTTTTGTATGACTGAAAGGATTTGTATGATGTTACTGAGGGTTTGGGCTCCTCCTCTCTTTGTTCATGAAAAATGTCTCTCCACTCTCAGAGCAAAAGGAGTTCAGGCAAATGCTACCATCTCTTTCCAAAGCTTCCTTCCTACCATATTATCAAGTTCTCTTTAGAAGCAATATAGTCATTCCAGATCTTCCTCAAAGAGAATCAGCTCTTCTAAAAGCCTCGTGCTGCTGCTGGGAGTCTAAGGGGGCACGTTTCCTTTGAAAAGAAGAAAGACCAGGCTCCAGGCACTTCCTATAGTTTTAAGTGTGAGGCTATTTTTCCTTCTGCAGAAGTAAAAATGATGAAGGAACTGAGTTTCTGCTATCGTTTGCCCCATCTGTTTCTAACAGATCGTATTGTAAAATTATTCCCATCCTTGCTCCTTAGTCCCCACTCTCCCCCATAAAAATTTTTATATTTATATCTTCTATTGTGTACCCTCAAAGGAGCTATCCCTAACCGAACATTGCATCATGAAACACAAGCATGCAAAACAATTTTTTTAAAAAAAATCACCCTGCTCACTAATAAAGACTCACAGTTTGATTATTGCAATCTTATGGTAGTATTTTGGGAACAAGCTTCATTGAACACAGTGGTACCTGTTTATGTTTCTTTCAATTCAGTTTGTGGGGGCAGGGATACCAAACCCTAAATTTAAGCAAAAGCTATTCAGCCAGCTGAAATATAACCTTTGGTTTTGTTAAGAAACTAGATAACCCGTGCCTTGTTGGGTCTCATTCTGGAGAAATTTCCGCACCAGATTTCTTAAGGCCTTTGACAGTGATGGAACTTCTAATGTACTGCCTTCACTGGATAAGCTGAGATACATTCAGAGATGTATCTGCCTTGAAAGCAGCTCATATTGAACTGTACAGCACAGTCACACATCAACACAGGAAATGTTTTGTGACATTTTGTATTATGTCATAAACTGCTTTATAAAATTTGCCAAATTTAAATTCCATAGGAGTTATCTATGTCCTGTTGATTTCAGCATTAGGATCCAAAAGTAGGATATAAATGGGCAGATTGTAGTTTAAGGCTAATGTGTACAGCATATTGCATTGGAAGAAAGTAGCCGTGAAAGGAGTAAGCACACATAGGATAGATAGATAGATAGATAGATAGATAGATAGATAGATAGATAGATAGATAGATAGATAGATAGATAGATAGATAGATAGATAGATAGATAGATAGATAGATAGATAGATAGATAGATAGATAGGTAGGTAGGTAGGTAGGTAGGTAGGTAGGTAGGTAGGTAGGTAGGTAGGTAGGTAGGTAGGTAGATATTATTTATTAAATAATGCAGTGAATGAATATATAGATATAGATATAGATATAGATATATATATATATATATATATATATATATATATATATATATATATATATATATATATATATATATATATATATATAGATATAGATATATAGATATATAGATATATAGAGATATAGATATATAGATATATAGATATATGTTTTCTGAGGTTTTCACGGGTGTTTGTATGTAGGTCTTTGGTAATTCGGGTTTTCTCCCGCGTAAAATTGAAAGTGTCTTGGCAACGTTTCGACGAAGTCCCATTCATCATCTTCAGGCTGGTGTCTTCGGCTTCGTGCTTCTAGGAGCAATGTGTGATCGCAGCTGTTTCTTCCTTTTAACTGCCAGTGGAGGTATGAACTGATTGGATGGGAGCTTGGCTGTGTTCTGATTGGGTGGAAGTGTGTTCTGATTGGTTAGGGGCTTGGCTGTGCTCTGATTGGATGAGGGGTTGGCTGTGCTCTGATTGGCGGTGTGTGTGCTCTGCTTGGGTGGGGGCCCTGTTGTGCTCAGATTAGTCTGAGTTGCAGGGGGATTTGAGATGGAGAGCTGCATTGCTGTTGTTTGGCTTCGCGTTCGTGGTCGTGCCACATCTTCAAGGTGGGTGTCAGTTTGCTTCACGTATGAAATGGAGGGGTTTAAAACGAACGCGAAGCCAAACAACAGCAATGCAGCTCTCCATCTCAAATCCCCCTGCAACTCAGACTAATCTGAGCACAACAGGGCCCCCACCCAAGCAGAGCACACACCCCGCCAATCAGAGCACAGCCAACCCCCCATCCAATCAGAGCACAGCCAAGCCGCTAACCAATCAGAACACACCTCCACCCAATCAGAACACAACCAAGCTCCCATGCAATCAGTTCATACCTCCACTGGCAGTTAAAAGGAAGAAACAGCTGCGATCACACATTGCTCCTAGAAGCACGAAGCCGAAGACACCAGCCTGAAGATGACGAATGGGACTTCGTCGAAACGTTGCCAAGACACTTTCAATTTTACGCGGGAGAAAACCCGAATTACCAAAGACCTACATATAGATATATAGATATAGATAGATAGATAGATAGATAGATAGATAGATAGATAGATAGATAGATAGATAGATAGATAGATAGATAGATAGATAGATAGATAGATAGATAGATAGATAGATAGATAGATAGATAGATAGATAGATAGATAGATAGATAGATAGATAGATAGATAGATAGATACAGTACTTTGTAGATATATAGAGACAGAGACATATAGAACAGAATATAAATGAAGTAAATGCACATTTAATAAGGCACACTGGGTTGTTCTGTGAAATTCCTTATTTTTTGCTGAATAATCTCACCGTTTATAATAAAAGTAAACATAAGCCATATGCAGAATATAGTTGAATGTTTCCCGTAGATGGGGTACTTGAAATTAATTTATTAGTGGGGCAGTAATAAACTACTAAAACATTAGCTCCATTTTTTTTATAATTGGGCACAATATAGTATTTAAAGATTAAACTATATAATTTTTAATCATAAACCAAATACATGCTAATAAGAATTTCCTGCCCTAGTTAGAGCCTTCTGTCATGCACTGAAGAACAACCAAAAATATCGATGTTGAACTACACTCCAGGAATCAAAGTTTAGGTAGAAAATACAAAGAAGCACAGAATGATTTCTTTGCATCTGCGGAATTTCTTGGCCTAGGAAAAAAATAAAATGTTGAGGTGATTTTGAAACTATCATCATAAATTAACTTTAGACTGCCTTTTGAAGACAGTGAAGCTGGGTAATATTTGTCACCATTTCCCTAACTTTTTAAACTTGGTATCTTATTATTGTAGACTGCCAACTCCAAATACTTGTGGAACATAAATAAAGGTTTTTGCTAACTTTATTTAATGATGACAGTAAATTCTATATTGAAGGATAATAAAGGGATTCAGCCAGCAATTTATTTTGTTGTTTTTAATTTTGCTGAATGACCTAAAAACCACTACAGATGCTAACAATGCTTTTAATTCCAGTTTCCTGTTTCCATTTTCAACAGTAAAGGAAACCTGTCTCTTTACTAAACACACAATCCTCGTACTGTCTAATAATGCCACTGTTGAACTAATAACACTCTTTATATGGTCTTCTAGCCATTCTTGCACCCCCAAAATATAGATATCATGGAATTTAAATTTCATTCAAGAATAAAAAAACACAAGTTAAAAATAAAATTATTTTTTTTAAAAATCGAGAGGGCTTATCACATTGAAGAGGGCTATGAAGACCTGGGATAGGATGAAGGTTGAGCTGTGAGAATGTTTGGTCAGGCACCTGGGGGAAAGGGTACTCTTGTTTTTAACTGTGTTTTGTGGATTGTTAAGAGTCAGCTAGAGTCATTGTATGAGATAGGCAGGCTGTAAATAAGTAAAATATGTTTATGCAAACACTGCAATCCATAATGGGACTAATAAATACAACAAAGAATGGGAGAGATTTATATAAGGAAAGATGTGCCCCTATATTATCACTTAATGCCAACTTGTTAACCTTCCAGATGTATTGAAGCAGCAATTCCCACTATTCTTGGGCTACAGAGCATTATAGCAATAGCTATTGCACTTAGATTTATCTACTGCCCCATAGTGCTTTACAGTACTCTCTAAGTGGTTTACAGAGTCAGCATATTGTCCTCAACAATCTGGCTCCTCATTTTACTGACCTCAGAAGGATGGAAGGCTGAGTCAATCTTGAGCCCTGTCAGGATCGAACTCCAGACTGTGGGCAGAGTTAACCTGCAATACTGCATTCTAACCAATGCACCACTCAGGCTTTTTATCACCCTGGCAAGAAATTCTCTTTGTAAGCTGATCAAAAAGGCTACCACCAATATGTGCATAATATACAAAATCCCCAGGTTTATAATACAAAGTGACTAGCGAGATATTGCATTAAAGAACAGCAAATGGTACAATCAGTAGAACTCTTTCAGCAGGATTTATATGTGTTTGTATGTTCCAAATGATTGTAGGACCCTTAATGGGTGCTCAGGTCCTCTTTGATCCATCTCAGTGCATTTCCATAGTTGAAGAAAGAATTAATTCATAAGACTGATCCATCTCTAGCACTGTATCTGTTGCTAGCCCAAGAGCTCTCTCTTCCTCATAGCAGAAACAAAACAGTTAGGGTCATTCACACAATTTCAGATGGATGAAAATTATTATTCTATTTCAATTGGGCAGTTTAGGTCTCTTCTCTTTCTTGAATCAATCTGAACATGACAACTTATTTATGCCTTGGTTACGCCACATATTAGGGTACTATAGTGTCAAGTCAAATCTGTTTGATTCTGTAGTGCATTCTAAATAGGGCTACCCTTGTGCCAAATAAAATTTATAAATTTCAGTTGGCATGAAATGTGGCAGCTCTAGATTCAAAGAATCACAAAGGCCATAGTGCAAAACATGTAAAGGCACTCCCTGGGTTATAAACAAAATCCATTCTGACTTTAAATCAAAATTGTAGTTTATCAGAACAGGCACATACAGTTCTTATTTAGTGTTCATTACTCAAATGTTTGTTTTAGTATATTGTATGCATTTTATCTTTACCTTGAAATACTTCAATGGAGGCTTGTACAGAGGTTTTCTTTTTCTCATTATAAATGGCCTTCTAGCAGCTGAAACTCCTGGTAACTCTATGGTAAAGTTTGATGAACTCTGTGTTAGGATTTTGTTCCTCAACTTTGCCATCCCTGCTTCAAATGGGACAAAAGGCTGGAGTTTTTAGGTCCCACTCTTCTTCCTCAAGTGCTATCACCTGTTGCCTTGATCATTTTATTATTTCCACTTTATTTTCAATCATGATTGTTTTCCTTTTCTTTGATGCATCATCAGAACTTGCATCAGATTTATGTTTTGATAGCATGGTTACAAGGGTAAATAAGAGAAATGTTTAAGCCAAATATAAAGGTACATGTTTGACAGTGTTAATGGCAACACGATCTGACTTAAAATGGCAGAGTGTTTTCCTTCCTTCAACCAACAAACCACTGAAACTATGCAATATTTTTATGAGCATCACAAAGTACTGTGTGGATTTGTTATTATGAATTACTATATTTAACTCAAATTGTTAATAGTCTGTATGCCAGCCTGTTCATAAGTATGAGTTGTCCATAAGTTGGACATTCTTAACTTGTGGACTGCCTGTATAAAGCAAGTTTGGTCTGAATGAGGCCTGTTTATCTGGGCACCAATAGCTTGCTATCTTTGAAAGCTCCTTTTGCGGATATCATTTATCTTTCTTCTACAACCCAAACTTGGATTTGGTTTAGCTTCTATTCTCATTCTTTCTGGGATAAGGGTCGTGACACGTCTTTTTAATTTAGCTTTTGAAAATATTTAGTGTTTTTTAATACAGTTGTGTAGGAGAGATTGGCAGAGCCCAGGAGATGAGTTAAATGAGGCGAAATCCAACATCCCGCCTTGAATGCCATTAACCCATATTTAGTTTGCCCAGGTTCAAACCATTAGTCTGAGAAGATTCCTGTGTGTAGGCTTTAGCAATAAATCAGTAATTTACAACCTTCCTGTCTGGACCTGGTTTTTCATACCTGACAAATTTTAACTCAGACTTATTTTGATGTTCATTTGATGAGGCTTTATTTTTGCACTTCAGTGTACAGCTTTAGTCATAAGAGAGGTGGTCCAAAATGCTAAAGAAATTAAAAGAAATAAGTGTTTTCAGATACAACTGCATATAGGCTCAGTTTCAGTTTTGCTCCCAATAAATCTACCGAAGATCTACACCAATGCTAAGTATCAACTAATGTTGCTGACTATGAAACCCTGAGTGCCCTGTTGCATTATAAACTAAGTTTGTCTATGATAAGTCTTGGGAGACTAAATGCATGTCAAAACACTGTAATTAAAATAGCCCAGTTCAAGCATGTCTACTTCATGACATTCAGCAGCTACTTCTGTGACACTTGTACTCTTGTGTCTGCTGGCAAAAATAAGTGGTTGACTTGAGCCACCTGTGCATTTTTAATTCTCTTTCAATAAGATATACTTAGATCATTTTTCTTCCCTGGGATCACAGAGAAATCAACTAAAGTCACTCTCAATTTCTGTACATGAATTGGTTTTAACCTTTTCATACAAGCTGTTTTTTATATATGGGTTAAATTATCATGCGTAGGCGTTGAAACAAGCAAGGAGCTGTCCTTCATTCAAAGCAATAAATCTAAAGCTTACACACTTAATGGAAATGGTAATTCACAGAGGCTATGCATAATAGCATATATTTTTTTTCTAAGAACACTATTGCTAATAATATTTGTTCTATTACATTGCACAGACACATTCAACAGAATATATTGCTTCATTAACTTGCCTCGCATTTTGTGTTTGCCAAAATATCTGATTCCTTGGATTTGTGATCTAGGTTAAAAGTTCTAGGTTGATCCTCTCCTCACAGCAACAACACTGTGAGGTAAGTTGGACCGAACTGTGAGTAACTGGTTTAAAGTCACCCAGCCAGCTTTCATATCTAAGAGAGGATTAGAACTCAGAATCTCCTGGTTTCAGACCAGCATCTTAACCACTACACCAAATTGACTCTCATTAGACAAACAGCTCAAGTAGTTATTCAAGTTACTTTTCAATGATAAATATCATTGAAATCAAAATTGTAAACAATATATATAGAAAAAAATGGATAATGCAACCAAAATGTAAAAAACACGGAATACAACAATTACCTTAATTTTTTTTAAAAAAAAAAAACCAACTAGGTATTCCCAAAGACTCTACAGAACCTTTCCATTTTAAGCAACTTCTGAAACATTAAGGGGGATGGTGAAAGTCTTAAATCCAAAGGCAGACTACTCTAAGGCTGAAAAATGTCATCCATTCCTATTGGAAAATGAGAAAGAGGGGGAAAACATCTGGCTACCCAACATGTGCTCTCTAGATTAGTGATTCTGAACTAAGACACATGGCACCCTTAGGGTATTTCAAGGGGCCACAAGTAAAAAACATAAAACAGGTGGCAATGACTATGCCAAGGGGACACAGAAAAGCAAAGTATATATACTGCAAATACTATCTTGTTGATTCCAGAAAAGACACCAGTTATTATCCCAACTCTATCCAGTAATGGGGCCTGGATGACGGGTGGGGAGACACAGGAGAAAAATAGGAAGTCAGATAGAGAGAAAAAAAAGTTGAGAAATCCTACTCTGGATGTTCTGAACTTTAGAACCAATATAGCCATTGGCAACATCTAGAGAGCACTGGATTGGCAAGGGCTACATTAAGCCCTGATTTGCTTAATAATGGATTATTGAATTAGTTCCCAAAAGTTGGTTTCACTTCCGGTTTCCCATAGCATGTTTATTGATGATGCCAAATACATTAGATTTTAAATACTTGTATTCTTTATTGTATTCATATTATTGCTTATTCCTTATTGGTTTATTATTATTATTATTATTATTATTATTATTATTATTATTATTATTATTATTATTATTATTATTATTATTATTATTATTATTATTATTATTATTATTATTATTATTATTATTATTATTTGTTGCTGTTCATCTTATATTGAGTTATCTTTGTAAGCCATCTAGAGTCACTGAGAGTGAGTTGGGTGGTCATATAAATTTCCTTAAACAAGCAAATACACATTGTAGCATTCAGACAGCTTTTATTCATGGGTGGTTTAAATACTTAGGCAATAATAATAAGATAATAAGAGCCGTGGTGGTACAGTGATTAGAATGCAGTATTGCAGGCTAACTCTGCTCACATTGCCAGGAGTTCGATTCCTTCGATCCTGACTCAGCCTTCCATCCTTCCGAGGTCGGTAAAATGAGGACCCAGATTGTTGGGGGCAATATGCTGACTCTGTAAACCACTTAGAGAGAGCTGCAAAGCACTGTGAACTTGTATATATGTCTAACAGCTAGTGCTAGTGCTAGTGCTAACAAGCAGCTATAATTTAGCTGAAGAATCCTACTTTAAAGGGGAGAGGTGCTAGTAACAGAAGATATATATATATATAATTCGATTCAAACTTCCTTTATCTCTCCTCTGTAGGAACCAGGTAATAACCAGGTTAAATGCAAAGGACCTTCAAAAGGGAGCAATGGCTTCCCAAAGCTAACCATCAAAAGTTACCATACATAGAATAAGCAGACATACAGTACAATTATACTCCTTACGGTTTGACTGTCATTATATTCAAATAACAGCATTTTTTTCTGAATTTGCATATGCAATTACAATTACAATCTATACATTTCATAAAACTTTCATAAAACGTCTATTAAATTTTACACTTTTTTTTAATGTTTACAAGTGGCCATCTGAAAGACCCAAAACATTGATCATATTGAAGTAGCCCATATTTCAGAAATACATTTGGATGAAGAAGTGAACTACAAGGGCTTGTCCTTCTCCGCAGAAGACAGGCAAAAATAATCCCAATTCTGGCATCCATCTTCTGTCATCAGACCACTCCCAGAATGAACAATCCAGAATCATAAGCAGTAGAGTCCCATATAAGTGTAACAGTTTCAGCTAATTTGTATTGTGGTCTAGGTTTTTCTGGTTAGCCATAGCTCAATGTAAAACCCTTAGTACCCGAAAAGTCAGCCATATAAAAAGTTTAATAAATAAATAAATCCCCCTAGTATTTCTAAGTAGAAAGAGTACAATGTGAGACTGAGGCTGACCACAGATCTGTCTGCAAGTTGGGTTGGAGGAGGAAGAGAAATAATGACAACAGTGTCATGCCATCACAATGTAAGAGTCATGTTCCAGTCAGTGTATGTGCATTGTGACAACACATGCAGGTCAGAAAGGGGGCGGGATTTAAATAGCCATGGTGTAATGCCATTTTTATCATTTTGATGAAAGCATCAGATGCTGCTGCCACTTTTGCTGGACACCTGAATTTACATATAACAGCTCTGCCAATACTTAATAAGGTACAACATTTCCACGGGATGCTGGCTTCTTCCTCTGTAGGCTTCAATCATGAACTAGAGGTTTGTCCTATTACCAAGTCCATCAGAATTGTTTCACTAAATTTCATTTCGCAATTTATGAGGACAGCACAATATTGACTTCATACTAAATTAAACTAAGCCAGGATTTGTTTGGTTATCTGTTTTTAGTAAAATAGAACTAAGCCAAAATTATAGTTTATAAACTATGATGGTTGGCTCCATACAATAAGCTAAATCAAAATCAAACAAACCATATTATTTTATGGTTCGATGTCTTCTATGAACCCAACCATTATAAAATTGTATATTCATAATCATGAGAGATTTTCACTTTTCAAAGTGTTCTGTCACCAAGGCTACAGTATTTGATGTCAAGCCCCTTTACAGGATCATAAAACCTATTCGCATTCTCAGAGCAGGTAGTAATAATGTATTTTTGCTCCTTCTTCTATTCTGAGAGAATAAAGATACAATTTCTAATTGGAAACTTTAGTTCCATTAAAAGAAGAGATCTTCTAGGGGACACTTCTTCCACATTCAATTTTTTATGAGATTTTTTTTATTGTACGCTTTAGGAGACTAAATACTGCTAAAGGCAAACCATTAACTAATGCAAATAAAATATTGAGGGGAATCTTGCTGCCAGAGGCCTTACAGTTCAAATAACATTTATGCAGTTTTTGCTAGTGGGATGATTGGGCATTAGAACTGTCAATCAAAGCATGGTATAGCAGTGAATCTCTTTTTAATTCTTATTCTGGAGTGAAGGGGAAACTGAGCAGAGTGAGATTTGTGAGTGGTGGTAGAAAGATGGGTTTGAGGGAAGCTTGTAGGCCTTTTGAAAATTCCAGCTGTCAGAGTGACCAACTTACAAATGTACATTCAGGCCAGGCATGGCAAGGGTTAACATCTCATAATATAGGAGAAGAGATGGTTGAACCTGAGGGTGGAGTGAAAAGGGGGATCAGTCTAGAATCCCTACATAGCCACAAGAGAACCAACCCCTCCCCATGTGTCATTGACCCTTATCTAACTCTAAGCAGGTGCCAACAGTTAGTTGAGAAGATTCCTATGCATAGATTTTTTTTAGCAATAAATTAATTTAATTGAACCCCCATGTGTGGACCTGGTCTTTTGCTAGACACATACATACATTTTAAAAATAAGAGTAAAGACTTTATAACCCATTTTAATTCAGTGAATAAATGTTAAATTCTTATCTGAAGATGAACAAAGTGACTATAAAAAACCATAAAAAACAGAATAGAAACACAAGTTAAGATAGGCAAGAAAATGGTAAGTGAGCACCTGTCCAACCTAGACGAGTTCAAATCACCAGGACCAGATGGATTACATCCCAAGGTTCTCAAGGAACTGGCAGACGTGATCTCAGAACCACTGAACTATATTTTTCAAAGATCCTGGAGCACTGGGGAACTACCGGAGGACTGGAAAAGAGCTGATGTAGTTCCCATCTTCAAAAAAGGAAAAAAATGGACCCAGGAAATTACAGACCTATCAGCCTGACTTCAATACCTGGGAAGATTCTGGAAAAGATAATCAAACAATGAATCAGCGAACACCTAGAGGCAAACAAATTCATTACTAAAAGCCAACATGGGTTTGTCAAAAACAGATCATGCCAGACAAATCTTATTGCATTCTTTGACCAAGTGACAAAATTAGTGGATCAGAGGAATGCTGTGGATATAATTTACTTGGACTTCAGTAAGGCATTCGATAAAGTAGATCACAACCTACTACTTGACAAGATAAAAAAATGTGGGGTAGACAGCATCACCACCAGATGGATCCGTAGCTGGCTGACCGGCCGTACTCAGCGTGTGGTCCTCAATGGAACCGCATTTACATGGAGGGAAGTGTGTAGTGGGGTGCCCCAGGGCTCTGTTCTGGGCCCAGTGCTCTTCAACATCTTCATCAATGATTTGGATGAGGGGATAGATGGGGAACTCATCATATTTGCAGACGACACCAAGCTGGCAGGAATAGCCAACACTCCAGAAGACAGGCTTAAGATACAGAAGGATCTGGACAGACTTGAACACTGGGCACTATCTAACAAAATGAAATTCAATGGTGAAAAAAGCAAGGTTCTACATTTAGGTAAGAAAAACCAAATGTACAGGTATAGTATAGGGAGTACCTTGCTCAATAGTAGTAACTGTGAGAAGGACCTTGGAGTCCTAGTGGACAATCACTTAAATATGAGCCAGCAGTGTGCTGCAGCTGCCAAAAAGGCCAACACAGTGCTAGGCTGCATTAACAGAGGGATAGAATCAAGATCACGAGAAGTATTAATACCACTTTACAATGCCTTGGTAAGGCCACACTTGGAATACTGCATCCAGTTTTGGTCACCACGATGTAAAAAAGATGTCGAGACACTAGAAAGAATACAGAGAAGACTGATTAGACTGGAGGCTAAAGCATATAAGGAACGGCTGCTGGAATTGGGTATGTCTAGTTTAATGAAGAGAAGGACGAGGGGGGATATGATAGCAGTGTTCCAATATCTCAGGGGCTGCCATAAAGAAGAGGGAGGCAAGCTATTCTCCAAAGCGCCTGAAGGCAGGACAAGAAGCAACGGATGGAAACTAATCAAGGAGAGAAGCAACCTAGAACTAAGGAGAAACGTCCTGACAGTTAGAACAATTAACCAGTTGGAACAACCTGCCTCCAGAAGCGGTGAATGCTCCAACACTGGAAGTTTTTAAGAAGAGACTGGACAGCCATTTGTCCGAAATGGTATAGGGTTTCCTGCCTGAGCAGGGGGTTGGACTAGATGACCTCCAAGGTCCCTTCCAACTTTTTTATTATTATTATTATTATTATTATTATTATTATTATTATTATTATTATTATTATTATTATTATTATTATTATTATTATTATTATTATTATTATTATTATTATTATTATTATTATTATTACTATTATTATTACTATTACTACTACTACTACCTATTTCCCACATTCCATCAGTCACATTACCTTAGAGAGTCAGAGACAATGAAAAATTAGAGGAGGTGGAGAAAGAATATCCAAACCATAATAGCTTTTTGTGGTGGCAACAAAACCAATATTTTTCCCTTTTTGGTACTGTTGTTGCTATAAATCTAGATGTATTTAATTGTTTCAGTACCATGATGTATATACAATATGAATTGAAGATTATTAACATTCTATTATTTAGATAACTTAGAGTGTTAAAAATAGGGAAGAAGTGGTGTTCTTTCAAAATAAATTACAATTTAGGATGTTGATATTACGAGCATAAAATTACAGGTAATCCTGTAATTTACAAGTTCACATTCAAATATATTAAACAAAATTTACCAGAATACAGAATAACAGAGTTGGAATGGATCTTGGAAGTCTTCTAGTCCAATCCCCTGCTCAGGCAGGAGACCCTATAGAATTCTGGACAAATGGTTGTCCAATCTTTTCTTTAAAACCTTCAGTGTTGGAGCCCCCACAACTTCTGGGGGCAAACCATTCCACTGATCAATTGTTCTCATTGTCAGGAAATTTCTCCTTAGTTCTAGGTTAGATCTCTCCTTAATAAGTTTTCATCGTTACTTTTTCTCTTTCCCTCAGGTACTTTGGAGAATTGGTTGACCCCCTCTTCTCTGTGACAACCCTCAGATATTGAAAAATTGCTATATTGTCACCCCTAGCCCTTCTCTTTGTTAGACTAGACATATCCAGTTCCTGCAACCATTCTTCATATGTTTTAGTTTCCAGCCCCCTAATTGTGTTTTTTGCTCTTCTCTGCACTCTTTCTAAAGTCTCAACATCATTTATATATTGTGGTGACCAAAACTGGATGCAGTATTCCAAATGTAGTCTTAACCAAAGCATTATCGGCAATACTAACACTTCACATGACCTTGATACTATCTCTATGTTGATGCAGCCTATCACTGCATTGGCTCTTTTGGCAGCTGCAGCACATTGCTGGCTAATATTTAAATGGTTGTCCTAGATCCCTCTTACAGTTACTGCTGTTGAGCCACATATCACCAATTTCATACCTCTGCATTTGTTTGTTTGTTTGTTTGTTTTACCTAAATGTAAAGCCTTACTTTTCTTGCCGCTGAATCGCATTTTGTTGGATCAGGCCCAGGGTTCAAATCTGTCAAGATCCTTCTGGATCTTAAGCCTATTTTCTAAAGTGTTGACTAGTCTCCCCCAGCTTGGTGTCGTCTGCGAATTTGATGACTTCCCTTTCTATTCCCTTATCTAAATACCCCATCTAGTTGAAAACAAAAAAACAGATATAATATTTTCTGTTTATTCAGGAGGCCTTCTGGAAGGGCACACCATTTCTTTTATTTTGAAATATTGTTGAAATATTTTGAATATTTTGAAATAAGGATTTATTTATTCATTTGTTTGTTTGTTTATTATCCTTGTGATGTGAGTTGGGCTGAGAGAGAGTGACTGGCCCAAAGTCACCCAGCTGGCTTTCATGGCTAAGGCAGGACTTGAACTCATGGTCTCCTGCTTTTTAGCCTTGTGCAAGAGTCAAAATAATGATGAAGATACTTATCACTGACATAGTTTTCCAGTGTCAAGAAAGCAGCACAGTTTGGTCTCAGATGGGCTTGCTTGATCTGGAGCCTTCTATACTAAACACATTATAAGTGCCCTTATCATTAGACCTGGGAAGCTTTGGATTCCTATCGCAGCTTTATCAGCTGAGGAAGGTTAGGCCAGGGCAAGGAGAGGACCATATTGCCATATTCTAGAAGGCAGATTGGGAAAAAAAAGAAAAAGAAACAGAGTAAGAATAAAAAATAAATCTATGCATCAGGTTTTTTTAAGCCTGGGTAATACTGTGCCAAAGTGTTGCCAGATGGTTATACATAATGAATTGGGAGCACAGAATTTTTCATTCTATGGTATTGAGAGTTTACATAGCTCATTGACTTTATTATTATTTTTTAAGAAACTACTACAGATTTGCTTCCTTTGTACACTTCTTCCTATTGAATCTTATCTATTAAACATGTAGATTATATATCAAATATGTCCTACCCACAAGTTAAACATATACACAGCATATGGCTCTGCATATTGTATGATCAGATGCAATCCTTGAGGATTTGAGAGCTCAAGCAGCTCTTGTGTAATTTTTATACAGCTGGTACAGTTAATCCCTTTGCTTTCAACCCATTTATTGGGGGGTTTTTTTCCATCTCCGTCCATGTTTACCTGAGATATTTTTTTGATTCCAATCTAACATAATCCACATATTCCAAGATCATGAATACAAAATAGTAGCTTTTCATAAAAAAACGCTGTATGGACTTTACAATATAATTTATGCCATTTTTCACATTTAAGCCCTGCCTTTTTAAAAATATAAAAGTGAAGTATATGCCCCACTCCAACTTTATTCTCATTGCAAATCTGAAGATTTACAACCAAGAATTTAAAAGCAATTTGTTGGCTATTTTGTTTGGAGTTCTTCCATAAGCCTCTGCAGCAGCACCAATACTTTGTTTAACAGCACTTTTATAAAAATTTCATGTAAGTTTATTAAAAATTACCATGGTAATAATAAAAACTAATACATACAAAATAAAAGATTAACACAGGGGGAAAAAACAAAAGGTGTAGAAAAGAAAAAAGAAAAAATAGAAATGAAAGAAAAAATAAGTATATAATATAGAAAAAGAAAATGAATGTATAAAAAAAATTTCTTTTCTCTTCAACATAACAAGTATAAGCAATTTTAGTAATTCAGATCAGACTCAATGTTATCAGGTAAAACAAGGATATACTGTTGGGTTTATTTGATCAAGGTTAAAATAGATATAGTATTATCTCTTGTAATTCTTAATGGACTTTTCTGACATCAGGATTGAAATGATGAGGTTCTAAATATTTGTTTATGGATAAGGGATGGGATATGGGAAGAAGAGATTATTTGCTGTATTTTAAAAGGAGGTGGTAAGTTAAAATTGTTTACAGGAAGAAGTAATTTCTATATGTTTCTTTTCTTTTTCCTTACTATATTCTTATTTTTCTTTCTTTTCTATTTTCCTTGTATTTCTTTCTTTTTTTTCTACACCTATTTTTTATTCTTTTATTTTTTAGTTCGTATTACTTTTTAATTGTTGTAATTGTGTTTTATTATTTAATAAGAGATTCTCAGTCTCCTTTGATAAATCCTCTGAATTAACTTTCAAATATTGAGAGTGGTAATGTGATAAAAAGAAGGAAGCATCTTGATAATGCAAACTCTTAAGGAAGGCTAGTTGCAATGTTAGCTGTAAAGGCTGTGGTAACCTAAGGATTATGTCTATGGAGATTCTCAGTCATACAAGTCCTTGTTGTTGTTGTTAGTTGCGAAGTCGTGTCCGACCCATTGCGACCCCATGGACAACATTTCTCCAGGCCTTCCTGTCCTCTACCATCTTCTGGAGTCCATTTAAGCTCACGCCTACTGCTTCAGTGACTCCATCCAGCCACCTCATTCTCTGTCGTCCCCTTCTTCTAAATTTGCCATAGCTTTCCTCCCCAGGAGCAAGCGTCTTTTAATTTCTTGGCTGCAGTCCCCATCTGTGGTGATCTTAGAGCCCAGGAAGATAAAATCTGTCACTACCTCCATTTCTTCCCCATCTATTTGCCAGGAATTGAGAGGGCCGGATGCCATGATTTTGGTTTTCTTAATGTTGAGTTTCAAGCCATCTTTTGCACTCTCTTTCTTCACCCGCATCAAGAGGCTCTTTAGTTCCTCTTCACTTTCTGCCATTAGAGTGGTATCATCTGCATATATTGTTGTTGTTGTTGTTAGTTGCGAAGTCGTGTCCGACCCATCGCGACCCCATGGACAACGTTCCTCCAGGCCTTCCTGTCCTCTAACATCTTCTGGAGTCCATTTAAGCTTACGCCTACTGCTTCAGTGACTCCATCCAGCCACCTCATTCTCTGTCGTCCCCTTCTTCTACTGCCCTCAATCTTTCCCAGCATTAGGCTCTTCTCCAGTGAATCCTTCCTTCTCATTAGGTGGCCAAAGTACTTGAGTTTCAACTTCAGTATCTGGCCTTCTAAGGAGCAGTCAGGGTTGATCTCCTCTAGGACTGACCAGTTTGATCGCCTTGCGTTCCAGGGGACTCGCAGGAGTCTTCTCCAGCACCATAGTTCAAAGGCCTCAATTCTTTTGCGTTCAGCCTTTCTTATGGTCCAACTTTCACAGCCATACATTGCAACTGGGAAAACCATGGCCTTGACTATACTTTACTTTTGTTGGCAGGGTGATGTCTCTGGCTTTTTTAGTATGCTGTCTAAATTTGCCATAGCTTTCCTCCCCAGGAGCAAGCGTCTTTTAATTTCTTGGCTGCAGTCCCCATCTGTGGTGATCTTAGAGCCCAGGAACATAAAATCTGTCACTACCTCCATTTCTTCCCCATCTATTTGCCAGGAATTGAGAGGGCCAGATGCCATGATTTTGGTTTTCTTAATGTTGAGTTTCAAGCCAACTTTTGCACTCCCCTTCTTCACCTGCATCAAGAGGCTCTTTAGTTCCTCTTCACTTTCTGCCATTAGAGTGGTATCATCTGCATATCTTAGGTTGTTGATATTTCTCCCGGCAATCTTAATTCCAACTTTTGATTCATCTAGCCCTAAGAAGGCATTCTTATCTCTTCTAGCTATTTTCTGGAATTCTGCATTCAATTGGGTGTATCTTTCTCTTTCTCCCTTGCCTTTCGCTTCCCTTCTTTCCTCAGCTATTTGCAAAGCTTCCTCAGACAGCCATTTTGCTTTCTTGCATTTCTTTTTCTTTGGGATGGTTTTAGTTGCTACCTCTTGTACAATGTTGCGAACCTCCATCCATAGTTCTTCAGGCACTCTGTCTATCAGATCTAATTCCTTAAATCTATTTGTCACCTCTACTGTATATTCATCATGGATATGATTTAGTTCATACTTGAGTGGCCTAGTGTT
>JALGBA010001172.1:0-16322 GCA_023970755.1 Azemiops feae
CCCTCACAGCAGGGAAGTAATTCAAATACAAAAGCTTTTTACAGGAGAGTAATTAGGGAAAGAAGGGGGAGGAAAGGTCTCACCCGGATTCTCCACGGGGGTTCTTTATGCTTAGTTGTTCTTCTGGCTTTCGGCTGGTGCAGCAAAGTGATCGTCCATTTTACTGGCCGATCTTTTCTCCGACGGCCCTAAGGAGCTGGCTCGGACTGAGGAAGGAGCTGCCGCCCTTCCCCAGTCAAACGAGGGCCTCCTCAATGGTGGTCGCCTCTCCGGGGCGACTTTCGACCCGATTAAGGTCTACCGGCGGAGGGAAAACAGCCAGTGGGAGAGACGGGTCTCTCCGTGCGACTGCGTATGCCGCGATCCGGAACCGGAAGCCGAGAAACACTTTCTAATGGTATGAATGGTAGGCATCCCATGGGCAAGACTTGAGTTTCTTTCCTCATATTTTGTTTATCCCCACCTTTTCAAATCCAATATTAAGATGTTATATTAAAGTACCACTATAAATGGGGAAACAAATAAGGCTTGGCTATACCAGCAAATTAGAAGAATTAACACATACTCTAAGCAACTGTTTCTCAGGTGCAGTCCTTATAAAGATTGAATTGTTGTTGATAGTCACAGGCCGGAGAATTGAAGACCATGTTTTTTAAAAATTCTTTATTAATTTACTTACAAAATTTAAATTCCATGCTGTATTCCCAAACTACTGATTCTTTTTTCCAGCTTTGCCCTCTCAAGAATTTAATTACTTAGCTAGTTTTATATCTCTTTTTGAATAACCCATATGACAAATGTTTCTACATCATATTCCAGACTGGACTGTCTTTACAAAACATATTGGTCATTGTGAATTTGATTTAAAAGCACATTCCCCACATTTAAAACATCAATAATTAGGATGTATGTGTTACTCTTTTCATCCAAATTTCTAAAATTTAAATAGGAATTTGAAGTTGGGTAAAACTAGTACACAAGGGGATGGAAGTGGGATCTTCTTAGTTCATTAGTCATCTGCACCATGGAACAGAATACCAATATAGTGAATACCAATAGAGTGAATCTAGATTCTAGAAGATCTTTTTCCCAGTGGCCTGTATTTTTGTTTGTTAAACTGTTAAACAAATAATCATATGAGGCACTTTGATAAATATTGCACTGATGTGTTTTCTAAAGGAAAGAAGTTTACATTATACATTCACAAGATCACAAGATAATCTCAGAGCTAAAGAAACAGACTGTCAATTACTTAAGAAGAACAGTTTGTGATAAACTCAAAAGTTATAGAACTCAAATCCTACATCTAAACAGAATCTCTGACTTGGTGAGAAAAATAAGCCAATCAGAATTGCTTTAAACTGGAACTTCCATTTGAAAATCTCTGGCAGTTGGAAATTCTATAAGGTGAGGTTTAAAAGAAGAACATGCCCTACTTGATATATATACTCTAGCTTTTTAATATTAATGACAGAAGGTTCACAAATGGCAAATATTCTAGACATCACACTATATGTATGATCACTACAGAGACCTTCAAATTCAATTTTTAAAAGATGCTTTGCAGTACTGTATATAGATAGTAGCTGTGGCAGCTCTTTGTAGTAAAGAAAGAAATTGGTCTTTTAAAAGTTGTAGAAAGGTATAATATTTGTATCCAAAGCACTGTAAAATCTTAATATCTAGGCATAAGCAAGAATTGGCTTTATTTCTAAGAAGCATGTTTAGGTTTGCATTGCACAGCTGCAGCCATGAATGAAATAAGGGGTAAACCTTATCTGAATAAGATCATACAGTTTTACCGTAAGTTTTATTGTTCTTAGAATAAACTGGTGATATTATTAGAATTCTCTTACCTGTTATCTTTTTACAAATTAATTTTAAAAGATACATTATTTAAAATGTAAGTGTGATGGTTCTAAGCAGTTACAAACAGCTAAAATTCAATCTAACAGTTACAACTACCAAGTAATATTTTTGCTTGATTACTATTTCACTAATTTTGTCTGAATCCTGTTTCTTATATCATGCCATTATATTATGATTTTCTCCTTTCTTTTTAATTTTTTAATAAAGGCTGGAATAAGCAGTAACAACTGACACTGCTTTTTTCAAGGAAGAACACGTAAATGAACATGGAGTCAATGAAAGAGGTTGAAAATGGCAGCATGCAATCTCTTAAAGAACATGATGAAAGTGAAAGTTCTTCAAATCAAGTGCTGAAAGAAAATCAGCAAGAACCCACCAATGCTAATGAAAGTGAAACTATTTCACAAGCATTGGAAATGTCAGAAATATCATCAAGCAGTTTGCCCAAGGAAAAGGCAAGTGAATTTCAGGAGACTGAAACTGAAACAGAAGCAAAAAGTTCTATAGGTCCTTTACAAGATGCAGAAAATGAAAAATGCAGTTTATATTCTGCAGAGAAAGTAGAATCACTAAAAAAAGTTCCAGTAGATTGGACACTCAATACAAAACATGTTGAACTTCTGGCATATCTATATGCTGAAGGATTAGCTGAAATTCCACAATATTTTTTTGAAGTTCAAGCTAAAAAAAGTTTACTACTTTCTGTAGAAAATGCTACAGTATGTCAAAAGCTATCCAAAGAATCAGTAGTTGAAATGATGCTTGATGAGTTTACAGTTCAGTTACATACAAGAGGGCTCATTGAAGTTCCTTCCGGGATTTTTGACACAAAGAAGTTGAAGTTTTTGAATTTAAACAATAATGAAATAAAAACCCTACCAAAAGAGATAAGTTTGTTGAAAAACCTGGAAATATTATCCATGGAAGGAAATCAGTTAACTTCATTACCTCCTGAAATTTGTCTTCTTAAAAAACTTAGAACTTTGAATCTCAGTTATAATCAAATATCATCATTTCCACAAAACATTTCTGAACTATCAAGACTCAGATGTCTTTTGCTCAGTCATAACAATATTGAAAAAATTAACTTTGCTTTAGAAAAACTTGAAAGGCTAGAAATGTTAGAGCTCAGTGGAAATAATGTGACCCTTCCAGAATCTATATCTACCATGAACAAATTAAATGCACTCCTTTTAAATTCCTGTAACATTTCAATATTTCCAAAAATGGTCTGTTACATTCCAAATCTAAATAAGCTTAATTTGTCAGAAAATCAGATCCAAAGTTTACCAAAAGAAATCAAAGAACTCAAAAGTTTAAAAGACTTTTCATTAAGTAACAACAAGCTTACATTTTTGCCTGTGCAGCTTTTTCATTTGGTACATATTGAAAAACTGAGGCTGGATAATAACCAGTTAGAAAGTCTTTCAGATAAAGTGGAAAACCTTGAAAAGCTTTGTGACCTTAATCTTGCTAAAAATCTATTAAAAATAATTCCTGATAGTCTTTGCAATTGTATCATGATAGAATGCCTCAATCTTAATGACAACCAATTAAGAGAGATTCCTTCCACTCTATACAGATTAAAATATCTAAAGGAATTGTACCTAAACAGAAACCAGTTGATCTTGTTAGATGAAAAAATAGCATACATGAAAGAACTCTTAATTTTAGAAATATCAGGAAATGTATTAATGTACATTCCTGTTGAAATAAAAAGCTGTACTGAAATCATTAAAATTGACTTAAGTTATAATAAATTGACTATGTTTCCACTTGGATTGTGCGCACTAGCTGCTCTTAATCACTTAAATCTCAGTGGAAATTATATTTCAGAAATAACTATTGACATTTCATTTATTAAAAATCTGCAGCATCTAAATTTCAGTAAGAACAAGTTGCCATCATTTTCCATACACCTTTGTACTCTTTCTAGACTGAGCTATTTAGATCTAAGTAACAATGAAATAAGCACTGTTCCAACAAGTGTGCACCAAATGCAATGTCTTCAGATTCTGCTATTATACCATAACAAATTTATTTTGTTTCCCAGAGAATTGTGTGTTCTAAGTTATTTAAAGGTTCTTGATCTTTCTGAAAACAAAATACAGTTCATTCCTGAAGATATTAAGGAACTATCAAAGCTAAAAGTCTTAAATCTATCAGACAACCAGTTTGCATCGTTTCCAAATGAAATATGCCAACTTTTATCATTGCAGAAGTTAACTCTGAGTCAGAAAAATGGATTAAGGGTAAGCTACTTAAAATTATGACTCTTTATGCTGTCTGGGGAATTCTGAGAGTTGAAGTTTATACATCTTAAAGTTGCCAGGTTTGAAAAACATGACATATGTTCTGGTATGCTAGGCCCAATAGCGCAATCAAGATTGATGACTTTTTCACCATTTTAAAATTACACCTTATGTTTCAGAGATCTTCTAAGCTCTTACCTCCTCAAACTGAATCCTCCTTAAATTATATCTGTACTCTGACTTCTAGAAATCTGAAGCAACTCCTAAAGACCAGAGAGCTGCAAGTCTCTGCAGTTCAAACCTGAGTTGTATATATTTTTTTCTATTGAGAATATTTTAAAAATGCTTATTTGGATCATTATCATTATCATTATCCTTTGTTTTGGTTTGTTGTGCCGCACTGTTTTAGCAGAATCTATTCAACATTTTCTTATGTAGGTTTGTAACAAAACAATCCCTCGGTATAAAAATATTTTTAATTGCTTTTATTTTCAGTTAAAATCACTGACAGAAGAGATATCAAAGCTGACATCTCTTAAAGAACTGGATATTTCTCACAATGAATTACAAGAAATACCAGAAAGTATAGGGAACATACAAAGCTTGGTCACTTTGATAGCAAACAACAATTGTTTAACAGAACTTCCCTCAAGTTTTTCATCACTCTGTAATTTGCAGCATCTGAATCTGAGAGGTAAGCAGTTTTATATTCATTATCATAGGAAATGATACTCAGATGTGAAAATAGAGTGGCCCTAATCCGGTGAGAAATGCAGAATCAAGTTGTGATATGTAGCAAGTACACAAAAATGAGTATAAACATGTACAAACTTGTATTCAGCTGCAATAGAAAACCAACAAATATTATTTTGACAATGCTTGGATAACTGGAGAGGTGTGTTCTTAAATAAGCGGGTAATATGGGTGTATAGGGTTTTTATTACATAATAGAAATATTTATAATTATTTGTCAGCTTATAAATGAAGTGGAATCAATTGCAACATGATAAAAATGAATTAAAATAAAATTTTAAAACTCAAATGACTGATATAGTATAACAACCCACTATTTCCGAACAATTATGTCAATTTAACCATTTGTTCCTTAATATTAATATTCTTATGATTGATAACTCAAAATGGCAATCAGTTAATAGAATGCAAATACAGCCCTATTTATTTATTTATTTATTTATTTTACTAGAAAACAAGCTTGTATACTTGCCTAGTGATATGCAACTTCTTCTGCAACTAAAGGATATAGATTTTGATGAAAATACTCTCATCAGGCCTCCTCTGGAAGTCTGTAAAGGGAAACAGCTGCTCCCCATCATACATTACTTAGAAAATGCTGATCAAAGAGATGGTAAGTTTAGATTAAATTTCCCAATATCAGCAGACTTCCTACTCATGCCTCAGACTGCTTTCTTTGGGCTTCTGAGACTTCCTATTGTTGAAGGAAAAGTCTTCATCATGGTTCAGTCCAAGCCTGGAATAAACAACATGGCGACTGCTTTAGAAAGAAGGTTGTAGTTTATTGAAGAGGAGAGCCAGACAGGAAGATGGCTCTGGAAGAAAAGAGAGCGAGCACATGTAGGGAGTGGGTTTTTATACCTTCTTGAGCCTTTTGTTTGGAGTTGTTCCTGTGGCATGAACTTTGACCTGAGTCTGAGTGTGCCTTTCTGGTATTCTGATGGTGGTGGGTTAATCCTATTATGTCCCAAAGGTCAATCCTGCTTCCCTGTGGCTGTGGCTGATGACTCTTAGATTTTTGGTGTGTTGATTCTAGGGATCTTTCTTCCTAATAAGTTTCCTGATTCGTCTTTCTGACAAGATTATCACATCTGTAATTCTGCAGACTTGGTTTCTGTTTGGGACAGAGATACTTGGGGGCAGGGTTGGTTTCTGCTTTTAAAACCCTTTAGGGAAATATATTCTGCCTTTTAAATATTTCCAAAAATATTTCTTTCTCTGGGGGGCTGACTTCCCACACTATCTACCATGGGGTAGGGAGGTAGGGAGCCTCCCTTGTTTCTTGATTGCTCTGATCACATGGATTAAACCACGTGAGTTAGAAGAAGTTTGCTATTTTATAGCATTAATAGATAATAGATATTGTTCAAAGATGTTCTAGTTATGAGCCTCGTCAATAAGATGTAGCAGCAAATTATGAGTGTCTGCAGATTGCTGAACATAAAGACATAGCTTGCTGTACCAACATAAATCACCTTAATTTACACTCTGAGGAATCCTCCTTGATACTCTTTTAATGGATCAGCTGCTTGCACTAAGCCTCTTTTCCATCTCATTTTGGACACCAAATGTGGCAGAGATCTTTGTAAACGGAGAGGAAACTGACCTAGAAATTACAGAAAGCAAATGCTGGACTCTTCAAAGATGTAGAGAATCTGTTGAAGCTTTATTCCTCCCAATCCTTTGAACATTCAGAAAGAAAAATTGAAACCAAAACAGACTATTTGGAGCCTCAGTAGTCCAAATTGAGAACCTAAGGTAACATTCAAAATAAAATGTCTAAGCAAAGAGATAAACTCATTCAGAGCAGCAGTTTGAAGTTTTTATTCTCCTGTTTTTGCGCCAACAGTCTTAATAAGCCTTCCAACCCTTCTTGAATAATCTCTGACCCCTTCCTTCTTATAGAAAGCTTTCCAGGTTGAAGAACCAATTCTCTTGCTTGGTATCTGATATCAGATACAGATCTGATAAATTAATCCAAGAAATGTTTTCTCAGCTGACTTCTGTCATCTGCTGTTTCCCTCAACCTTCTTTTCTAATTCCTTAGTCCTGCACTGAGACACTGAGTTTGCAGGCACTTATATTCTGCTGCTGTGGTTTATTTAAAAGAAGGTTGCATTTTCCCTCCCACATAAAATGCATCCCCAAAGAACGTCCTCAATTACTTTCTATTCTACTAGAGCATGGGTCGGCCATCCGAAACGTCGGATGAGCCGCACGGACCCGTTTGGCCTAAAAAAAAAAAACCCTGGGAGCCGCGCGTTCGCGCATGCGCGCGCACCCGCGCATGCGCGCGGCCCCGTTCGCGCATGCACGCACGCGCGTGCCGTTCACACATGCGCGCGAGCCGTTCGCGCATGCGCGTGAGCCGTTCGCGCATGCGCACCCGTTCGCGCACGCGCGCGTCCGCCCGTTCGCGCACGCGCACCCCGCACGCGCACCCCCCGCACCCGCCCGCGCATGCGCGCATGCGCTCGCCAAAATGGCGGAGGAGGCTCCGGAGCCGCAGGTAAGGCCTCAAAGAGCCGCATGCGGCTCCGGAGCCGCGGGTTGCCGACCCGTGTACTAGAGACTAAATTACATTAAATATAAATTTGTTCATTGCAAATACCTAGAGTAGAATATAGGGCTAATAATCTCAAAATTCAGCCCAATGTTTTTTGGGACTTTTCCAGGACTCATGCTTGTTATTTGGTCCTACCCACCCTATCATAAGATCCCCATTGTTTCTTCACTTCTACATTTTACATTTATCAGAAGATGAGTGGATGGCCCCAGAAAACATAAATCAATATCTATTACAAAGCAGGAAAAGCAATTCCATTTAAAATGATTTTCCTAAGCAGACAACTATAGTCTATCAATAGCCTGAAATCAAACAAAATGAGATACTACAAATCAGGGCTTTTTTTTGTCATAGAACGCACTGGAACAGAGTTCCGGCACTTTTTTTTGACAGATTTTCCAGAGTTACATTCTTTTCCTATTGTTTCCCTTCCTATCGTTTGTTTTTGAAAATGCCCCGCTGGTGGTACGGTGAGAGCGGGGTCCCCTCTGGCGCTGTCTGCCTCCTCTAGGAGGAGCCATGAGGCGCCAGAGCACCACAGCCAGAGCGTGGCTTGATTGGCTGGGTCGGGCCATGTGGTGTGGAAGCCGATGGTGGCGGTGGGAGACACATAAACATGGAGGCCATCTTTCACGAGAGGGTGAGTGAGCCTTTTGCCTTCCCTTTCAGAAGGTGAGGTATAAGGTTAAAAAGAGGCGAAGCGAGAGGAAAGAAAGGCGGCTGGCGTGGAAGCTTGCCCGACAGCAAAACTTTGTTGTTTCAGTTCCTTGGGTAGTTCAAAAGCTGGGATGTCTATGAAAATCTCTTTTTAGTCTTTTATACTTTATATTCAAACTGCAAAGGGGAAGAATAAGAATAAAGCCAATGTCTTGTGATTTGGAGGTATTATTATTAATAATAATATATATTAATTATGTATTGATCAGATGCAAAGGTAGACTTACAGTATAAGGTTTAATCAGATCTATTTATTAAATTGGGTTTAACTTAAAGGTAAATTAAAAGTAATCTGTTGACTGACAAAGTTTCAACTTTAATTTGTTTCAAGTCAATATCCATATTAAACTCCAAATGTAAATTTTTCCACCTTGTTTGACAACTTCTTAAAAATAATTCAATCTTTTACAACCAACCAAATTTTGTTTTATTGGGCCAATTTCATTCCACATAAAAAGCTGACATTTCCACTCATTAAACTAAATGGGTATGCCGGTGGTAAATGTCCCAAAAGATTAATAAAATGCCTTCTTGTAATTTAAAGCCACAAAGTGCATGGTAACATTAGTAGTATTAACTTACTTTGAACAGAATCCTAGTCTTTTAGATACACTAAAAATTAAAGGGTTTTTTTTTTCAACTACAAAGGTAAACCTTATAGGGTAGGCAAGGTGGGTTGTATGACGTGTGTGAGTTCCGGCACCTTTTTTTTTTTTAACAGAAAAAACTGCTACAAATTAATAATTGCCTCTACACACCATTCTGTCTATATTAATACATCCACAATTAAATATCTAGTTATGGATACAGTTAGTCTCAAATCCTACACTCTTTTCAGTTCAGATGCATATTGAATTGTGATCTTGATCTACTCTTAATAATAATAATAATAATAATAATAATAATAATAATAATAATAATAATAATAATAATAATAATAATAATAATAATAATAATAATAATAATAATAATAATAATAATAATAATAATAATAATGATAAAGTTGGAAGGGACCTTGGAGGTCATCTAGTCCAACCCCCTGCTCAGGCAGGAAACCCTATACCATTTCGGACAAATGGCTGTCCAGTCTCTTCTTAAAAACTTCCAGTGTTGGAGCACTCACTGCCCCTGGAGGCAGGTTGTTCCACTGGTTAATTGTTCTAACTATCAGGAAGTTTCTCCTTAGTTCTAAACATTTCCCAGAATTGTGTTTATAGTCTAAATAATTTGCAATATCAAATTGCTATTTTCTAATATTTATAATGTGTTTATTTTAGAAAATGTCCTGGAGAAAATATTCAAAACCATTAGTAAAAATATTCCTCTTGATCATTTGGATCATTTTTGCCGAAAAATGCAACTTGACAACGATACAATTGTAGATATCGAAAATAATAGGTTAGTGATATTTAATAATCAATATTTAATGAGATATTCTATCTTGTTTTGTATGGGTTGATTGTGGTTTCCCTTTTTTGTAAGCCATCCAGGGTCCCATTGTCTGAGTTGAGTGGCCATATAAACACTTACATAAATAAATACAATGTCTTTTCCCTTTCTTAGTAGATAAAACTTTTAATCAGTATTTGTGTTACTGTTTCATTGATACATTTTTTTTTCACAGATTCTATCAATCATGGGAAGATCAAGTATTTTTCTATTTATATTTTTAGGTCTCTTACGTTACAAGAAAAAGTTGCTGAAGCCTTGAACTCCTGGAAAACAGCAAATCAAAATTTGTCTCCAACTGCTGTGGTAGACCACATGATCAGAATATTGATTATATCTGGCCTCTATAATCTGTCCAACAAAATCAAAGTTTTAAAACTGTGTTCAAGATTGGTAAAGTTTTGAAAAACTTGTATTTCCAATTCAACAACTTGGGCATATCTTGAAACTAAATACATTTATCAGCATTCAGTACCTCGTTGATTTACTGTGCTCTTCATGGGTTTGCCCTTGAAGACGCATTGGAAACTACAACTTGTGGCTGTGCTTCAATAATACTGCTATGACCTGAGTTGCACTAGTTTCAGGCAATGCCAGACGTTGTCATATATAGCTTATCTGGATATTTTGGAGACTGTTTCCTATTGTATCTGTCCATCCAGTAAGACACATGACTTAGGTCCAATCTACAGAACAGAATCATCTCAGGGGAACGAGAAGGTATTTTTCTAGATAACTGCACATTGTTCCTGAAACAAGATGCCCCCTTGGATCTGCACAGCCTGCCTTCAAGAAAGTACTTAAAACCCGGCTATAACACTGGGTAGGGTATCTGGAGTATTCCCATTGCCCTGTCCTTAGATTGAATATTATATATTTTTTGGTATTCTTTATCCCAGTTTGACCATCGGAAATATTTTAACTGTTTATTGTTTTAATCTCTGTTAGCCCTTCAGTTTTATACAACTGAGTGGGGGGAATAACAGTTGAAATTATAAATAAAAATAACTATTATTTAAGTTTAAAAATTGATTTCAAAGAGAATTGCAAAATAATTGTGAAATACTTAATACACAAATAGCATAGAATTACATTCAGTTCAGATTCTATAACTGCTTGGACCTGAACACAACTTTTAAGCCCAATGTAAATTTACAGTCCTGTCTCCAAAAATCACAATCCTACATATATGATTTGATTTGCATTTACAGCCAGACATAACATTATGATATATGCTTATAAACTGGATTATGACCAGCACATAATGTTGTAAGACTACCAGATTTTTAAACATCAGATGAACATCACCACCATATGGATCTGTAGCTGGTTGACAAACCGTACTCAATGAGTAGTCCTCAATGGCACTACATCCACATGGAGAGAAGTAAGCAGTGGGGTACCACAAGGTTCCGTCTTAGGCCCAGTACCCTTCAATATCTTCATCAATGACTTAGATGAGGGAATTGAAGGGGAACTCATCAAATTTGCAGATGACAGCAAACTGACAGGAGTAGCCAACACCCCAGAAGACAAACTCATGATCCAAAAAGATCTAGACAAATTTGAACAATGGGCCCTATCCAACAAAATAAGTTTCAATGTGGAGAAAAGCAAAGTTTTACATTTAGGCAGGAAAAATCAAAGGTACAATACAGATTGGGCAAGACCTGGCTTAAAAACAGTAACTGTGAGAGGGACCTTGGGGTCCTAGTAGACGATCACTTGACTATGAGCCAGCAGTGTGCAGCAACAACCAAAAAAGCTAATACAATCCTGGGTTGTATAAACAGAGGCATAGAATCAAGATCACGTGAAGTATTAGTACCGCTTTATAAAACCCTAGTAAGACCACACCTGGAATACTGCAGCCAATTTTGTAACCATATCACAAAAAAGGTATTGAGTATTTGGAAAAAATTCAGAGAAGAGCAACTAAGATGATCAAAGGCCTGGAGACTAAAACATACAAAGAACGGCTGCGGAACTTGGGTTTGACTAGTCTAAAGAAAAGAAGAAATAGGGGAGACATGATAGCAGTATTCCAGTATCTGAGGGGCTGTCACAGGGAAGAGGTGGTCACGTTGTTCACCAGAGCAGCAGAGGGAAGGATGAGAAACAATGGTTGGAAACTGATCAAAGAGAGAGGGGGCGGAACTAGCTTGGATGGACGACAGACACTGAATTTCTGCCTCCTTCGGACCATCACAGAGAATTGTTTAAGAAATATAACATCCAATTAAGGACTATGAAAATTTAAGAGATTATGAAATGTGAGTTACTTCCCTTGCTTTCCTCCTGAAGTTTGGATTGTATTTGATTCGGTTTTGGACATTCTCCCAGAGAAACTTTGAATTTGGATGAATTTGGACTTGAGAGGCTTTTGAAGGCTGATGGTGAGAGGAGGGGCCCTATGATTGAAGACTGATAGGAGAAAGAATTTGGAGAGAGTTTAAAGGAATACAGCTGAAAAGATAATAGCTGATTTATAAGTGTACAGTGTGAAGGCCCGTTACTTCCTCCTTTCAGTCTAAGTGTTGAGATCTGGAGAAAGTGAAAATATTAAACACCTTTAAGACAGGGCCTTGATAAGGCATGTGTAATAAAGATAGTTGCTGCCTTTGGATTTATTTATTTTCATCATGTTGCTTTCACAGAGATAAGTTGATAAGGACAAGATAAAGGGAGGAAGTGATGTGTATGGACTATAGACTGTGTAAAAATTCTTAGAAGTGTGGGAAGTCAGCCCCTCAGACGGAAATATTAAAAGGGCAGAAAAATATATTTCCTCAAAAGGATTTTTAAAAGCAGAAGCCAACCCTGCCTGCAAGTCTCTCTGCCCCAAAGCAGGAGTCAGCCCTATACAAATGCAGATGTAACCATCAGAAAGCTGGAGCCAGCTAGGAAATCAAGAAGACAAAAGACCTAAAAATCTGCATACCCCACCTGAGATGGGACATAATAGGACTAAGCCATTACCATCAAGAATACCAGAGAGGCACACCTGAACTCAGGAGGTCAGAATACGTGACACAGGAAATAGCCTCCAAGTTCATGCCACAGGAACAGGAAACTTCCAAACAAAAGGCTTTCAGAGGGTATAAAAACCTACTCCACATGTGCTCAGTCCTTCTTCCTTGATTTCTCCTCCTTCCTGCAAGAACCATCTTTCTGGCTCTTCAATAAACTGTAACCTTCTTCCCAAAGCAGTCGCCATGTTGTTTTATTTATCCCCGGCTTGGATGAACCAGGATGAAGACTTTTCTTCCCACAATTTGGCACCCCAGATGGGACTCCAAGCTAACCTCTTCAATGGACTGAGACTGGTAAGCCCCATCTAGCCGGCAGCAGACCCCTTGTGTCTGTGGATGGGTTTCCCAGGCCTTGCCCATGTGGAGCAGGGTAGTAAAGGGAGTTTTGGGTTTGAACTCAAGGACTGCTTTGGAAAGAAGGTGAAGGTGAGTACCTCTAAATTTTAAGTTTAAAGCCCAGGGGAACAAAGGAAATGTGTGTATGTCTGTGTGTGTGAATGGGAAGACCCTTTTTTCCCAATCACTTCTGTTTAAGTGGCAGACCCTAGAAAGCATGGGGATTTGGTCAGAGTGCAGGACCTTTTGTTAGGGAAAAGGGAGAGGCTGTGTGAAAATGGAATGGAATGAGGGAATGAGAGAACTGGATTTGGGCAACTAGCTGGTAAGGCCCTGTAAGCAAAGCCCAACTGTAGGAGGGGCCCGTACTAGTGCACAAAGCACAGGTCCTCCCAGACTTCTCCTAAGTCTGAAAACTGACAGGCGGGTGTGTAAACGGAGGCCGGGTACCTGTGCGGCAGGTCCTCCTCGGACAATTTATTTTTGAGGTCCGCAAAGTGACGGCAGAGAGTTCCCTAAATAGGAAGGCCTTTACTCTGTGTAGGGAAACAGAGTCTTCCTGGGCAATTTTTTAGTGCCCAAAAACTGAGGCGGAGCGGCAGGGTTGTTGTCGCTGAGAGCGGCTGGGAAGTGCTGCTAGAGGGAAAAGAAAGAACCCTACTGAGCCAGATTGAACCCCACATCGGAAGGGGAACATGGGTAGCTGCAGTTCGAGGGTTGGAATTAGGACACTTATTAGAGATTTGCTCGAGGTGTGGGACAAGAGGTGAGTGCCTGTCCTGGATGGAATGAAAAAGAAGCGAGCAAGACAAATTTGTGAAGAATGGGCTTTGCTAGGGCTTTGCTGGGAAACCAATTTGGCTAAATAAAGGTACTTAAAAGGAAATTAAAGTATAAGAAATAGTGATTCTCTTTTTTCTTTCTTTCTCTCTCTCTCTATGCAACCACGTGGTATGTTTAAGATTTAAGCCTTCCCTAACTTGAGTTGAAATTTATGGTGGGAATGACTAGGATGTGTAAAACTAAGACTTCTGTTTCCTTTTCTGTTCTCTTGTCTTTGTGTATATATGTTTGTCAAAGTCTTTGTGTGTGAGGTAAATGTGACTGTTAACTGTTTCAAATCCAAAGAGAAAAGAATTTTAAATTCTGCTAGAAATTCTGCTTAAAATAAGCCACAGAAAGGAAATACCTCACTCTGTTTGTCTGGCCAACAAACAGAGTGAAGAAAAATGTGTGTGTTTGTTTGTTTTTTCTTTTCCCCTTTTCTCTCTGTGTACTCTTAAGAACAGCCCAAAGTTAGCAGGAGGGAATGTTCTAAGTTCATCTGCTAGAAAGGTTTCACTCTTGCATTTAATAATATATAATAAAGTTGGAAGGGACCCTGGAGGTCATCTAGTCCAACCCCCTGCTCAGGCAGGAAACCCTATACGAACTTTATCAAATGCCTTACTGAAGTCCAAGAAAATTATATCCACAGCATTCCTCTGGTCCACTAATTTTGTCACTTGATCAAAGAATGCAGTAAGATGTGTCTAGCATGATCTGTTTTGACAAACCCATGTTGGCTTTTAGTAATGACTTTGTTTGCCTCTAGGTGTTTTCTGATTCTTGTTTGATTATCTTTTCCAGAATCTTCCCAGATATTGAGGTCAGGCTGATGGGTTTGTAGTTTCCTGAATCTATTTTTTTTCCTTTTTTTTTTTGAAGAGGGGAACTACATCAGCTCTTTTCCAGTCCTCTGGTAGTTCCCCTGTGCTCCAGGATCTTTGAAAAATATAGTTCAGTGGTTCTGAGATCACATCTGCCAGTTCCTTGAGAACCTTGGGGTGTAATCCATCTGGTCCTGGTGATTTGAAATCGTCTAGGCTGGACAGGTGCTCACTTATCATTTTCTTGCCTATCTTAACTTGTGTTTCTAATCTATTTTTATGGTACTGTTTTTGATAAGTTGGACTGTTTCCCCTCCCCCCTTTTTGTAAAGACAGATGCATAAAAATATTGAATTAAATAGTTCTGCTTTCTTCTTGTTGCTTGTCACCTTCTTGCCACTTTTCCCCCCTAATGGACCAATCATTTCCTTAACTTTTTTCTTGTTTTTTACATGTTGAAAGAAGCTTTTTTATTATTTTTGACTTTGATCACAAGCTTAGTTCATTTTGAGCCTTAGCTTTCCTCACCTTATCTTTGCAGGCTCGGACTATTTGCTAATATTCTGCAAGTATTAAACCTTTTAAACTTGTCCTTTTTATCTTTCAATTTATCAGAGTGTTCTTTATGCAGCCATGCTGGTTTCTTTTGAGAGCTATTATTTTTCTTCTTTGTTGGTATTGTGCTAGACTGGATTTTTATTATCTCACTTTTCAAAATTTCCCAAGGTTCTTGAGTTGTTTCCCTTTGAGGATTCTCATCCATGGAATCCTTCCCAAGCCCTCTCTAAGTTTATTGAAATTAGCTCTCTTAAAGTCCAAGACTCTAGTTTGACTGTGTTCTATTGCTTGTGCTTCCATAATATTGAATTCCAATATTGCATGATCACCCCCCCCCCAAGATTCCTGTGGCTTCCACACCTTCTATCATTTTGCCTTTGTTAGTGAGAATTAGATCCAATATGGCTAATCCCCTAGTTCCCTTCTCTACTTTTGGGAGACAAAGTTGTCTGCTAGGTTTGTCAGGAATCTGTTTGGTCTTCCATTTGGTGCAGAGTTTGTCTCCCAGTTGATGTCAGGGTAATTAAAGTCCCTCATTACTATTGTCATGTGCTTCCTACATACCTTAGTTAGCTGACTAGCAAAAAGTTCATCTATTTACCCTGTTTTGATGGGTGGCCTATAGTATACACCTATGGCAATGTCATTTTTTCCCCTTTTATATTGACCCAAATGCATTCAAGACAGTTTTCATCACTGTTGTGCCCTATTTCTGTAGGTATGTAGTTATTTCTTATATAGAGAGAAACTCCGCCTCCTCTTTTATTTGGTCTGTTTCTCTTAAATAATTCAAATCCTTCTAGCTGAGTGTTCCATTTGTGGGTTTTATCCCACCATGTTTCCATAATGGCAACTATATCATATCTGCCCTCATTTACGTGAATTTCTAGTTCACCTTGTTTACTGTTCATACTCTGTGCATTGGTGTATAGACATCTGAGTCCTTTATGACTGACACCTATGTGGTGCCGGAGTTTCCCTATTTTCTTACCACCTGTTTGGTTAGTGCACTTTGTGTGACACTCGCTATTAAAAGCTTCATTTTGCTTGATAGCAAGGTTGATATTCTTGTACACACCCACATGTATGTTACTTGCACTGCTAACCCTGTAATTTTTTGATTGCCAGGGACAGGGATGTT
>JALGBA010001173.1:0-34637 GCA_023970755.1 Azemiops feae
TATTCTGGAACAGAATAAGATTGCAACATTTTATGCCCTAAATAAAGATAGGGAAAGTGTAACTGTATCTTTTCCATAGATACTTAAATCATTTTGTATTTCAGAAAGCCAATTAGGTTGTATTTTTGGGGTTCCAATTTAATCAGATTCCATTCAGATGAAACAAATTTCCATTAAATAAGGAAAACATTTACAAATCTAAGCAAAACAATTCAGAGTCATTTCTTTTGGTTGATGGATATATATGTCTAACTAAACAATTTAAAACTCAAAAATATGCAAAACAATTGTCCAACAATTACTGTCTCCTCTTTCGAGTAAAAAATTTGCAAGCTGAAACTGCAAGAGTGGGCATTAAATTTCACATCCACCCCCCTTCCTCAACCCAGACTTCTAAGCAGAGGAAGGGGGAAAAAAATAGTTAAAACGAACAGCTGCCCCCCTCTTCTTTCTGTCTTTCTTTCGCCTTTAAAGCAATACAGCCAGCGAAAAACGAAAGAGTCAGGAGGGGGGGGGGAAAGAAAAAGAAATTTTACAAAAATCTCACCATTAAAAAATAGTTCTCTCCTTCACATGCATGTTCCATAAAACTTTTCTCATGCAAACTCTTGCTATTGCGTTCCCATTTTTACAACAATAAAAACTACAATTTACTGTTTCTTGCACAGCCAGGGACTGGTGGAGGGGTGAGGGCTAACACACACAAATTTACGCCAGCAAATTAACACATTCACTTCCATTCTGTTTGCTTACACCATATCACATACAAATATTTCATTTCATACGTTTTCCAAGCAAACCATTTATTTTTAATTAAGGCCTTTTTGTTTGTTGTTATCAAAGAGGGTTTTGACCCTTTTCCAAGTCTTGGAAATAACACAGAACACCACAGACAGACATATATACACAAATACTATTAAAACAACATTTATTTAGACATATGGCTTGTCCTGCAAGAAGCGAGAAAAATCATGAGATGATTCCAACCAAACGTGTGGTTTTTATAGGGCCCTTAAACCATCTCCTATTTTTCTCACTATTCCAAGCCCAAGCGTAACGTTCTAGAGGTTAAACATATATAAGACAAAACAAAACACACACATCAATTTGGGTTTGAGGCCAAAACAGACCTCTCCCTTTAATTAAAAACTTTTATGGTTACTTCCAATTTATCCCACCAACTTCAAAAGACAGTGGGGAAAGACTAAAAGGAATATTGAACCTGGGGCCTTTTACAGGCGTGAAGGAGGAGGGGAAAACTAGTGCCTCCTCTCCTCACCTCTGACAAAAGGGAGTTGAATAGTCCAAAGAGCCAGATTAAAGGAAAAAGAGAGAAAAAAACTTGCTTTCAGTTCTTTGAATTTTCTTTTCTTCCGTGGCTTTAGTTGTTGTCAGATAAACTAGCCAACCGGAGGTTTACAAAGTTTGTCAACGTTGCCTTGTGGAAGATTATTTTTACTACCACACATCAACACAAAGCACCACCAGACATTGTCTGACAGGGTTAAACTTAACAGCCACTTGAAGTTTTAAAGCATCCTAATTGTTCCTCTAAAATTTGCCTTATGGGGGTGTACAATGGCTGTGGAAAAGCAAAAGAATTAGCCTCTCCAGGAGGAGCTGAAGGTCCAACTGGAGATGATTTAGGGGTGACAATTTTTATCTGATCGTAACCAGGCAGGGGCTTGTAGTTAATTGTTGCCCTGCTGAGACATCAGAGCCAAATTTTTCCACTGCTTGACGGAATTGATACCATCGATGTAGTATCTTTACTGGAGCCCGGGGTTCAAGATGTAAAGTCTGCCCTATTTTTATCCAGTCCTGTAAATGGAGCGTTCCGCGCTCCGGATACCAAGGACAATGTTTCCCTACCTCCTCCACCAGCTTCCTTATCTCTGCCTCAGGCACTGTCACGCCTGATTTATGTAACAGGAATTGAATTTCCTGTACATGCTTTTGCTGGTGTTGAGATAGATTGTTACCCATTACTTACCACTGAGGGGTTCCGTAGAATGAAGGGGTCCCGTAGGACGAAGGTGCACCTTAGGGGTCTATTCCAGACGATGGTAAGAATGTTGACTGTTGCTCCCCATGGGGGGGTGAGGGTGTCCCTGTTCGGGCGCCAGATGTTGGAGTTTGAGACCAGTCATAGCAGGATGCAAAGATGTCTGACTGCCTACGCAGTGTTTATTGCTTTTATACAGTTTTACAAGCAGCAAAAGGTAGAAGGGAGCAACAGCATTCTATTGGTTAATTCTCCATGCCATCTTCCTGTTATTCCAACAGAGGTGATATCACCGTACCAGCCAGTGTCAGTGTCTTATCTCCTACTAACGATGTGAACAGAGTGAGATCATAGTATTTGAAGCATGATCGAGGTGGGCAGTGTGCTGCTCACGACCTCTACATGACCTCTATCTCTACATCCTGATTCCCCCATGTCCTGACCAGATGAGTAATGTTTTCTGAAAGGCAACTCTTAAGCAATCAAAGAATGGGAAAATACTCATTAAAAAAACAACAACCCCTAATTGCAATAGTAGCCTCACCTGACATTAATGGGATTCCTGAAATGATTGTCTATCATGGCCAAGTGAGGCAAATGTTGGGTTTAGAAAATGATTACATAGTCATAACCAAAAGCTGCATTGTTAAATCTAAGCTTACTCTGCAATCTTGGCAGTTATAATATGTGCTGCTAGAAAAACACAGTAACAGTTACTACGAAAAAGTTACTTTTTACCAAAAAAATATTTAGGTAATTGGTGACTTGGGATTTGTTTTCCACTCAAGGGGATGGGGATAACTTAGTATTTTTTTTTCACTGGGGCAGAAATCTTTCCTCTGAAAAAACATTTGGTAACATTGTCGTTATGTGGAGCTCTTAATCATATGTAACTTTTAACAATATAAATAGAGGAACTTTAAACTCAAATGTTCAGTTGAAGAAATTTAATTAAAAAAGTAAAATAATCATTCCTGATGGCCAGCTAAGATTTCTCCTGTAAAATATTTGTTAAGCAAAATTTTGGCTTGAGCATCATTTTATATGAATCCAGAAGGAATTCTAGAGAATTCCCCATTCAATTATGTTTATTCACAAAATATGTAATAATGTTATGTTTTTTTCCTTAACATTCAAATCAGAATCTGCCTTCCTGTAATTTACATTTATTCTATGTATTGTTTTTTGGAATCAGAGAATAGGTTTTGATTTTCTATGTGGCAAACCCTTTTGGAATGTGCATGTTAGGTCCCCTTCAATTCATATTTTTGGGGCTCTGCCATTCTGACGGGAAGGAGGAGGTTTCACTCCGCTGGGAGGAGGGGGGGCTCACGGATGTATTTCCTTTGCTTTGTTCTCTTCGTCTTTGATACATCTCTTTGGGTGTGACGGGGGGAGGAATGTGCCAGGGGCCATCTGCCTTATCTCCGCTCCATTGTAAAGACGCTCTGGCTCTCATAACAACTTCACACCTGTGGATTGGCTGGAGACGAACTGGACAGTTGGGCACTGGGGAGGGGTTTGAGAAGGGAAATTTTAATGTAACATTTTGCGTGAAATTATTAGAAGTAAAATGAAGGAAGCTTTGAAAATTTTGTGAGAAGGAATAAAGAAAAATGGAAATCAATTCTACATTATTTGGAGGGACCAAGGATCAATATTGTTAAAAGTAAAAGGAAGGAACATAAAGTTGAATTATGTATCAAGGCCAAAATAGATATCTAATTTTATATGATAACTATTAATGGACTTTTGCTGATACCAAGATAATGTTGCTTTATGGATTTACTTATAGATAAGAGATTGGATATGTGAAAAAGAGATCACTTATTCTTATTTAAGAGGAGGTAAAAAGTTACTGCAATTGTTTAACAATATGTAACATTTTACATATTTCTTTTCTTTTTTTACTATATTCTTTCCTCTTTTTTCTCTTTTCTTTATGTATTTTTTTTTACCATTTGCTCTTTCTTGCTCTTTTTCTCTTTCTTTTAGTTTGTGTTAGAGTTCAGTATTGTCATTATAATCTTCATTTATTAATTTAATTAAAAATGAGCAAATGACCTATGACTGATCTTTGATTCTTAGATGAATCTGGTATTTTGGTTGGGACTGGTCATACTGTTAAAAAGTCAAGATGATGGCCATTGCATGAGCAAAATTCTGTCTGTTTTTTTATGTGTGTTGCATGAAACTAAGAGTTCATCTGAAGTAGTCTTCTATTTTGGATTTAATGTGGTATTTCATAAGACAAATTAACGACATTCAATACAAAGTTGCATTCCATTCTATGATTTTTTTAAATATCTTTAGAATTTTTTTTGGAAAAGCCATTATTTCCTATCTCCATTATATACTTTTAAAAATGTTAGGCATTAAAACACAATTATGTATGGTGGAACAGTTGCAGCGTTTGGTATTTAGCCACATGTGGATCTGTGCTAAACAGCTCAGGGTTGTATTATTTAGAATTTCTCAGCTACTGGAATAGATCGGGATCTCACCCTCCCCTCTACCTCCATCTCTGATCTATGCCAGGAGTGGAGAAATTCTAAATAATACAACCCTGAACTTTTCTGCACTGCTGAGTCAAAGTGCTACTTAACCATTTTAAAGATAACACAAGACAATATTGTCATAAAATTTGTTGGCCCCATTGCCAAACTCTGTCTACCTCTATGTTAAATTACTGTTAAATTCTTCTGATATGTGAATGTGCCACTTGTTGCACTTTTAGAGGCCAAGAAAACAAATAAATGTTACAAGCAGTTTATAAAAAGGAATAGAAAGAAATTGCTAAATAAAGCCAAACTTGTATAAAAGCTTTAAAAAAATCCAGATTATTCCCACTTTGTTACATTTTATAAACGCGGTTAAATGAAACAATTTAGGATAATGTGGAAAGATTTCTTAACCAGCTTTGTGACTGAGATGGACAATATATGCTTTTGCAATTATTTGTTTTGTCCTCTGGTTTTCTTGCAGTCTTTTTCAACATGTCACTAAATAATAGGAAAAATGCCCACCAATCAAAACACTAATCCAGGAATTGGGTGAGTGTGGTTTCAGTGTCTGTCTTCTCAAGGCTAGTTTGTCTGCTTCTCCTATATTCCACATTTCAGGATGTGGTGAAGTTAAAACAATGTGAGTCAAGAAACACTTAGGAAGATACCAAGGCAAGAAAGGGAGCCACAGAGAAGAGAGGCAGATCTTGCCTTTACTGTGCAGCTAAACAACAACAGCAACAACAGCAGCAGCAACAGCAACAACAGCATCAGCAACAACAACAGCAACAACAGCAGCAGCAGCAGCAGCAGCAGCAACAACAACAACAACAACAACAACAATAACAACAACAACAACAACAACAACAACAACAACAACAACAACAACAACAATAATAATAATAATAATGATGATGATGATGATGATGATGATGATGATGATGATGATGATGATGATGATGATGATGATGATGATGATGATGATGATGTTGGAAGGGACCTTGGAGGTAACCCTATACCATTTCAGACAAATGGCTGTCCAGTCTCTTCTTAAAAACTTCCAGTGTTGGAACATTCACAGCTTCTGGAGGCAGGTTGTTCCAGTGATTAATTGTTCTAACTGTCAGAAAATTTCTCCTTAGTTCTAGGTTGCTTCTCTCTTTGATTAGTTTCCATCCGGTTGCTTCTTGTCCTGCCTTCAGGTGCTTTGGAGAATAGCTTGATTCCCTCTTCTATGTGCCAGCCCCTGAGATATTAGAACACTGCTATCATGTCACCCCTCGTCCTTCTCTTCATTAAACTAGACATACCCAATTCCAGCAACCATAACTTATACGTTTTAGCCTCCAGTCCCCTAATCATCTTTGTTGCTCTTCTCTGTACTCTAGAGTCTCAACGTCTTTTTTACATTGTGGTGACCAAAACTGGATGCAGAATTCCAAGTGTGGCCTTACCAAGGCATTGTAAAGTGATATTAACACTTCACATGATCTGGATTCTATCCCTCTGTTAATGCATCCTAGAACTGTGTTGGCTTTTTTGGCAGCTGCAGCACACTGCTGGCTCATATTTAAGTGATTGTCCACTAGGACAACAAATCCCTCTCACAGTTACCACCTATACTGTACCTGTGCATTTGGTTTTTCTTGCCTAAATGTAGAACCTTATTTTTTTCACCATTGGATTTCATTTTGTTAGATACAGCCCAATGTTCAAGTCTGTCAATATCCTCCTGTATCTTAAGCCTATCTTCTGGAGTGTTGGCTATTCCTGCCAGCTTGGTGTCATCTGCAAATTTGATGAGTTCCCCATCTATCCCCTCATCCAAATCATTGATGAAGATGTTGAAGAGCAGTGGGCCCAGAACAGAGCCCTGGGGCACCCCACTACACACTTCCCTCCATGTAGATGCAATTCCATTGAGGACCACATGCTGAGTATTGCTGGTCAACCAGCTACGAATCCATCTGATGGTGATGTTGTCTAACCCACATTTTTCTATCTTCTCAAGTAGTAGGTTGTGGTCTACTTTATCAAATGTCTTTCTGTACTCCAAGGAAATTATTTACTTAGTAATTACTTACCAAATAAATTACTATTACTAGTTTGTGTAGAATGTGAGAAAATGAGCTGACTGGTTTGTTTGGGAGTAACTGGGGACAAAAGTAAGAAGAATGGAAGATAGGAATACAAAAAACACATTACAGGGCAAGCACTGACCAGTGACTAATGACTAAAAGAAAAAGGGTTCTCTACTGACTAAAATTTATCTCTAATCTTATCTATGACAGATCAGCTAAGTTTACTTCCAAATAAAACAGTAAATAAAAAGCATTACAAAATTAATACACTTCAAAGCTTGGCAGGATAAGAAATACAACTTTAAAGTTGTTATACATAATGATGATTTCTCAGATGTGTTACTTAAGGATTATGGATGAGATGAGGGCAATTTTGTGTGATTAAAGTGGGGTACCTGATATTTGATTTCTTCAATTGACAAGTGGATATTTCATGGTATGGAGGAAGTCCTTCTTCTTATGAGAATGACCTGTAATTCAGAGGAACAATCCTATTCCCAGTTTATCTTTTGACAGATATAAACACTATATAGAATATAGGAAAGAGAAAGAGAAAGACGATTTGGTGAAGGGTTAATTGTTGTAAAATTCTGGGTTATTTTTTTTAATAGTTCATTATCTTATTTTATTACATGTATATAGTTGCCCATTTAAAATGCACATCTCTGGATGACTAACAATATTTAAGAACAGAATAAAAACAATAGAACCAAACTATGAGTAACAAAAATAGCAGCTGGGAAGAAACACAACTGAAAGCAACAATTTGCTGTTGAAAAGAATTTGACCTTAGTTAATATTAGACTGGAGACTTAGACTGGTGTCAGTAAAATCCATCCTATCCTCTATTCTTCAAAATGAGGCACTATGAGACTATTGTGGCCCTCATCTGCCCATCTTCTCCAGGAGTTATCCAGAGAGACAACCCAACTCCTCCATAATGCAAACCACAGCTTAGCTGGAAGATTGTACATCAGTAAAACTCACCATCAGTGATAACTGTAACAATGTGTTAATGAGAATGGATAATATAAATATTTACATATTTTTTTACAATCATTTGGCTGCTGCTTTGCAGAGTAACACTATGCCAGGCCAAAAGGCTAAATAGTATAATGCAATATAATTCACTACTATAAAAACAGACAAAATAGCAAACCAAAATACATCTTGGTCAGGACCATTTTCACCACTGTCCTAAAGCTATACAGTAGAGCTGAATAGCTTAATTTCAAAAGCCTTCATGAAGGACATCCAGTTCATAGCTTTGACCTGAGTGACCTTTTCCAAGGAACCTGCTAGGTAGTGATGATAAAGTAGAGAAAGAAGGGAAAAAACAAGATGTTAGAAAAATGATAAAGAGAGAAAGGGAGACATTTCAATAAAACAAAATATCTGTAACTCAGATTTGAATGGAATAATTCTTGGTGCTTTCTGAGCTTGGTGGTTTGCTTGCATACATTTTATTGTCCAGCTAGGTAACAACATCAGTGCAACTGAGCTTGAAGTTTGTTCCTATATAGTAGCTCCTTTGCTTATATGTATACTAGGTAGCACTGAATTCCAAAAAAATTCAAAGTCCAAACCCAAAATTATCTGGAATTCCTGGAAGCTTGACATTTAGGCAATCAGACATCAATAGTCATCTAGAGATAAGCCACATCGACCCAACATTTAAATGAGACAAAAAAAAACCTATGAAGGAAACAAAAAGAATAGAACAAATTCACTCCAACAACTGATGCTCAAATAAGTAGAAATCAGCCCTAAAAGGGAGCTAAAGAATTCAAGGAACCACCAAAGAAGAAATTACACCCTCACCAAAATTGGTAGGGCAAGCTACTGCATATAAACAGGTAGCAAACCCCAAAGTAACTCATACTGAAAATGTTATCTAGCTGGATAATGAAATGTCTACAAGTGAATAATCAAACTGATAGGACACCATGAACTCCACAGAACAAGAAATGTGGGTTTTTTTAGCATTTCAGCAATTCAGGCTCTAGCTAGATCCACCATAAACCTAAGCCACACTTGACTTTACCATGTGTACTCTTGATTGAGAGAATACTCAATTTTCCATCATAATTGCCAAACGAAGTTACAGTGGAGTCTGCTTTTTTTCATCAGTCAGAATCCCTGTCTGATAATAAATCAACCATCCTAATACTGGAGTGTTTGACACGGTCCACATGTCCCTGATTTGTGTAGGACAAGGGAGAAGAACTAGAACTCACAAGCCAGAACTCCTCTGATTTTATCAGATGTATTTGCTAGAAATTCAGAATTACACAGGGATTGAGGTTACACAAGAGTCTCTAAGTACACTCTTCTACTAAATGGGTTTCAGATGTAAGTAGCTGGCAAGGGTTTATTCAATTTTTCCATGAAATCAAGGACCCCAAGATGGTAGTAAATAGATCACACATGGTCAGAAATACATTTATCCCATGTTTATAATGGAAAGGTCTATCTGGTTGTTCCAAATTCTAGAAAAATGTTCCAGTGTAACTTGATGTCTTCCAGAGAGAATCCAAAAGCACATATTGTCCATCTCAGTCACAAAGCTGGTTAAGAAATCTTTCCACATTATCCTAAATTGTTTCATTTAACCATATTTATAAAATGTAACAGAGTGAGAATAATCTGGATTTTTTTTAAAGCTTTTATACAAGTTTGGTTTTATTTAGCAATTCCTTTCTATTCCTTTTTATAAACTGCTTGTAACATTTATTTCTTTTCTTGGCCTCTAAAAGTGTGTTTTTAACCAAGGTATTATTTTCTCTATGGAATAATATTTGCCAGGACCCATTTCTTTGTAGTAAATTAAAAAACAAATTCTTTCACTTTAGAGAATGATTTCTACTTTCCATAGTAGAAATATTTTTTCATGTATTCAAGAGCTAGAAAAAAGATAAAGAGATAGGTGGATGGATGGATAGATGATACATCGATCGATCGATCAATCAATCGATGTATCATCTATCCATCCATCCACCTATCTCTTTATCTTTTTTCTAGTAGTGTTCATTGTTATTTTAATTCAACTATAATTTTGTATATCAATATTTCTTTTTGTGACACAAATGAAGGCAATCTCAAAAGTGCTTTTCTCTCTCTCTCAAAAGGCAACTGGACTATTTTTTGAGGAAGAAGGAGATGTTACTTAACCCTAACCTTAACTCTAACTTTAACTCTAATCCTAACCCTAACATCATTCTAATTTTCCTGCAGAGTCCAATTTCTGATCTGGTATCATTTTGAAATGCTGGCAAGGATACCACCAAGCCATATTCTTGGCTACAATACTGAAGCTGCTGATCAATCAATCAATCAATCAGTCAATCAAATAAACATTCTAGGGCTCCAGAACAGGAAGCAGCTGGGACAAGTTGGGAATTCACTGCTTGGAACTTTTCTAAATCTTGTGATCCCATAGGAGAATCTCCCTCCTACTGTGCTCCCCTCATGCCACCTAAATAGGCATTTTACAATTCCAATCCCAAAGTTGAACAGCAAACCTTTCTCCTAAAATTGCCATTTTCCTCCATATGTGTGGTGGCCCCATCCATTTTGGGGGCAGAGACCCACCTCAGAAGGATTTCAGTAGTTTTGAATTTTGCTGGGGTATCCAAATCCAGCACAATTTTTAAAATCCCAGATCAATTAGGGGAACGGCTTCCTTCCAGAAGTTGTGGGTGCTCCATCACTGGAGGTTTTCAAGAAGAGACTGGACAGCCATTTGTCTGAATGGTCTAAGACCTCCTGCTTGAGCAGGGGTTGGACTATAAACCTCCAAGTCTCTTCCAACTTTATTATTCTGTTAGCATTTCATCAGAGCTTTGAACAATGGTGTTTCTTACAGTATTCTTAAGAGGATTAATTTTGCTTCTTGATTTAATTTCAAGGAAATTAAACTAGACTGTTAAAAATCAGCTGTTGAATTGCAGGGACAAATCTCATCCAAAAATTGTATCCAACAATGCCAGCAGACTTACTTTTTCAGAGGTTTTATCTGTATATAAGGAAAGAAAAGGAAAAGGCCAGCGTATAGCGGAGTTCAATGTGTGGCTAAAGAAGTGGTGCAAAGCAGAAGGCTTTGGTTATATTAGTCATGATGTCTGCAGCTGATCTGATGAAAAACTGTACAAAAGATATGGTTTGCATCCATCAAAGAATGGGACTGAGTTACTTAACATTAAATTTACAGATTTTCTGGAGAAACATTTAAACTAAACAATGGAGACAGAGAGTTAATTGATACAGAACATTTCTGTCCCTAGCAATCTAAAACTAATAGGATTATCAGATGTTTATGCAGGTAAGAATATCGACCTTTCTGTCAAGGAAAACCAAGCTTTTGATAGTGTGTGCCATACCATGTGCACTAATCAAACAGGTGGTAAGGAAGTAGGGGAACTCAAGCACAAAACAGGTTATGTAGAAAGTAAACACAGGGTCAGTCAAATGACTATACACCAACACACAGAGAATGAGGAATAAATACTGTAGGCTGAATTAGAAATTCAAGTAAATTAGGGCAGATATGATATTGTTGTCATTACAGAAACTAGGTGGGATGAAACCCACAAATGGAATATACAGGTAGAGGGATTTAAATTATTTAAAAGAAATAGACCAAATAAAAGAGGAGGTGGAGTTGCACTATATATAAGAAATAACTACATCTCTACAGAACTAGAGCACAACAATAATGAAAACTGTCTTGAATGTATTTGGATCAATATAAAAGGGGGGGAATTGCCATAGGTGTATACTATAGGCCACCCAACCAAACAGAGGAAATAGATGAACTTTTTGCTAGTTAGTTAACTAAGGTATGTAGGAAGCACATCACAATAATAATGGAGGACTTTAACTACCCTGGCATCAATTGGGAGACAAACTCTGCATCAAGTAGAAGATCAAACAGATTCCTAACAAACCTAGTAGACAATTTTGTCTCCCAAAAAGTAGAGAAGGGAACTAGGGGATCAGCCATATTGGACTTAATTCTCAATAACAGAGATTAAGTGATATAAGGTGTTGAAGCTACAGGAACTTTGGGGGGGGGGTGTGAGTGATCATACAGTATTGGAATTCAACATTATGTAAGCACAAGCAATAGAATAAAGTCAAACTAGAGTCTTGGATTTTAAGAGAGCTAATTTCAATAATCTTAGAGAGAGTTTGGGAAGGAGAATCCTCAAGAGGAAAACAACCCAAGAAGCTTGGGAAACTTTGAAAAGTGACATTTTAAAAACCCAGTCTAGCACAATACCAATGAAGAATTAAAATAACAGCTCTCAAAAGAAACCAGCATGGCTGCATAAAGAACTCTCTGATAAATTGAAAGACAAAAAGGACAAGTATAAAAAATGGAAAGAGGAGCACATAATTAAGGCAGAATCTCAGCAAATACACTGAGCCTGCAAAGATGAAGTGAGGATAGCTAAGGCTCAAAATGAACTAAGGCTTGCAAGAAAAATAAAAAATAACAAAAAAAAGCTTATTTCAACGTAAAAAACAAGAAAAAAGTGGCAAGAAGGTGACAAGCAACAGGGATAAAGCAGAACTACTTAACTTCTTTTTTGCATCCGTCTTTACACAAAGGGGAAAAAACAATACCATAAAAAACGATTAGAAACACAAGTTAGATAGGCAAGAAAATGGTAAGTGAGCACCTGTCCACCCTAGACAAGTTCAAATCACCAGGACCAGATGGATTATACCCAAGGTTCTGAAGGAACTGGCAGATGTGATCTCAGAACCACTGACCTATATTTTTCAAAGATCCTGGAGCACTGGGGAACTACCAGAGGACTGGAAAAGAGCTGATGTAGTTCCCATCTTCAAAAAAGGAAAAAAAATGGATCCAGGAATCTACAGACCTATCAGTCTGATCTCAATACCTGGGAAGATTCTAGAAAAGATAATCAACCACAAATCAGCAAACATCTAGAGGCAAACAAAGTCATAACCAAAAGCCAACATGGGTTGTCAAAAACAGATGCATTCTTATTGCATTCTTTGACTGGGTGACAAAATTAGTGGATCAGAGGAATATAATTTACTTGGACTTCAGTAAGGCATTTGATAAAGTAGACCACAACCTACTACTTGAGAAGATAGAAAAATGTGGGTTAGACAGCATCGCCACCAGATGGATTTGTAGCTGGCTGACCGGCCGTACTCAGCTTGTGGTCCTCAATGGAACTGCATCTACATGAAGGGAAGTGTGTAGTGGGGTATCCCAGGGCTCTGTTCTGGGCCAAGTCTCTTCAACGTCTTCATAAATGATTTGGATGAGGGGGTAGACTCATCAAATTTTCAGATGACACCAAGTTGGCAGGAATAGCCAACACTCCAGAAGATAGGCTTAAGATACAGAAGGAACTTGACAGACTTGAACATTGGGCTCTATCTAACAAAATGAAATCTAATGGTGAAAAAAGGAAGGTTCTACATTTAGGCAAGAAAAACCAAATGCACAAGTACAGTATAGGTCCATGGTGGTGAACCTATGGCACACTTGCCACAGGCGGCACGCAGAACCATCTCTGTCAGCACGTGCGCCATTGCCAATGATAGAGGGATGCCGGGACTTCCGGCTGTGACGTCATCGTGGAGCGGGTGAAGGAACAGATCTCTGTTCCTAAATCCCGGGAAATTCTTCGCTAAGAGCCCGGTAAGGGCTTTACCGATCCCGGAGAGACCGGTAAATTAAAGAGGAAGCTTCAGAGAAGCCGGGTGGAAAGCAAACACCCGAGCAGACAGGAGCAGCACTCTTAAAATTGGCGGAGAAGAAGCCGGTCTTTAAGGCCGGTTGGGAGCGATGGCGACAGCCTGAGAGGGAAGTGAAAAGTAGAACTGACAGCTTCGTACAGGAGAGGAGGAAACCCCTGAAGGAGGTGAGGAATATTTGATAGAAGGCGCGGAAAAAGCAAAGCGATAAGGAGAGAGACACAGCGGCAACTGAAATTGAATAGAGCGGAGAAGGGAGCCTTAGAGCAGAACGAGAGCAGCGAGAAGAAGCAGAGAGCCCACAGTAAAGTTTATAAAATGTGAAAGGCTGGAATTTAAAAGCTGCAAGAAGCAGAGATTGAAACTAGAGAAAGGAATGGAGACGGCCAGAGGCAACAAAGGGTGATTAAGAGACTTTGAAAAAATCAACATAAGGATTAAAAGTTGAAGTGAGACAACGGAGAAACTCAATACCAATTACTGGATCTTATTTTTGAAGAACAAATACCATTGAAATTTGAATCTTAACTGACATATATCTGGACAAAGTGACTAGTGGACGTTTTGGATTTATTGGATATACAGAAGTAGAAATAAGGTGACATTTGGTGGATATGTGGACACATTAAACTGAGACAGAGAGAAAAAAGGCTGATGCAATATTGCAGCACTTGTTAACAAGCAGGGATCATAGAGAGAAAGGTGATTATTTAAACAAGAGTGATAGCGAATGAAATTAAGAGTGGTGATAATATTTTGAGAATAGTATATGTATATGCATTGTGTGTAGTATTACAGAAATATATATAAGAGGTGTTAAGAGTATTATAAATTATATTATATAATAGTGGGATAAGAAAAGGTATAACTCTATTTGTAATCTTATTTTTAAGGTTAACCCAAAGAATAACGTTATATAAAATTGATATATGCAAGTGTGGAAAAATATTATCCAAGTAATAAAAATGACAAGTACCACAGCAACAACTAAAATAAGTAAAAAAACAGCTATAAATCCCACACCTATAATGGCCTCTCCTATAGGTCAAAGAACGATAGGAACCATGTTGGGGAAAGAAAAAGAAAAAGAAAAAGTAGAATTGGCGATGAACCCACACAGTATACAGATAATGCTACAAATGATGCAGGAAACAATGACAAAGACCCAAGAGGCAATAGCAAATAACCATGAAGAAACAAAAATTCACCACAAAGAAATAAAAAATGAAATTAAAAACATGAATGACAAGATAGAGAGTATACAACAAACAATGATGAAGAACGAACAAAGAATTCAAAAAGTTGAAACAAAAATAGATCAAGTTGATGGCAAAATAGAAAAGATGGATCAGATATCCAAACAAGTAAACAGAGAGCTGACCCAATCTATTACCTTCTTGGAAATGGAAAAAGCTTCGTTCTTCCTAAGATTTCAAAATATCGTAGAGGAAAAAGAAGAAGATTTGGGAGAGAAGATGGCGGAGATATTGGCCGAGATATTAGGAAAGGACAAACAGGAAACAAGAAGAGACATAGATGAAATATATCGAGTATATACAAATTATGCACGAAGGCACAGACTGGCGAGAGAGGTACATATAAGGTTTACTAGAAGATCAATAAGGGATGAAATATATAAAAAAACAAGAGACGAACAGATAGTATATAAGGGTAAAGAAATAATTGTATTAAAGCAAATACCACGTAGAATACGAAATCAGAGACGAGAATACCAATTTCTAACAACCCAATTAACTAAATACAAAGTTATGTTTCGATGGTTAGTACCTGAAGGCATATTTGTAACATGGCAAGAAAAAAAATATAAGATAGACACACTCGAGAAAGCGCAGGATTTTTATGAATGTCACTTTGAGCAGGGAGAAGAACAAGAAAGTAGGGAAGAGCCAGAGAGTAAAAGTCAGGAGGAAGACCTAATAGAAGAATTTGAACGAGAAAGAGAAAAGCAAAAGAAACAAGAAAGAGAAAGGTTAGAAAGAGAAGGAGCAAAAGGAAGGGTAATAGAGACAAGAAGCACAAAAAACCAGATCAAGTAAAAAACGGGAGAGGCAATTAAGCTCTTTTCTGTAAACATTAATGGTTTAAACATACCAAGAAAAAGAGTACAAACGTTTAATAAATTAAGGAAATTGGATGCAGACGTGATATGTCTCCAGGAAGTTCATATAAAAAAGGATTATAGAAAACTACTAGAGAATGTAAAATTAGGAACACTATACACAACACTAGCACAAAACAAGAAAGGAGGAATTGCTATATATGTTAAAGAAAAAATAAAATCAAAATTAATATATTTGGATGAAGAGGGGAGAATTTTAATGTTGGAAATAGAATTAGGGCAAAAACAAACTTTATTAACGGCAGTATATGCACCAAATAATAACCAACATGATTTTTTTAAAAAGGTACATAAGAAACTAGTGGATCTGGACTATGAAAATATTTGTATGATTGGGGATCTAAATGCAATAGTTGATGTTAAGAAAGACTATAAAAGTAGTAAAAAGAGCAAAAAGAAGAAAAATATATTACCAAAATCATTCTTTAACATGGTAACAGAATTCAACCTTCGGGATATATGGAGAGAGACACACAGATCAGACAAACAATACACATTTTATTCGTATCCGCATCAATCCTGGTCCAGGATCGATATGGCCTGGGTAACAACAGAAATACAGAACGGGATAGAGGAAATTGAAATAGGACTTAATGACTGGGCAGATCACAACCCAATAACAATAAAATGGAAAGGCCAGAAACAGAGAAAAAGATGGTCAATGAATCAAAGACTATGTAAAGACAAACAATATATAAAGATGCTAGAAAAGGAACTGACATTATTTTTTCAGGTAAATAAAAAGGAAGAGACATCAACACAAAATTTGTGGGATACCACAAAAGCCTACATTCGAGGATTGACAATTGCATACAACTCTAAGAAAAATAAAGATAGGAGACTTCAACAAGAAAAACTGCAAGAAGAACTTAAAGAAACAGAAAGTGACCTACAGAAGGATCCACAAAACAAAAAGATAAAGGAAAAATGGAATATTATAAAACACAAGATTAATCTGACAACACAAAAAGACATGGCACAGAAAATTAGGATGGCGAAACAAAATTACTTTGAAAACGCGAATAAAACCGGTCGATGGTTGGCCTATAAATTAAAAAAAGAAAAAGGTAAAAGAACAATACATCAACTACAAGATGAAAGTGGAACAGTACAATATAGACGGGAAGAGAAAAAGAACATAATACAAAATTTCTTCTCAAAGCTATACTATCAGGAAGATATAGCAGATGATAAAGTTAAACAATATATAGAGGCAGCAAAAATGAGCAAAATCTCAGAAGAACAAAAGGAAATGTTGAATAGACCAATAACCGCAATAGAACTAGAAACAGCATTGAAAAAACAAAAAAATAATAAATCACCAGGCCCAGATGGAATTCCGGTTGAGTTTTATAAAAATACACAAGAGTCACTACAATGGATAATGTTGGAGATTTGTAATGAAGTGCTGGAGGAGGCGAAGATACCGGCATCTTGGACTGAAGCAATTATTACTCTCATCCCTAAGGAAGACTCAGACTTGCAACAAATTCAAAACTATAGGCCGATTTCTTTACTGAATACAGACTATAAGACATTTGCAACAATAATAGCAGAAAGGATTAAAAAAATCTTGAATAACTACATCCACCCAGATCAAAATGGATTTCTACCAGGACGACAGATAAAAAACAATATGAGGATAATAATGAACACCTTAGAATTCTATGAAGTCCACTCTGAAAGACAAGCTACACTGGTTTTCCTTGATGCCCAGAAGGCATTTGATAATTTGAATTGGAAATTTATTATAACACAACTGAACTACATGGAATTTGGGACACAATTTGGAAAGATGGTTGAGAAAATATATACTAAACAAACAGCTAGGGTAATTATGAATGACGAAATGACAGAAAAAATTGAGATAACTAAAGGAGTAAGACAAGGGTGCCCACTCTCTCCTCTTCTATTTATTTTATCATTAGAAATACTTCTGACAAAAATCAGAGAGGACCAAGAAATAAAGGGTTTAAAAATTAAGAAGGAAGAATATAAGGTCCAAGCCTTCGCTGATGATTTGGTATTTATTTTGGAAGACCCATTAGAAACCGGCCCTAAATTAATTCAAAAAATAGAAGAATTTGGTGAGGTAGCCGGACTTAAGATTAATAAGAATAAATCCAAATTAATAACCAAAAATCCTACAAAGGCACAGGAAAGCGAATTGGAAGATAAAACAAAAATAAGCGTAACTAAAAAAATAAAATATTTAGGGATTTGGCTTACAGCGAAGTGCTCCTCGATTAAGGAGGATAATTATGATAAAATACTACACCAGATAAAAAAAGATTTAGAAAATTGGGAAAATCTACAAATTTCATTTTTAGGGAGGATTGCAACGATCAAAATGAATATATTGCCAAAAATATTATTCCTGTTCCAAGTTATTTCAATAAAACTAGGGAAAACATTCTTTCAAGAATTAAATAAATTGGTTACTAAATTTATATGGCAAAGGAAAAAACCTAGGATTAAATTAAAACTCTTGCAAGATACGAAAGATAAAGGGGGATTGGCATTACCAGAGTGGGAAATATATTACCAAGCATCAAGCCTAACTTGGCTAAAAGAATGGATGAAACTGGAAAATACCAGAATTTTAACACTTGAAGGACACGACTTGCAAGCGGGGTGGCATGCATTTCTATGGGACGAAAAATATAAAGTAATAGATACTTTCGAAGACATATAGTTAGGGATGCATTGCTACAGACTTGGGAAAAGATAAAACAAAAACATTATATAAGAATTCCAATGTGGTTATCCCCAACAGAAGCTCTGAAACACCCAAACCTACTGGACATAAATAAGATAATTAGATACAAAGAATTGGTAAATGAACAGGGAAATCTGAAAACAAAACAAGAATTGGAACAAGATGTAGGCAGAGAGATTGATTGGTGGACATTCACACAAATCCAATCTAAATATACAGAGGACAAAAAATTATATGAAATACAAAAAGAATCGCAAGAATTGGATAAAATTATACATGGAACAGAAATAAAATTAATTAGTAATATATATAAATATTTACTGAGATATAAAATGGAAGATGAGGTTGTCAAAGACACAATGATTAGATGGGCAAAAAATTTCGGATACAACATAGAATTGGAGAAATGGGAAAAAATATGGGAAACAAACATAAAACTGACTATGTCTGCGGCATTCAAGGAAAATCAGTTGAAGATGTTTTACAGATGGCATCTTCCACCAGCAAAGCTTGCTAAGATGTTCCAGAACAACTCACCGACATGCTGGAAATGCAAAAAGGTACATGGAACATATTATCATCTATGGTGGACATGCCCCGTTGCAAAAAAATACTGGACTAAAATAAGAAGATGGATGGAAGAAATAATAGATCAGCCTGTAGATTGGAAACCAGAGATCTTCCTGCTGGGTATCTTAAATAGAAAATACAGTAAAGAAATACGGTACTTAATCTTACATATAACAACGGCAGCAAGAATAGTCTACGCACAGTTCTGGAAAAATGAGAATATACCATCAGAGGAAGAAGTGATAAGGAAAATCTTAGACTGTGCGGAGATGGACAAATTAACAAAAGAGATAAAAGAAAAGGAAGACACAGAATACTATGTAATATGGAATAAGTGGTATGATTGGTTGGAGACTAGAAATAATAAATGAAAATAAATGCAGAAAGGTCAAGAAAGGGAAAATGTGTGTATAATAATGTATAATATTGTATAGTAATAATATGTATTATTCTTAGTATGAAATATAGTATGAACGAAGAAAATGGAAATAAGAAACAATGGGACAACAAGGACAAATATCTTTTAAAAAAGAAGAATAAAGGGGGAAAATGTAAATAATAGAAGATTACAGTTACGAAATTGCTGTTTAAAAAAAAAAAGGAGTATACATTGTATGTCTATGTGTGTTATGTTTTGTTGTCTTAAAAAAATAAAAATATATAAAAAAAAAAAAAAAGATAGAGGGATGCCGGGCCAAGCTGCTCCCCTCCTCCTCTCTGCGCATGTGGAGTCTGGGAATAGGCGAGAGATCTGGGTGGTGTGAGGCTATAAAAGGAGCAACTTTGGGTGGGACCAGCATTTGGTGCAGACAGCGAGCGAGCACGAGCCAACAGTGGTAAGTTTCAGCAGCCGGCCACTCAGGGGAGGAGGAGGAGGAGGGGCGGCCTGGTGTCTGAAGCTGCCTTGGCTGGCCGCTGGCCTCAGCAGGGCCCAACGAGGCAGCATTCACTCACCAGCTGCCCAGCCTCGTGGGGCGCTGGCACTGGCGGTGGCACTGGCGGTGGCACCGAAGAAAGGCACGTAGCAGAGGGGACGGTGGCCTGCCTGGTGTCTGAAGCTGCCTTGGCCTTGTGGGGCAATGGCAGCGGTAATTGTGGTGGTGGCAATGGTGAAGAAAGGCACGGGGGGTGGGTGGCCTGCCTGGTTTTTGAAGCTGCCTCAGCCTCATGGGGCAATGGCAGCAATGGCGAAGAAAGGCGTGGAGGGGGTGTGGCCTGCCTGGTTTTAAGCTGCCTTGGCCTTGTGGGGCGATGGCAGTGGCGATGGCAGCAATGGCGAAGAAAGGCGCAGAGGGGGGGACAGGACCTATGCATGGGATAGAGAAGCAACGCGGCAGTGCTAGCATGGTGGTAGACCAGTTGCTGCCAGACACCTGCTGAAGCCATGCAGGGTAAGGTTGCCAGGCCCGCCCCCACCCAGATGCCCTCGCCTCCCCCAAGCATTTTTTTTTTTACTAACCTGCCTTTCAGCTGCATTCTGCTTCTCCATTCGCTTCTCAGCCTTTGCCGCATGTTTGTGGGACTATCGATAAAAACAAAAAGTTTCATCAGACTTTCTAACTTATCACGAGATCTCGCGAGAAGTTAGAAAGTCTGATGGAACTTTTTTTTTTACCAATAGTCCCACAAACACGCGGCGAAGGCTGAAAGGCGAACGGAGAAATGGAATGCAGCTGAAAGGTAGGTTAGTAAAAAAAATGCTTAGGAGAGCCGAGGGCATCTGGGCGGGGGCGGGCGTGGCAACCTTACCTTGCATGGTGGCAGGAGGGTGGGGCGCATGCCCTTCCCATGCCAGGTCAGCCCCTGCAGCCCCAGGGTGGCCGTGCTAGGAGGCAGTGGGCAGGGCATTGAGGTGGGGGCTGGCAGGCCGACCAAAGCAGCAGGTGGAACACCGGAGGCTCGGGGAGGGAGGGTGCTGAGGCGTGCAAGGAAACAAAGGAAGTTTTTTTGGGGAAAAGAAAGGTCAATCAATTCCAACTTCTCGATCTTTCACGAGAAGTTGGAATTGATTGATTGACCTTTCCCCCCCCCCCCGCAAAAAATAACTTCCTTTGTCCTTGCAGCAGCGGATCGCAAAGGAGAAACAGCATAGGGCTGGGAGTCAGGTAAGGAAAGAAAGGCAATTTCTGGGGGGAGCAAGGATTTCTTTCCTTACCTGCCCCACTTGTTCTGAGGCCGCTTTCCGCTCAACCGCATTGCTCTTGCCAATAGCCCGACTGCCCACTTCAGCACCCTCCCTCCCTGAGCCTCCGGCGATCCACCTGCTGCTTTGGCGGCTCTGTAAGCAGAGCTGCGAAGTTCTCTTCTCTGTCAGAGAAGAGAACTTTGGAGCTCTGCCTACAGAGCCACCAAACCTGTAGCAGAATGGGCAGGTGAGGGGGGAACCTGCCCCATTTGTTCCATTGCAGTGGCATTGGGCGCAATACATGAGGCAGCAAACAGCCGCATCACGCCGAAAATGGCTGTTTGCCGCCTCCTGCCCAATGCCGCTGCCATGGGGCCGCGGAACAAGCTGGGCAGTGGTAAGAAACTGGTATACCGGTTCCTTACCTCCGGCCGGCTTGTTCCGCGGCCTCATGGCAGCAGCATTGGGTGTGACACGCAAGGCGGCAAAGGGCTGTGGCCGGCAGCAAACAGCCATGTCGCACCGAAACTGGCCATTTGCCGCCTCCTGCCCAATGCCACTGCCATGAGGCCGCAGAACAAGCCGGGCGGTGTTAAAAAACTGGTATACCGGTTCCTTACCTCCGCCCGATTTGTTCCACGGCCTCATGGCAGCGGCATTGGGTGCGACGCACAAGGCAGCAAATGGCCACGGCCTGCAGCAAACAGCCATGTCACATCGAAACTGGCCATTTGCCGCCTCCTGCCCAATGCCGCTGCCATGAGGCCGTGGAACAAGCCGGGTGGCGGTAAGAAACTGGTATACCGGTTCCTTCCCTCCACCTGGCTTGTTCTGCAGCCTCATGGAAGCGGCATTGGGTGCGACGCACAAGGTGGCAAATGGCTGTGGCTGGCTGCAAACAGGCACATCATGCCGAAACCGGCCCTTTGCCGCCTCGCGCATTGCGCCCAATGCTGCTGCCATAAGGCCACGGAACAAGCCGGGCGGAGGGAAGGAACCAGTATACCGGATCCCCCCATCCCTACTTCACCTGCTGCTGGAGGGCTGGCCCGGTATATGTTAAAAGTACAGAGTCACCTCATATATTATGAACAACTTTACAGACTTTTGCACGCAAAGCTGTTTTTTGTCACATGCACAGGAATACTATTTTTAAAATGTATAGTTAATTAGCTCTTAATTCACTTAATAATATAGTACTAAATAAGTAGGCAAATGCGCCAATTACTATTACTTGTGACTAAGTAAAACTGCTAACAAAGATGAAAATATTTAAGCAGATCATGGCAGATTATTTAATTAAAAAACTACCACAGTGTTTCCTAAATAGACGTGCCATATTAGTATGTGAAAGTAGGCTTACATCATTTGAATTGTCAAAAAAGAGAACATGTGAGAGAGAAAGTTCTGGTGACATGCTACATGTGCAAATTGTTTTTTTTTTTAAAATGTTTGCTATTCTTTCTAATCCTAGAACTTGTACTGTCTTTCAAACTTATAATTATCAGAAGTAAAAACTAGGAAATGACGCTGAAGGAATATTGGGCAGAGTGTTTCATTTATTTCCCAACTCAAAAATGTTTATAATGAGTAAAAGTATTCCTTAGGATTATTTGACTGAATTCACAGGATATCCTGAATCTGGGTTAATAAAGTACTATCTGTGTTCACATAACAATATAGTTGGTTCCCTTCCTTGGGAAAAATAATCTCTTGAAATAAGAGACACGGGGGCTTATTTATATTAGTAAATGACTGATTTAACCCTGGGCACCCCAGCATAAATAGAAAAGGGGAAGTGGAATAAATGATGAAATCAATGCATAGGTGGAAAAGCACAATGCTTCCACTGTCCATTTTATCTTATTTAAAGTTTCACAAATAAAAGTAAAAAATGAAAGGTTTTGCTTTCAAGTTCCATTAGGTTGTTTTTTGTGAATAAGTAAGGTTCTCATTCTGTGAATAAGAATCTTTTAGGCTTGCAATTAATACTTTGCCTGATGTAATAGGAATTGGGCAATTATTTTTCACAATTGAGAGAGATGAGCAATTAGGGTTTTCAGTATCAGGAAAAAAGCAGAAATTTCAAAACCATTTACTAATATCAACTAACAACAAATTGTATTTGCATGCCTTTTCACCAGTCAGATTTGTTACGAGTCTGAACCCTAGGAATAGATTACTTCCTTATTTAGACAGAAAATGTATTATTTCAGCATGTTATAAAAAAAGACAGACAAAAAACTTGACAGCTATCAAAAACCTGCTAGCAAAAATATAAAACAAGGTCTTGGCAGAAAAATTTCAGCAAGGGAGATTAGCTCAAACTAGCAGAATGCTGAGTCAATTGATTCCTTCAAGGTATCTATTTTGGGTCACCATGTCCAGAAAAAGATGAGAAACATTACAATTATTCATAACCTAGCAAATTTTGGTATTAGTTAACTTTTGCCTGAAACTGCCTTATAGTTATGATTTTTGTTGTACCAGTACTGAGGATGACACTGTAATAATGCAAAACAAATTTATTTGTGAATTAAATATATAAAGTGGGGAATCATTTGATTATTTGAGGAGCTTAGGGAAATGAAGCATAAGAGACCTTGAGAGAAAATTGGAAAAAGATGAAGAGTGAACCTTGCCAAGTACAAATAATAACCCATACTGGAAATCATATCATGGTGATAAGATCATGGAAACATTTCTTCATTGTTATCATGTCTGCCTATAACTCCCTAATACTCCCATTTTAAAGTTACTCTCAAGGAACTGGACAAGATTCTCTGTCAGTTTGGTCACCTATTGTTAGATTCAGGTTAAAGCCGTCCAGAGATAAACTGTAATTGGGTCCATGCCGTGCTGTTGGTTTCCCTGAGTGAGTGGGCAGTATCTGAAGCTTTGAATTATTGTTCATCCTCTAATTCCCCCTACTTGGGGAAGGTTTTAGACAGTGTGGTCAGGCTTCAGTTTTAAAAAAATCTCAGGAATAAATTTTTGGGACCTGTTTCAGTCAGGTTACAGTCTGGGGTTCTGTATGGAGACAACATTGGTCCACTTGCTGATGATCTGTGGTGGAGCCAGAATTGGGGTTTGTGTATCTATCTTGGTGCTCTTTGATCCCTCAGTGATTTTCAATACTATTAATCATTATATCCTTTTGGACTGGCTTCAGGAGTTAGAGGTGGAAGGTCCACTTTCCATTCTCCATAGCCAGTTTCATTTGGTGGTGACAGGTTCACGCCTGTGGAGTATGCAGGGTTCAAAGTTCTTTCTCCCCTTCTGTTTAACATCTACATGACATGGCTGGGATGATCTATGGATATGGTTTCAGTTATCATCAATACACTAAGAAACTGTAGCGGAATGTATGGATGTCCTTGAGGGATTAGAGAAAGAGATGCCACCTAGGAAAAAATTGGACAAGAGAAAGTAGGCCTCCATGGACTTTACTGTCAAAGGAAGAAGTTTAGGAAGGATTGTTTACATAGTTAAAATTGGTGGCGAGCAGGTTCACACATGCAGAGTTCAAACTACTTTAATAATAACTACTTTATTATGCTCTGCCTAATAATACAGAAATTTTTCAACTCTGGCAGCCGACTCTTGGGAACAATTAGATAAGGGTCCAAAGAATTTAGAGGATATCGACCCTAACTCTTTTGAGGTTGTACAATGACTCCAGATTATCTCCATGCTTAATCCCGCCTCCCTGCCAAGCTGGATACTTCCCAACATGATCAGACAATTGATTTGTATCTTCAGACTTATAAGATTCTGACAATGTAGTCTTGCAATAAAGTAAAATAACCTCATGCAGTTGTGTTTCCTGTCTGTTTTACCCAGGAAGACTTAGACAGATAACCAGTTGTACATCTTGACCCTGGACTGAGTAAGCAATGTTGTTAAAGTCCTCCTCTACACTGGAAGGCTGGATGGGGAGGAATTGCCTCAGTTATGAATTTGGACAAGACTAAGAAGCTGCATTTATTTGGAGTCCTTAGATTCTGAAATAATCTGTCATTCTCATTGGAAGTATATTCCCCATTCAAAGCTTATGTGCAATCTGAGGATCTTCATGGACTTTCAGCTCATGCATGAAAAGCAAATGACAGTTAGGGCCAAGAGGGCCTTTGCACAGTGATCCATAATGTGTACAGTTGTATTACTATGATGCAAGCGGCACACGGCTGCTCTTTAAAACTGCCTGGAAGCTACTGCTGGGCCAGAATGCATCAGCATAGACAATGACGTTGTCTATTATAGACATTGTATTATGCTGACATGACCCACTGCTTGATGAACTGCATAGTTATCACCTCACTTCCAGGCTATTCAAGATATTGGTTATCATCTTGAAACACTCCATGGCATGGGACTTGTTTATCTCTCATTGTTTCTGCCCATCTGGCATGATTGAGGAAGGTGAGCACACTTCCCCATTAAAGGCTTGTGTACAGTTTGAAGATACTTTTGGACTCCTGTTGATCAGTGTCATCATAGGAAGCCCAAGAAGTGCACTTTCACCGTTGCAGTGCCTGCCCTCTGGAATGACATTCTGGCAGAGACTTGTACACACCCCACCCTTAGGACACTGAGGTAATCATTCAAAACTTGGTTGTTCTTCCAGGCCTTGGGACAGGATGGCTCTGGAGCTCCTTTAGTTAAATTTGTTTTTCTAACTGGTTGTATTCTTCTTTTAATCAGCCATGATTCTCTTTATGAGTATTATTTTTCCTTTTTTTTATTTGTATGCTGCCTTGAATCATTAAGAAACTGGGAAATAAATAAATGTCTAGGGGACTGGCATAAAATGCATTTATTATTATGTGTATTTGCAGTTGAAAACAGGGATATGTAATTGAATTTTGTAAAGCAGTCACTGATAGAATTTATGCTTTAAAATAATTGCACGGGGAAAATCACTTTAAAAAGGGATTTGGGAAACATTTGTATTTTTATAAAGTACTAGAAATAGGGGATAACGCACAGAAATATTATGGAAAATTGTGAATGAGAAACAGATATAAATTTTCCAGTAGATTTTTTTTTAAACGGCAAAAAACTAAATGAAATAGATGAAGGAAACATATCATTAACAACTGGCATTATCCTGGATTGCACACCTCCAGCACTCTAATTTTAGCAATCCTCATTTTTCATAGCATTTAATATTCTGAAATATACATTTTCAAAAAACTGAAAAGGAGCTGAAAACTTTTATTTCAGTTACATCAATCAATGCCTATATCTTCATTGCTAAGCATTATCTATACTGATGATTTTGCATGCATATGAATGATTTTGAAACCTGACACTTTACAAAAAAAGACCAGACTGCTGCCTTGATCATTGTTTAGTTGAAGTTGAGAAAAAAATTTCAGTCAGCATGTTCAGAAGAAAACGTTAATACCAAAATGCCACCTACTTTTCATATATATATATATATAATATGTAAGATTAACAAAAAATAACAAAAATTATAAATCTTTAATCTATTCACACAATTAACTGCTAGGCTACCAGCAGGCCTTCTAGCAACTTTTCTACTACTGATTCCCTCCAGATGTTTGAGTTTCAACTCTGCGCCTTCTCAGACAATAAGGACTTTGGCCTCACTGGCTGAGATTAATGTCAGATGATGTCTAACTTATCTGGATGCTAACAAGCTGAGAAAATGGCAGTATCTAGTTTCTAAGCATGGTCTTGTTGAAGGAAAAATCTTCACCAGGATCCAGCCCAAGCCGGGAATAATCATAATGGAGACTGCTTTAGAAAGAAGGTTGCAGTTTATTGAAGAGGAGAGCCAGACAGAAAGATGGCTCTGGAAAAATTGACCACATGTAGTAGGGAATGGTGGGTTTTTATACCTTCTTGAGCTTTTGTTTGGAGTTGTTCCTGTGGCATGAACTTTGACCTGAGTCTGAGTGTGCCTTTCTGGTATATTGATGGTGGTGGATTAATCCTATTATGTCCCAAAGGTCATATCATGCTTCCCTGGGGCTGGGGCTGATGACTGTTGGATTTTTTGGTGTGAGGAAAGATCTAGGGATCTTTCTTTCTAATCCCAGCTTCCTGACTCCAATTTTTCTGACAAGATTATCACATCTGCATTTCTGCAGATCTGGTTTCTGTTTGGGGCAGAGAGACTTGGGGGGGGTTGCTTTCTGCCTTTAAAATCCTTTGGGGAAATATATTCTGCCTTTTTAATATTTCCTCAAATATTTCTTTCTCTGGATTCTTCCCACAATATTTACAGATTTTTTTCAATGGACCTGTCAATCAGGCCAACCTAGCCATTAATTAATTCAAGTACTGCCATCATTTCTTTCATTTCTATGCATATCAATTTCTCTTATACAAAAGATGGAGAATTGATCATTCTTTTTGCTGCAAGCAATCCTCAGCATGTAATGTACAGCAATATATTACTGTAATAATTTTTTCACCAAATATCTATTCTTTTTGCATTACTGGAGTACTGGAGTGCATTACTGATATTTAAAATATCACAGTTAAAACAATTTCTATTTTCCTTTATTTCCCTAGCTCAACAGCCATGGATGACTCCTAAATACTATCAGAAATGAAATTAACAAATGATACAGCTTAAAGTTGGGATTTTAATTTTTTATTTCATCAAGATTTTCATCATGGTTTAAATACCAGCTACTATATAATTTCTTTTTCCATCTTTTCTCCCATTTGATTTGCTTGTTCTTTTTTTAAAACGTCCTGTCAGGAGAAGAAATTAATTTGCACAATATTTGCACTCTCTATTTCTTTTAAAATTCAGCACTAGCTACTTATTTAATGTTTATCTTAATATCTTAACCCTCATTTTTATAATACCTTTTCCAAGCTCTTTCAAGTTCTATATATGAGAGAATCTAATAAGAATTATTATTGCCAGTAGATAGATCATCTTTTAATAGAACAAATTCTATAGATGCATTAACTTGTTTCAGAAGAAAATATCTGGACCCAAGTTATATAATCTGCTTTCTTTTAATCTGACAAAAAAAGGAAGCTTACACTTTTCAAATAAATTAAGTTTTTAAGAAGGTGCCAAGCTTTTCAAAGTTAAAAAGTTTAAATAGAAAAAATATTGGCACGCAACACAAATACTAAACATCTATATTTATTTTTATAAAAATATGTTAAAATACCAGTTGAGAGTATTTTTCTTTATTAAAACAATTACTTCTTCTAAATAAAAAAAATATTGTGTCTTTATCAGAAATTGCTTTTTTTATATATTATGGGTTCAATGCACAATGTATAAACTAAGCCAGTTCTGGTTATTCACTCAGCATGGTTAAACAAAACATGGTTTTATATAATGTGAATCTAGTTTATTTTTTCTATGCCACTAGGATAAGGCATAGGGAGATTTCCACTGGTGTAAAGGTCTTCCTGGATGTTCTTACTGAATCTGAATTGGTGTAAAAGATTAAGATGAACTAGCTCAAGTGAACTTGCTGGCCACAGTGTTTTCCAAAGGAATCAGTTTACGCAAGACAAATAAGTAATTAAAATTTAAGAATGTAAGCAATGAGCCTGAATGCACAAAGTCAGACTATCTGACTTAAGCAGATATGGTGAAAATGCCTTCAATTTGCAGATTTCTATTTTTCTTAAAATGCACACAGAAGTAGGAATATGCTGTTATTTGGAGATTAAGGTAATCTTATAAAAATGTTAGATTTTTTTCCCCTACCCCTGAAAAAAAGAGTATTTTTACTGACTATGTTCCCACAGATGCAAAATGCAGAAGCAGAAACATTTTCGCCAGTTTAACTTTTCATTTGCAGTTCTAGCACTGTATCTTATGGATATGTCCATAATTCCTCCAGGAAGATTAGCAAAGAGAAGACTGCCAGAGGATGGCAGAAGCAATGGAAGTTCCCTTTTCCCCATTCCACCTGCAAGATCCCTCTATTTTTACAGGATGAAGACTTTATTTCTAAGAAATAACATCAGGACATAATGAATGGTTATAGACACTCAACAGAGCACACCACTCTTTAGAACAGGGAGGAGGAGCTAGTGGAACACTGATTCAGTATGTATGTTCTAAGGTATACACTTACTCATAATAGGTTGCCAAGGGCACAAGGCAAAGGAAACATGCCACAGGATCCTGGGCAAAACAGATCAGCAGCAGCTAGGCAGTGCTAACCATGGCCAGCGGATACCAGCTGTGGGCACCCTGGTCCCCACTGGATGAATCTCTGCAATGGCTGCGGGGTGCTGTGCCCAGACCAAGCAGCACTAAACACCCTTTCCGGGGAGGGCAAAGCCCAGCTACTGCCACTGATTTGGAAGTGCAACTTTGCTTCCAGGGGCTAAGTCTGGTGCTGGAGTCTAGTGCTAAGACTGGGATGAAGCAACCATTAGCCTCCCGATTGGCAGGAGAACCTAGGGCATGCAATGGGGCTGTGCACAAACCACAGGCAGTGAGACTTATAGGGCTTGACTCAGTCTTTGGGCATCTAGTGACTGCACAGCCTCCCCACTGGACTGGCTCACTGAGAGTTTCAGAGCGTTCAGCCTTCTGTCAAGTGATAAGTCCCCAGCAACGCAGACCCAATGGCCTCCGTGAACCACAAGTGCATATGGCTATGGCCATGTGTCGACAAATGCTGCGTGCCATTCTCTTGCTTTATGCTGCCTACAAAAAATGTGCCTTTGCCTTACAACATTCCCGCTAGTACTGCCCTAAGCAAAATCAAGACAAGCTGGGATCCTTGATTGCAAGAGACGTTATCTCATGCCCATTATCTGTATCCCCTATTACTTCAGAAATATCAACTCAGCCTTCAACTTATTTCCTGGAATTGTCAACTTTGCTTCAACACTTATGTTTCTTAGAAATCAATCTATTTCCTGGAATAACTACTTATCCTTTTTATTCCTCAACTCAGTTTCACTGAACAAAATGAAACATTTAACTTAACAACATCAATCTTGCAAAAATCCAGAAGAGCATCAACACTCAGATTGTTTGTAGACAGAAGAAACCAATCTTATTGTTCCTCTTCTTTTTGTGAAGAAAGAATTACAAAAGAACATTTATAAATATTGTGAACAGCCTCCCTTACAGTATCTGGCTCATGAATGAAAGAACTGGATGGCAATTATATATAGAAAAAGTTCAAATGAAACCATTTCATCCATTCTCCCTGGGAGATAGTCTTCAGAGTCTGAGATTTGTCTGCCACTCAGTGAAAAAAAAAAGATTTTCCACAGGCTGCCCAGTACCCATATATCATTTCAATCTAGACAATAAAATACCAGGTAGTTGCCTTTATAAAATGTTTTAAAAATTGTTTAAACATTGTAAGAGACACAGAATTTGTCAAGATTTTGCATGTTTTAAACTTTAAAATAGCATTGTTACATGAACAAAATGGAAAAGAAATGTGAACTATGTCAATCATTCCTTAAACCAGGAATGAATCAAGGGTAAAAGCAAATTTCAAAATAATAAATATAGGGAACATAATGGAGGAAGTCTGGGGGAATGTCTAAATGAAATATTAATTATATCTCGTGTTATCTAAGTCTTTCCTACTCAAATGCAGATATTTGATATCAAAAATTCCTTCATGTGTTACAATTGTTAAAAAAAGAAGCAAAATCACATAATTATGAATCATTTTCCCCAAGGAAAAAGCCTATACCAACTAAAAATTATATGAGGTTCAGGATTTAAAATAAAATGAAACTCTCACTCCCAAGCCAATAATGCTCCATTTTCTTCTATTGTCTAAGTAAGCCATTGTCTCAAAAAAAAAAAAACCCCACCCAACCATGTTTTTCAGATAACTATTGAAAATTTTTGAAATGCAACATTGAAAGCCACTTAATACCCAAATCATTTACTGAAGTTATCGTGATCACATTAAAGCAAGTTGAACACTGAAATATCAATTACAGCTTTGCTATAACAACAAAGTTTATACAGCAGATCTATAGAAATATGACTTGCATTTCAGAATTGAGTTAAAATCATTGCTTTGATTCATTTATGCAGCAAATGAACTTTTATGCAATGAATGAATATGTCAGCCCATTTTTAAAAATTCCACATGCTGTATTTATAATTTATAGACAAAGTCTATGCATTTAATTTCAACTGCTTGGCAATTATTTAAGCCTCTTATAACCAATACAGCTAAATTAGTGATGATGTTGACCAGTTTTTCTATTGATTTCAAATCGACAGTGTGACTAATTTAATCTGGACTCAATTTATATTAACAAGTACCTAAAATATATTTCAAAGGTATTTTATCTTCCTCTTAGTGATTAATGAGTGATATCTTGTGTATTTCTTTATATCCAAAAAGATGAACAAATTATAGCTCCAAAATTGTTCTCTCTCTCTTGGCCTTCCTTATCAGACAATATGCTCTCAGTATGCTACATACAGTACTGATTCTTTTGTTTACTAATAAACAGCAACATTTTAACAAAAATGAACACAAGATTTTCAGTTATGTGAACGATGCACACCATTTGTAAGATCTTTCTTACAATATTGGTACACGGAAGAATCTCCATAATTCTATGCTATATTTTTTTTGCTGGGCCATATTTCTGTTCAATAGCATGTACCTTTTGATGGAATCTAAATGAATCACTTTATTTCAGCACAGTACAGCTGAAAAGCAATCACCTGTATTTGAATAATTGATCACCACTCATTAATTATTATTAATAATTTACATATACATAATTTAGACTGCATGATTTATCAGTATGCGTGTGTGTGTGTGTGTGTGTGTGTGTGTGAACACACAAATAAACAAGCACCTTTACACTACTCTTACAAAACAACAACACCTATTGTGTAAGTGCTGGTTGGTTTTGTAAATGAATAGAATAGAATAGAATAGAATAGAATAGAATAGAATAGAATAGAATAGAATAGAATAGTCCGGTTCTGGTCTGCAGCGCAGGCGGTCACACGAAGAGTCTGTTCTCTTTTCCGGCCGGTTTCCCCCCGCCGGTAGACCCTGGACAGGGTCGAAAGTCACCCTGGAGGGGCGACCACCGCTGAGGAGGACACTCGTTGATGGCGGAGGGAGCGGCTGCTCCCTCTGCGGTCCGAGACAGCTCCTTTGGGCCGACGGGGAAAAGATCGGCCATTAACATGGCCGATCATCTAGCTGCTCCAGCCGAAAGTCACAAGAACATCTAAGCAAAAAGAACCACCGTGGGTGATCCAGGTTAGACCTTTCCTTCCCACTTGGTACCCTATTTACCTCCCTGTGAAAAGCTTCTGGAATTATTTCCCTATTTTAAGAGAGCGGCGTTCGGATATTTGGGAAAATGAGCTTTGAGAAAAATAATTGAATTTTATTGACTATTTGAGTTGCTGGATTCAGGGATTCTGAAAAAACTTTTTTCTGTGAAGATGGATTTTCTTTCTCTTTGCTAGCTTGTTTTTAATTCAAGCAGAAGCCTTTATGGAGGGGGGGTGGAGCATTTCTTTTCTCTCCCCCCCTTCTGAACATTATTGTTTATTTTAAAACTTTTTTTCTGCAGTCTGGGCAGCTTCTTGTGGCTTGAAGTTGCAACAAAGTATCAAGCCGAGACTTTCACTCCCTTTTGCCGGGTGTGTATTCAGACCAAACTTGGCGTGACGCCCAGACATTTGGCTCTACGCCCAGACATTCCTATCTGATTGAAACCAGCTGAAAGAAGATTTCCTTTTTTCCCCCTTTCCTTTCTTCTATTAGTTTAGCTGGACTTTATAGTACAAATTATATATTTTAGACATATGGACTTTCTTTCTTTTTTGGATTATTAATATAATAATTGACTTACAAGGCACCTTTTTTTATTACTACTCTGGATTATAAATTGGATATTTTATAATACTGACTTTGGTTTTTTCTGCTTTTTCCTTCTTGTTTGGCTTGACCTTTTTGCTTTGTTTTTATTTTTGTTTGGATGTTACATTTTATAATAGAATTTTTATTGCTGTATTCATCTTCCAGGCTGAATTTTTACCAAAAAATTAAGATTATTTTATTATTGAAATGGAATTTTACCTACAACTTGGCTATGGACTCACACTAGAAAAATTTTTTGGAACTTAAAGATTTTATTACTATTTTGGATTACAAATTGGATATTTTTTTATAATATTCACTTTGGTCTTTGTTTGCTTTTTTCTTCATGTCTGGCCTGACTTTTTTGTTTTTTACTATTTCTTTTGGATGTTATACCTTATAAAAATATCCCTACTTTAGAATTTTTAGTGTTGTATTTACCTTCTAAGCTGAATCTTCACCAAAAAATTAAGATTATTCTACTATTGAAATGGAATTCTACCCACAGCTTGACTATGGACTTTTACTAGAAAATTTTTTGGAACTTAAAGAACAATTTAGAATGAACATGAAAGAGGATGCTCTAGAGTTAAAAATTGAATCTCAAACTTTGACTGACCAATTTATAGACCAAGGAACAACACAGGAAGAACAGAGCAACCCTAGAGAGGCCGGCATGCAACTATATCCACAACTTAACGAGATGGAGGAAATATATTTACAATCTATTGGTGATCGGATGCTGGGAAGAATACATGAATTTAATGAACGTGTGAATGCTAGAATAAATGCTTTTATTACAAAGCTTCAAACTGATTTTCAGATTTCAACTGACTACTTTACAATTCAAACAACACCAGAAGAGGAACCAAACAACACAGAGGAAGATATTACATCTCATATACAAGTTATGGAGAATTTCGATGACCAAAGGCGGACTTTAACTAAAACACCTACAATCCCAAAAGCAACAGGAATTTTCCAAATACGAGGCATCAAAAATGTTGACAACATGGATAAACAACGAATAACTACCATACTAAATAAGACTGATTGTGTAGTGCAGACAACATTGGAAAAAAGAGAAGAGGACTACGATCAGATTCAATTGTGGAGAAATATGTCCAATCAAATATTAAGATTTGATGATTTAGAGGCTCTTTTGTGGAAACCTGCTTGGCACAAAAAGAAAGCTAGAATTAGGTTTAAAAATGAGTTAAAATTTTACCTGATGGGTTAAAAAGGCTTTTAGAGATTTTGACTGAATTAATACTACTGAGATGAAAATTATTGATTTGACTATGGTTGGGATGTAATTTGATTATGGTTGGGAAATGTAATACGGAAAAGATGGTAAACAAAAAGTTAATAGATGAAGAAATAGAATATAGACCGGAAATGAAATAAGAAGGTGTCTGGTGAAATAATATGTTTTCTTTTTAAGATATAATGATTTTGATAAGATTAAATTTTAGGTAAGGAGTTAAAAAGGGGTGCTAAAGGTATGGATTGATTTATAAAATATATATTTGAAATAGAGTAGAATAAGAGATAGAATTTAATTGGGAAGTATAAATAGAATGGTTGGAATAATATGTATATTTTAGAAACAATTTATATTTTACGAAATAAGGGAAATTGGATACCCGAAGTGTAAAGTATCTGTTTATTTAAGGCTAAATTGGAATATGGTAATTGTAAGTTAGTTAAGCTTGAAAACAGGAATTAATCACAGGTGAAATATTATTAATAGTTTTTTTTCTTTGATTGACAAAATAGAGAGGGAACCTTTAAAGAATTAATTTGAATTATATATATATGATTATGTTTCTTACTTTTTCCTATGGAGTACCCTATCCCCACGATGAGTCTCAAACACTTTGTTGTAAAACCAAAAAAATCAATA
>JALGBA010001174.1:0-169365 GCA_023970755.1 Azemiops feae
ACCAGTGGAACAACCGGCCTCTAGAAGTGGTGAATGCTCCAACACTGGACGTTTTTAAGAAGAGACTGGACAGCCATTTGTCTGAAATGGTATAGGGTTTCCTGCCTGAGCAGGGGGTTGGACTAGATGACCTCCAAGGTCCCTTCCAACTTTATTATTATTATTAAGTCAAAATAAAAAATTATGATGTTTGGAAAATGAAATCATTGCCATATAGGGTTTATCGATGAGGAGGCAACCGAGCATGTGCACACCTGGGGGAACTTTTCTCTGTGACTGGATCTGGGCTCCCTCAATGTTAAAGGAGCTCATTTAGACCAAAGGCACAAGTGAATGCATTGTTAAAAGAATGTTTAAAAAATCAGCTTCCTTAGCCTGAATTATGAATTTGAGATTTAATTTATACAACTTCTAGAACAAATTCCATTACATCATCTGAGAAGTATCTTGAGGATGGATAAAAGGACTTCAGCTACTGCCATGAGAGCTGAACTGGGAATTTATACAATTTATAAAATTAGGGCATGTATTTTTTTTAATAAAATTAATGGTATGGAAACTGTCAGAGTCCCCAAACTCTGTTAGAAAAAACAAATTTCAATTAAAAAGTTCTTGAAGTGTTGTTGTTGTTAGTTGCGAAGTCGTGTCTGACCCATCGCGACCCCATGGACAACGTTCCTCCAGGCCTTCCTGTCCTCTACCATCTTCTGGAGTCCATTTAAGCTCACGCCTACTGCTTCAGTGACTCCATCCAGCCACCTCATTCTCTGTCGTCCCCTTCTTCTATTGCCCTCAATCTTTCCCAGCATTAGGCTCTTCTCCAGTGTGTCCTTCCTTCTCATTAGGTGGCCAAAGTACTTGAGTTTCAACTTCAGTATCTGGCCTTCTAAGGAGCAGTCAGGGTTGATCTCCTCTAGGACTGACCGGTCAATCGCCTTGCAGTCCAGGGGACTCGCAGGAATCTTCTCTAGCACCATAGTTCAAAGGCCTCAATTCTTCTGCGCTCAGACTTTTTTATAGTCCAACTTTCACAGCCATACATTGCAACTGGGAAAACCATGGCCTTGAGTATACGTACTTTTGTTGGCAGGGTGATGGCTCTGCTTTTTAATATGCTGTCTAGATTTGCCATAGCTTTCCTCCCCAGGAGCAAGCATCTTTTAATTTCTTGGCTGCAGTCCCCATCTGTGGTGATCTTAGAGCCCAGGAAGATAAAATCTGTCACTACCTCCATTTCTTCCCCATCTATTTGCCAGGAATTGAGAGGGCCGGATGCCATGATTTTGGTTTTCTTAATGTTGAGTTTCAAGCCAACTTTGCCACTCTCCTTGTTCAATTATCGTAGGGGCTGCCGCATCAAGAGGCTCTTATTTTCCTCTTCACTTTTCCTGCATTTAAAGTGTTATCATCTGCATATCTTAGGTTGTTGAATTGCTCTTCCCGGCAATCTTAATGCCGACTTTTGATTCTCTAGCCCTGCCTTTCTCATGATGTGCGCTGCATATAAGTAATAGGCTGGGCGACAGGATACAGCTTGCCGGACTCCTTTCCCAATTTTGACCAATCATTGGTTCCGGTCCAGTTCTCTCCACTGTTGCTTCTGACCCGCATATTAGGTTTCCTCAAGAGACAAATAAGATGGGCTGGTACTCCATCTCTTTATGAACTTGCCACAATTTGTTGGACCACAAATAAAAGGCTTTAGCATAGTCAATGAAGCAGAAGTAGATGTTTTTCTGGAACTCCCTAGCTTTCTCCATGATCCAGCGTATGTTGGCAATTTGATCTCTAGTTCCTCTGCCTCTTCGAAATCCTGTCTGTACTTCTGGAAGTTCTCGATCCACATACTGCTGGAGTCTAGCTTGTAGGATTTTAAGCATAACTTTACTTGCATGTGAAATGAGTGCAATGGTGCGATGATTTGAACATTCTTTGGCATTGCCTTTCTTTGGAATTGGAATGTAAAGTGACCTTTTCCAATCCTGTGGCCACTGTTGAGTTTTCCAAATTTGCTGGCAAATTGAGTGTAGCACTTTTACTGCATCGTCTTTTAAGATTTTGAAATAGCTCAGCTGGAATACTATCACCTCCACTAGCTTTGTTGTTGCTCAGCTTTCCTAAGGCCCATTTCACTTCACATTCTAGATGTCTGGCTCGAGGTCGTGACCACCCCCATCGTGGTTATCATGGATGCTACTAGAGCCATTCTGTATAGTTCTTCTGTGTAATTTTTGCCACATCTTCTTAATCATTCTCTCTGTTAATTCCGCCTGGCCATTTTGGTCCTTTATCATTCCCGATCTTTGCATGAAACGTTCCCTGTCATATCGCCATTTTTCTTGAGAGATCTCTGGTTCTTCCCTATTTCTATTGTTCTCTTCTATTTCTTTTGCACTGTTCAGTTAAGAGGCATTCTTATCTCTTCAGCTATCCTCTGGATTCTGCTTCAATTTGGATGTATCTTTCTCTTTTCTCCCTGCCTTGTGCTTCCCTTCATTTCCTCAGCTATTTGCAAAGCTTCTCTCTGACAGCAATTTTGCTTGCTTGCTTTATTTTCTTTGGGATGGTTTTAGTTGCTACCTCTTGTACAATGTTGCGAACCTCCATCCATAGTTCTTCAGGCACTCTGTCTATCAGATCTAATTCCTTAAATCTATTTGTCACCTCTACTGTATATTCATCAGGGATATGATTTAGTTCATACTTGAGTGGCCTAGTGTTTTCCCCTACTTTCTTCAATTTAAGCCTAAATTTTGCAATGAGAAGCTCATGATCTGAGCCACAGTCAGCTCCTGGTCTTGTTTTTACTGACTGTATAGAGCTTCTCCATCTTTGGCTGCAGAGCAGATAGTCAATCTGATTTCTGTGTTGACCGTCTGGTGATGTTCATGTGTAGAGACCTCTCTTGGGTTGTTGGAAAAGAGTGTTTGCTATGACCATCGTATTCTCTTGACAAAATTCTATCAGCCTGTGCCCTGCTTCATTTTGTACTCCAAGGCCAAACTTGCCTGTTATTCCGTTTATCTTTTGGCTTCCTACTTTAGCATTCCAATCTCCCATGATGATAAGGACATCATTTTTTTGTGTTGATTCTATAAGGTGCTGTAGGGCTTCATAGAACCGGTCAATTTCATCCTCTTCAGCACCAGTGGTTGGGGCATAGACTTGGATTACTGTGATATTGAATGGCTTGCCTTGGATTCGCACTGAGATCATTCTGTCATTTTGGGGATTGTATCCCAGTATTGCTTTTCCTACTCTTTTATTGACTATGAAGGCTACTCCATTTCTTCTGAGGGATTCTTGCCCGCAATAGTATACCTGATGGTCCTCTGAATTAAATTCACCCATTCCTGTCCATTTTAGTTCGCTGATTCCTAAGATGTCGATGTTCAGTCTTGTCATCTCTTGTTTGACCACATCCAGTTTGCCTTGATTCATGGATCTTACATTCCAGGTTCCTATGGAGAAAAAATCTTTACAGCATTGGACTTTCCTTTCATCACCAGATGCATCCACAGCTGAGCGTCCTTTCGGCTTTGGCCCAGTCGCTTCACTCTTTCTGGCGCTACTAGTACTAGCCCTCTGCTCTTCCCCAGTAGCATATTGGACACCTTCCGACCTGAGGGGCTCATCTTCCAGTGTCATATCTTTTTGCCTTTTAGTACTGTCCATGGGGTTTTCATGGCAAAGATACTGGAGTGGGTTGCCATTTCCTTCTCCAGTGGATCACATTTTGTCAGAACTCTCTGCTATGACCTGTCCGTCTTGGGTGGCCCTGCACGGCATAGCTCATAACTTCATTGAGTTACGCAAGCCCCTTCGCCACGACAAGGCAGTAATCCATGAAGGAGTCTTGAAGTGTATAACTGACTAATTATATGGAGGTGGGTACATCAAACATCCAAAAGGAAAATCATAAATACTGTATATAGTTCCTAATATAATTAGTCAGTTATACACTTCAAGACTAATTATATTAGGAACTATATACAGTATTTATGATTTTCCTTTTGGATGTTTGATGTACCCACCTCCACATTGTTTCCTAAGCACCTTGATGTAACCTTCCCATCCTTATAAAAATCCAATAAAATATATTAAAAAAAAAAAAAAAACAGAGGGAGAGAATACCACTTTACAATGCCTTGGTAAGGCCACACTTGGAATACTGCATCCAGTTTTGGTCACCACGATGTAAAAAAGATGTTGAGAGACTTCCGGTTCCGGTCGCAGCGCCAGCGGTCATGCAAAGAGTATGTTCTCTTTGCCGATTGGTTTCCCCCCACCGGTAGACCCTGGACAGGGTCGAAAGTCGCCCCGGAGAGGCGACCACCGTGGAGGAGGACACTCGTCTGATCGCGGAGGGAGTGGCAGCTCCCTCTGCGATCCGAGAAATCACCTTTGGGCCGACGGGGAAAAGATTGGCCAGTAACATGGCCGATCACTTAGCTGCTCCAGCCGAAAGTCACAGCAACATCTAAGCAAAAAGAACCACCATGGAAGATCCGGGTGAGACCTTTCCTTCCCTCTTGATATTTTATTTACTTCCCTGTGAAAAGTTTTTTAGAAACTATTCCCCTCCCTTGAGAAAGCAGCGTTCGAATACTTGGGGAAATGAGCTTTGGAAAAAAAACCACTAATTTTTATTATTTATTTGAGCTGTTGGAATTTGGGGGATCCTGAAAAGAAAAGAAGAAAAAATCCTTATTGTGATTCTCTCTCTCTGCTTGCCTGTTTTCAGCTTAAGTGGAAATCTTTAGGGAGGGGGGTGGAGTGTTTTGCTTCCTCCCCCCCTTCTGAATTTTTTTATCTACTTTAAAAAAAAAAAAACTCTTTGGCTTTCTGGGCGGATTCATATGGATTGTATGGTTACAATGTACCTCTGAACTTGGCGTGAAGCCCAGATAGCTCTAGTGTAACAATGTAACTAGTCGCAGCTGAACTTTCATTCACTGAACTTGGCGTGACGCCCAGACATTGGTATATCTTTTGGAACTTGCTCAATTTTCTACTTCTAGTTCGTTTGACTTTATAATATAAAATATACATTCCAGAAAAATGGATTTTCTCTCGCTTTAGGATTACAATATAATAATTGACTTTCAAGACATCCTCTTCTATTATCACCTTGGATTATAAATTAGATATTCACAATACTGACTGGGACTTTTGCTGTCTTCATCTTTGTGTTGGGCTTGATTACTTCTTTTTCCCCCCTTTTTTTCCTATTTTTGTTTGGATTTTATATTTTATAATATTGCAATCTATCTTTTAAGCTGAACTCTCACTAAAAAAAACAAAAATGGAATCCCACTCACAGCTTAACTATGGACTGATACTAGAAAAAAATTTGGAAATGAAAGAGAACATTTTAGAACGCTCAGGAAAAAGGATGTTCCAGAGTTAAAAATTGAATCTCAAATTTTGACTGATCAGGACACACAACTAGATTTACAACTTAATGAGATGGAGGATTTATATTTACAACCTACTGAAGAGGAAGATGCAACACCTTATATACAAATGATGGAGATTTCTGATGACCAAAGGCAGAATTGAACTAAAACATCTACAATCTTAAAAGCAACAGAAATGGACTTTCAAATACGAGACATTAAAAATGCTGACAATATGAACAAACAATGAATAATCACCATACTGATTAAGACTGATTACATAGTGCAGGCAATACTGGAAAAAAGAGAAGAAGACTACGATTGGACGCAATTGTGGGAAAATGTGCATAGCCAAATACTAAGATGGTAGGAGCTAAAGGCCCTATTGTGGAAACCTGCTTGGCATAAAAAGAAAGCTAGAATTAGGTTTAAAAATGAGTGTTAAAACTTTATCTGATGGGTAAAATGGCTTTTAGACTTTGACTGAGCTAATATTTTTGAGATTTTTAAGGTCTAAGATTTTAGTTTGAGTTAATACTGATGTAAATTATGGATTTCATTATGGTCTGGAATGGCAATTACGGAAAATTGGAAAAGTTAAAATTAAAGGAGTTGGATTGAGATTGGTGAAATATTACTGATATTTTTACTTACAATGATTGAATCTTGGATTGATTTATAAAAATATTTGATAGAGTACAGAAAATAGAATATAGTTGAGAAATATTAATACATATATATATATATATATATATATATGATAGTTATATTATATGTTTATTTTAGAAATAATTAGAAATAATTTAGGTTAAAATGTAAAATGGTTTTAAAATACTTAGTCATGTTCATTTATATAATATGTATGTGAAATAGAATAGAATAAGAGATAGAACTTAATTGAGAAGTATAAAGTGAATAATTGGAGTAATATGTATATGTTAGAAACAATTTATACTATATGGATACCCGAATTGTATAATATATGTTTATGTAAGGCCAAATTGGAATATGTTAATTGAAGTTAGTTAAGCTTGAATACGGGTGGAAATATTATTGATAGTTTTTGTTCTTTGTTGTTGTTGTTTTTGATTGATAAAATAGAGAGGGAAACTTTAAAGAAGTAATTTAAATTGTTTATGTATGATTATATTTTTTACTTTGTTTCATGGAGTGCTCTATGTCCACGATGAGTCCTAAGCACTTGGTTGTAAAACAAAAAAATTCAATAAAACCTGTTGTAAAAAAGATGTTGAGACTCTAGAAAGAGTGCAGAGAAGGGCAACAAAGATGATTAGGGGACTGGAGGCTAAAGCATATCAGGAACGTTTGCTGGAATTGGGTATGTCTAGTTTAATGAAAAGAAGGACTAGGGGTGACATGATAGCAGTATTCCAATATCTCAGGGGTTGCCACAAAGAAGAGGGAGTCAAGGTATTTTCCAAAGCACCTGAAGGCAGGACAAGAAGCAACGGATGGAAACTAATCAAGGAGAGAAGCAACCTAGAACTAAGGAGAAACTTCCTGACAGTTAGAACAATTAACCAGTGGAACAACCTGCCTCCAGAAGCGGTGAATGCTCCAACACTGGAAGTTTTTAAAAAGAGACTGGACAGCCATTTGTCCGAAATGGTATAGGGTTACCTGCCTGAGCAGGGGGTTGGATTTGATGACCTCCAAGGTCCCTTCCAACTTTATTCTTATTCTTATTCTTATTCTTATTCTTATTCTTATTCTTATTATTCTTATTCTTATTCTTATTCTTATTATTATTATTATTATTATTATTATTATTATTATTATTATTATTATTATTATTATTATTATTATTATTATTATTATTATTATTATTATTATTATTATATCATCATCATCATCATCATTATTATTATTATTATTATTATTATTATTATTATTATTATTATTATTATTATTATTATTATTATTATTATTATTATTATTATTATTATTATTATTATTATTATTATAACAGCAAACACATATTAAGGCATTTCTTTTCCCTCAATTATCCCCTGGCTTTTGAAGATATTCTGGCTGGAATCTACTTATTAAGTCTTCTGCTCTAATGTTATGAGGTTTGATCCAACTCACTTCCTCTTTTGGATAACCTGTTCACTGAACTAGATACTGTAGTTTCCCCTTATGGATTCTAGAGTCTAAGATTTGCTTAACCTTGTAATGTCTTTCCCGCTTCACCCTTATTGGACCAGGTGCTTCTTTTCCAACTGGTCTCAGTTTCAATCCCTGAGCCGGCCTCAGCAGGATGCAGTGAAATACTGGGTGCACTTTACTCAGTATTCTGGGAAGTTTCAGTTCTACAGTCACTGGGTGAATAATTTTCACGATCGGGGAAGGCCCTATGTACTTAGGGCCTTGTTTTTACAGGGAATCCTCAACTTTAGGTACTTGGTGGATAAACACATTTTATCTCCTACATGGAACGTTCCCTGGGGAGCTCGCTTCTTATCCACTTGTTGCCTTGGCTAGTGCTTTCTTCACATTATGCCAGCTCTCCTTTAGATTAGAAGAATTTCCTCAAGGGGTCCTGACCCCCTGCAGCCTGTCCGGTAGCTTCCAGAAGAGCTGTAGACTTGGGGGAAGATGGCTGGAATGGGTCCAGCAAAGTACAGCCAAGACATGGGCCAAATGGACTTGGGAGCTCATGCCATGGTGACCCGCCCAAAAGAAACACTGGCGATGTGAGACGGGGTTGCTGTGACAGGGAGCCAATGCCAGATGGAGGGGAGATATGGAAGGTCATGATGCCAAAAGTGGCCAAAGCTGAGTTCCCACTAATCTTCCCTGGGATGGAGCCAGCCTAAATCCTCAGGTGGAAAGAGAAGCAAGCCACTGAGTGGGAAGAGTTGGTGCAATGGAAGTATCTGATGGCCTGCCACAGCCCATCGGTCAAGCAGCTGAGGGAGAGGTTCGTCAGTCAGAATCTTGACAGTCTGGTTGTATTTGGGGGAGAAGAGTAAGTGTAGAAGATGCAGTGTTGCAACTTGAACAGCTCTAATTGAATTTGGGTGCTTCTTTCATTTTTCTCCTGATGGGCTCTTTCTCAGCAGTCTCCATTTTTTTAAGCTCCAGATCAATTTTTATCCTTTTCATGGCTTCTTCTCTCTTAGCCTCCCTTTCCAGCTTCTCTGGGCTGAGGTGCTGAGCAGACTTTCCTCCTTCTGGTGAGGAATCTTCTTTAGCAGACATCTTTATAGCCTGTGCCTTTCTGACAGGGTTGGCATACAAGTATCTTTGCCACTTCTCAATTGTGTGACTGCCCTAGCACCACCGAACCTGTCCATTGCTGCCAGTTTCTTGGGGGGGGGGAATTAAAGACCTGTGGTTCGTATGTGACCTCTGCTGATTGTCAGAGGAATTTAAAAAAAAAAAAAAAAAACCACCTCTTGATTCCCTTGTTAGCCCCTAATGTTCATTACCCACTTTTAGTACCATATAATAGTGGAACTAGAGATCAAATTGCCAACATACGCTGGATCATGGAGAAAGCTAGGGAGTTCCAGAAAAAACATCTACTTCTGCTTCGTTGACTATGCTAAAGCCTTTGATTGTGTGGATCACAACAAATTGTGGCAAGTTCTTAAAGAGATGGGAGTACCAGACCATCTTATTTGTCTCTTGAGAAATCTATATGTGGGTCAAGAAGCAACAGTGAGAACTGGACACGGAACCACTGATTGGTTCAAAATTGGGAAAGGAGTCCGGCAAGGCTGTATACTGTTGCCCTGCCTATTTAAGTTATATGCAGAGCACATCATGAGAAAGACAGGGCTAGATGAAGCAAAAGTTGGAATTAAGATTGCCAAGAGAAATATCAACAACCTAAGACCACGTTGGCGAACCTATGGCATGCAGAGCCCTCTCTGTGGGCATGGGCGCCAGTGCCCCAGTCCTAGGCCTTCAGCTGGGTTTTATAAAACCTTTTCGCTTTAGGCCTCCGCCGCCATGTGCAAAAAAAAAAGATTCAATCAATCAATTTCAACTTCTCGCAGGAAAAAAAAAGATCTCGCAAAGTTGGAATTGATTGATTGAACTTTTTAGTCCCACCCAGTCTACCGTTACCACCACAGCCAGGCCCACCCAATGGGCCATGCCCACCCAATGGGCCACGCCCACCCGGCACCGGACAATACATAAGTGAGTTTTGGGTTGCAGTTTGGGCACTCAGTCTCTAAAAGGTTCACCATCACTGACCTAAGATATGCAGATGATACCACTCTAATGGCAGAAAGTGAAGAGGAACTAAAGAGCCTCTTGATGCGGGTGAAGAAGGAGAGTGCAAAAGTTGGCTTGAAACTCAACATTAAGAAAACCAAGATCATGGCATCCGGCCCTCTCAATTCCTGGCAAATAGATGGGGAAGAAATGGAGGTAGTGACAGATTTTATTTTCCTGGGCTCCAAGATCACCGCAGATGGGGACTGCAGCCAAGAAATTAAAAGATGCTTGCTCCTGGGGAGGAAAGCTATGGCAAATCTAGACAGCATACTAAAAAGAAGAGACATCACCCTGCCAACAAAAGCGTGTATAGTCAAGGCCATGGTTTTCCCAGTTGCAATGTATGACTGTGAAAGTTGGACCATAAGAAAGGCTGAGCGCCAAAGAATTGAGGCCTTTGAACTATGGTGCTGGAGAAGATTCCTGCGAGTCCCTTGGACTGCAAGGCGTTCAAACCGGTCAGACCTAGAAGAGATCAACCCCGACTGCTCTTTAGAAGGCCAGATCCTGAAGTTGAAACTCAAGTACTTTGGCCACCTAATGAGAAGGAAGGACTCACTGGAGAAGAGCCTAATGCTGGGAAAGATTGAGGGCAATAGAAGAAGGAGACGACAGAGAATTAGGTGGCTGGATGGAGTCACTGAAGCAGTAGGCGTGAGCTTAAATGGACTCCAGAAGATGGTAGAGGACAGGAAGACCTGGAGGAACGTTGTCCATGGGGTCGCGATAGGTCGGACATGACTTCGCAGCTAACAGCAACAACAACAAATAGTGGAAAAGGTGTCCTCAGAATTAAATCTTCACTGCCTCTGAGCTACTTCAGTTCTGAAGAGACCCAGTTATGGGGGAGCAGCTACTGGCCAATTTGCTCTCCTTGCTCCCTTCCTCCCTCTGGAGAACCAGAAGAGGATTGAAGGGAAAATCCTCACCCACCTATGGTTAGAGTGTCACCTCTGCCGGTGGACAGTGGAAACAAATCTTTCTTTTTAAAGGAGGGGAAATTCCTTCCAGTGTGCAGTATCCTACTTCTTGTGGAATCAGATGTAGGACCCAAAGGAAGTAACAAACTCTTTCTACAGTGTTTATTAGCATGTGCCAGGTGGACTCCTTCAAATACCATGTTTTCCTGAAAATAAGGCAGGGTCTTATTTTTTTTTGCCTCCAAAAGATGCACCAGGTCTTATTTTCAGGGGATATCATACTCACCTCCAGCACCGACAGCCCCACCCAGCAGGTCCACTTCTTCTGTGGCCGAAGGAGCAGTTTCATTCTGCAGCTGCATTCTGATCTGCATTTTGCAGTCAGGTCTTTCCAGAAGGCCACTGCAGCGTATCGAGCTATGGATTCATCCATAGCTCGATCCTCGGCTTCAGAGGTCTTGCAGAACCAAGCTATGGATGGAATCTCGGCTGCAGTGGCCCTCTGGAAAGGCTTGTGACTGAGAAATGCAGGCTTGGCTGCAGAAGACGCCGCAGAAGAAGTGGGTTGGCGAGGAGAGGCCTGGCTGCAAGATAAATGTGTGTGGGGCAGATGGGGCAGCTCCACACCCCCAACCCCTCCCTAGCTGGATTTTAGGTGTGTGCCTCACCCCAAAACTAGGGTGTCAAGGTTCCGACTAATGGAGCACTTCAAAGAATTTCCAGGCGTTGTTTATTCTGAAAAGTCTTTAATCATGGACACAATGTCGGCACATCATGGATGGATGCCAAGATCTGAATTTCCTTTTCTTTGCACAGTACATTTCAAGCTATTCCCCTCCCCTATTTTACAGTCATAATTAGCCTGAAGGGCAAAGATTCACTTCCGTTCCTTATCCTGCACTTTCCTATCTTTCTCCTCCCCCCCCCATCAACTGAAATTAAATCTAAAAATACCTCACAGTTCTGCATATCTTGTCAAAGCAATAATATCCTATATTAGCAGCGTTGACATCCGGCCCCCCTTACAAAAAGGACAGATCCTGTAATGTAAACAAAAGCATATGTTAATGACTAGTTTTTGGTTTGTTGGGGTGTTTCGCATGAAACCTTTTGACGAGCCTGTCAGCTTTCACCTCCCTGGATTTCACCCAGGTGGCTTCAGACAACAGGTATCCCTTCCATTGTACTAGGTACTGCAATTTCCCTTTGAACATTCTAGAGTCAAGAATACGTTTCACTTCATAGTGGGTCTGTCCCGCAACTACGAGGGGCCCGGATGCCTTCTTAGGGGGTGGTCTTAAAGTGGAGCCCCGATAAGGTTTCAACAAGCTGCAATGGAAAACAGGGTGAATTCTACCTAAAAGTTTAGGGAGTTTCAGTTTTATGGTGACCGGATTGATGATCTTTACGATAGGGAAAGGCCCCAAGAATTTTGGTCCTAACTTTTTACTGGGTAATTTGAGGCGTAAATACTTAGTCGACAGATAAACCTTTTCCCCAACTTGGAATGTTCTTTGGGGAGCCCTCTTTTTATCAGCCTGCTTTTTATAGGTTTCAAAAGTCTTTTTTAAAGCAGTTTTCGTGTTTCTCCAAACTTCTTCCCATCCCCTCACCCATTGGTCCAGTGTCTGGCAAGCGGTTGGCACCTCAGGGTATTCAGGTATTGGACCGAACTCTTTGCCTGTGGCTACTCTGAAAGGTGTGTAGCCGGTGCTGCTGTGCACAGAATTATTGTACACCACCTCTGCAAAAGGGAGGAGATCAGTCCAGTTTGTCTGTTGGTAGGAAACGTAGCATCTGAGATATTGCTCCACCATTTTGTTAGCGGATTCTGCAGCCCCATTGGTGGTTGGATGAAAAGCAGATGATAAGCCTTGAGATGATCCAATTAATTTAAGAAAACTCCTCCAAAACTTCGCTGTAAACTGTACCCCTCTGTCTGAAATTATGCGCTTAGGGGCGCCATGCAGCTGGTAGATATGTTTCAGGAACAATTTAGTCAGTCGTTGGGCAGATGGGAGTCCTTTGCAGGTGATGAAATGAGCCTGCTTCGAAAACAGGTCTATCACAGTCCAGATGACAGTATTTCCTCTACTTTCAGGTAGGTCTACGATAAAATCCATAGCTATTTCTTCCCAGGGTTGAGAAAGGTCGGCCACTGGCTGCAGTAACCCAGGGGTTTTCCCCAGTATTCTTTTCATTGTGGCACATACGGTACAACTCTTTACATAGTTTTCCACATCCCGTTTCAGCCTCGGCCACCAAAATTGCCGGCGGGTGAGATGTAGAGTTTTTAGATATCCAAAGTGTCCAGCCTGTTTTACATCATGGCTGTGTTTGAGAGCATTAAGACAGAAGGCTTCAGGCAAATACAGTTTCCCCCCCTTGTAAGCCAGTCCATCCCTGCATGTCAAGGAGGTTTGATTATCTTTGAACCATTGATCAGTGAGGAGCTCTCGTTTTATTTTCTTTACCCCAGGGTCATCAGGATTTGGGACCCTGCAAGGAGTGAGCTGAGCAGCAGTTTGTGGATTGGAGATAATTGCCTCATTAACCTCTTCGCGTTCGATTTTGTACTGGGGCAATCTCGATAGCGCATCAGCTAGGACGTTTTTTCTTCCTGGTATGTACTTTAGAGTGAAGTTGAAATGGTTAAAGTACTGTGCCCACCGTACTTGCTTTGGGGACAATTTGCGGCAAGTTTTCAGTGCCTCTAGGTTTTTGTGATCTGTCCATACTTCAAATGGCACCTTGCTCCCTTTTAGTGTCGCCAGTTTAACAGCCCCCATCTAATTGCGAAGGCCTCCTTCCCCCATATTGCCCATCTCTGTTCGCTTTCCGTAAATTTTTTAGAGGTGTAGGCGCAGGGTTGCAGGACTCCACTCTTGTTCTTTTGCAGTAATACAGCTCCGACTGCGACATCGCTGGCATCAGCTTGGATTGGTTCCCCTGGGCAGGGGTGCTTTAGGACCAGTTCAGCAGCAAATAGTCTTTTTAAATTCTCAAAAGCTGTTTGACAGCCCATTGTCCATGCTAGTTGTTGGCCCGGTCACGGCTTCCCTCCTCCTTTGCCTGTTTTGAGTAGTTCTGTAAGGGGTAGGGCAATCTCGGCAAAGGAGGGGATGAATTGACGATAGAAGTTGGCAAAACCTAGAAAGCTCTGGAGCTGTTTTGGGGGGCTGCCACTCGATTATAGCTTTCACCTTGGCTGGATCCATTTCAATGCCCTCGTTGGAGATTCTGTAGCCAAGATAATCTAATCGGGTCTGGTGGAATTCACATTTCGACAATTTGGCATAAAGCTTGGCATTCAATAATTTCTTTAACACTTCTCTCACCAGTTTTATGTGATCAGTCATATTCGTGCTATATATCAGGATATCATCAAGATACACCAGAACCCCTTTGTACAAGTGATCATGTAGGACCTCATTAATCAACTGCATGAATACTGCTGGGGCCCCCTGTAGTCCAAATGGCATGACTTTGAACTGATAGCTCCCCATAGGACAGTTGAAGGCAGTTTTCCACTCGTCTCCCTCCTTTATTCTCACTCGGTAATATGCCTCTCTCAGGTCTAATTAAGTGAAGACACTCCCCTTAGCCAGATGGGTTAATAAGTCCTTTAGGAGGGGGAGGGGGTATTTGTTTTCCACACTCACAGCGTTGAGACCCTTATAGTCTATGCAGAGATGAAGAGACCCATCTTTTTTTTTCTTTGAACAACACAGGGGCTCCCGTGGTAGATTTGACCCATTCAATGAACCCCCTCACTAGGTTTTTGTTTACGTATCACTGCATCTCCTCCATTTCGAGGGGGGACATAGCATACATTCTCAGTCGTGGGAGTTTGGCTCCTGGCACCAGTTCAATAGAGCAGTCATTGGGTCTGTGAGGGAGCAGGGCATCGCATTCTTTTTCACTAAATACCTCAGCTAGGTCCCGGTATTCATTGGGGATGTGTGGTTTGTCTGGTGGTGGTGAGGCAGCCATGTGCGCTTGCTCATTGGGTGGCCTAAAGTGTCCCGCAACGTCAGTTGAATCAGTGGGAGGCTTAGGCTCTATAGGTAGTCTCACAGTTCTCATTCCTTTCTCCCACCAGATAAATGGCTTTCATTTGTCCAACCAGGCTAATCCTAGGATCACAGCCTCAGTCATTTTTGGGTCCACCAGGAAGCGAATAAACTCCCAGTGCGCACCTATTTCTAGGCGTAAGGACTCAGTTAATTGTGTGACTAAAGTTCCTCCCATCAGAGAGCCATCAGCTTGCTCGAACCTCACAGGTTTGGAGAGCTGTTTTGCCCGTATGTCCATTTTCATGGCAAATGGTAGGCTAATGATGCATCGGGTGCATCCAGAATCGATTAGCATGTTTAAGTCTATTTCTGCCCCCAACTTAGGGATTATCAGTTTGGCAGGCAGTGAAAAAGATGGGACTTGTCGACTCACCATCAGGTCATTCTCTCCTTCGTTATCGCTGTCAAAGGAGGATAGAGTAGGGGCGGGTTCACTCGGAGTCCCGGCGTCCTCCTGCATGGGAGGTGTGATCTAGGCAACAGGTTCTTGTGTGACTCGGTTGGATTTTTCTCTCATTAGCCGCTGGGCAGGTTTCCTTCTCGCCGCTGGTTCCGGTCTGCTCTGTAGTCGGGGGTAGGGGACTGGACAGTTTGCTGCCCGATGTCCCTCCTGTCTGCACCAGAAACACTTAACTGATGGGCCTGCAGGTGGCTTGGGTCTCTCAGTCATCGCAGTAGCTGGAGGGTTTTGTGGGGGTGATTGTTGTTCGGGTTGCTCTGGCTGCTGTTCGGATTCAGGTGGGGGAGGCTTCTTATATCAGGCGAGCTGAATGTCTAGCTTCACCGCTGCCTGGTACCATTCTTGCAGCTGATCAGGTACTGCTCGATAGAAGCAGGCCTGAGAGAGGTGATCGTCTAATCCCTCAATGAAGTGATGGATTAGGGATTGCTCTGGCCACCCTTCTATTTGACCTGCTATCTTGCGGAACTCTCGCACGTACTGCAGGGCAGGCCTGCAGGCTTGTTTTATTTTGTGGATTTGTTCTCTTGCCTTGAGGTCAAGAGATGGGTCCTCAAATCTTTATCTCAGCCCTAGGAGGAAGAGGTGGGGGTCCTCCAATTCCGGGGCTTGCTCATTGTATAAATTGTTCAGCCATTCAGATGCTTCTCCCTCTAGGCTGGACGCAATCACATCGACCATGGCGCAATCACATCGACCATGGTAGAGATAGGCCCAGCAATTCAAGTGAGAGTGTACTTGGTTGAGGAAAAAAATCAGCTTCTCTGGGTCCCCATCGAATGTTGCTCTGAAAGGTGGTGCAATTATAGGCTGTTGGGGCCCCCACTGTGGCTGTTGCTGCTGACCCCATCCTGGCTGCTGATTTCCTGGCTCCTGCACCACCCCAAGCTGTTGCAAGGCCTCTATTAGCTATGGCAAGCTCAGAGGATTTATAGGCTGTTGGGGGCCCCACTGTGGCTGTTGCTGCTGGCCCCATCCTGGCTGCTGATTTATGCCCAGGAGTTGCACGTTTGGGGGCTGGGGCCAATATCCTTGCTGTGGTCGTTCTCCCACCAGCTGCTGATCTCCTGGCTCCTGCATCACCCCAAGCTGTTGCAAGGCCTCTATTAGCAGTGGTAAGCTCAGAGGCTGGCTACCTTCTGCCGGCTGGGAATGCCACACTCCCCATTGTTGCAGAGGCCTCAGACTGGAATTCCCTCTCTCTTCAGGGCTGGAGTCCCTGACAGGGGAAGACAGGGTCTTGAAGGCTTTGTGATCTACAATGTAGGGGCTGTAGGCTTCTCTCTGCAGGAGTGGATTTTTGCTTCTCACCTCTGCTTTTGAAGTCTTTGAAAGTGGCAAAACTGTTTTGAAGACTCTGAAATCTCCGCTTGGCTTCTCCCCATCTGAAGACCAAATCAGCTCTCCTAATTGCTTTGGCCTTGCTCTCAACTGGGAGATCTTCCAGAGTTCCTTCTCCCCCGGCTTGCTGGCTGTCGCTTCCCCCCCCCCGGGAGAAGCTGCTGCTGCCGGGGTGTTGGCTTCAGGCAATCTTTCTTCTTTCATAATGAGATCTTCCCCGAATCTTCATCAGCTTATCCCTTTTGTTTAGGAACAGCGACTGGGGCCCAGGACCCCTAAATGGTTTGAAAAGTTGTTAGATCTTGTCATGTTGTCAAGGTTCTGACTAATGGAGCACTTCAAAGAATTTTCAGGCATTGTTTATTCTGAAAAGTCTTTAATCATGGACACAATGTTGGCACATCATGGATGGATGCCAAGATCTGAATTTCCTTTTCTTGGCACATTACATTTCAAGCTATTCCCCTCCCCTATTTTGCAGTCATAATTCACATTCTCCAATTAGCCTGAAGGGCAAAGATTCACTTCCGTTCCTTATCCCGTGCTTTCCTATCTTTCTCCTCCCACCCCACCATCAACTGTAATTAACTCTAAAAATACCAGACAGTTCTACATATCTTGTCAAAGCAATAATATCCTATATTAGCAGCATTGACATAGGGCTTATTTTCAGTGTAGGCCTTACTTTCGTGGAAACACAGTAATATTGAGAGACGGCCCCACACATAATAAATAGATGCACACATATTTATGTATCTCAAAATGTCAGGAGAGACTAAGTAACAAATGACATAAGTGTACATATTCATAGGTAAAGGATGTCAAGGAATTGTCAGTGAGTTTAAAGCAACACAAACCTGAAAACTCCTCACAGCCATGGGCCATGTTGAATAGCATAAAGTCAATGGCCAGGATGTTCTGCAAAATTGCCGTTCTTTGCTGTTCCTGAACCTCATTCAGGAGAGGAGTAGCGTTTGATATAAATTTGATAGCTAGATTATATAGATAGTTAGAGACAGGGGGGATAGATATAGAGATGATAGATAGATGATAGAGAAGAAAGAGAGAGATGATAGAGATAGATAATAGATAGATATGATAGATAGATAGATAGATAGATAGATAGATAGATAGATAGATAGATAGATAGATAGATAGATAGATGATAGATAGATGATAGATAGATAGATAGATAGATAGATGATAGATAGATGATAGATAGATAGATAGATAGACAGACAGACAGACAGACAGACAGACAGACAGACAGACAGATAAGATATATATATATAGAGAGAGACATAAAGAGATGAGAGGGAGAGAGAGGGAGGGAAGGAGAGAAAGAGGGAAAAAGGGAGGGAAGGAAAGAGAGAGAGAGAGACAGACAGACAGACAGATAGACAGACAGATAAGATAGAAAGAGAGAGAGAGACGTAGATAGATATAAAGAGAATTTCCAGACCACTTCATCTCAGGATTAGCCTGGACTGGCCTTGCATAGTTTCTGAAATCAGCCCTGCTGAGCGAGGGATTTTCACCTGCTGACAGGGAGCATTTCCTCTCTAGATAATCCGAAAAGCTTTTGTTGAAGAGAGAAAATAGCCTATCTGTAACAAGACTCAAAAGAAGGAGCTGCTTCTTCTTCACTCTTCATATAAAGTGTGGATTTTATCTCCCAAAATACATTAGCGTTGTGGCACACCGATCAAAACAAGTGAAATAATCAAATTTGTTAATTCCCATTTTAAAAAGCATGTTTTCAAACCAGCGCAAAGAATGGCAAGCACATTGGATTTTAAAAAAACAATGTAAAACAGAGTTAGGGAGGTCGTAAGGTAAACAGAAGGAGACAATTTTTTCCTAGGTAGTAAAAAGAGTGGAAGAAAGTGGGCAAATGGAATAGTCTCTAAGGAAGGATTTGGCCCAAAGGCTTTGAATTAAAGAGGTTAGGAGTCTCGTGGCGTTTCTCCACAGTTGATTTCAGTGCCCAGGGGAGACGCCCCAAATGGGAAGCATCCAGAATCTGCTGTGCAAAAATGTAACAGAATAACAGAATTGGAAGGGACCTTGGAGATCCTCTAGTCCAGGGCTTTTCAACCTTTTCAGATTGTACCACTTTTAGGACATGACAATATTTGAGTACCAACAGTGCTTAGCAAGGTCAAGTCAAAAACTTGATGACTAAGAAAAAAGAGGGGGGGGATTTTGGGTTTTACTGATTAGATTCATTTCTTGTTATAGAAATGGCTAGTTTATAATATTATGGAAAAGTAAAAAGTTGAGGTTCAATGTTAATGCTTCCTTCTACTGAAACAGAGGAAGTATGTTCTTTTTCCCTTCTCCCACTCACATTTTCCCCCTTTTTCCTCCCCACTGTGTCCTACTATTTGCTTTTGTATTTTTGTATTTTATTCTATAATTAATAAAATATTACAAACTGTAAAAAAAGAAAAGAAAAAAAAGTACCAGTTTTAATTTCTTCGGTGGCTGTTCCTTTGCTGACTCACTTTCCCTTTGCACTGACAAATGTATGATGAATTTATCCATGTTTATTAATATGTACCACTACCAGCTAGTTCAGGGGTCTTCAAACTTGGCACTTTTAAGACTTGTGGACTTCAACTCCCAGAATTCCTCAGCCCTCATGGCTGGTTGAGGAATTCTGGGAGTTGAAGTCCACAGGTCTTAAAGTTGCTAAGTTTGTAGACTCCTGAGCTAGCTGGTTTGCCCTTCTGAGCTCTTCCACAGTGTAGTAAGAATGCACCCCCCCAATCCCTTCCCTGTACCCTTAAAGACACAGGAATCAAGTGCAAAGCAAGAAAATAAAGAAACACAAACTCCGTTTTTTCCCCTGTTTAAGCAGCCTCAGGCATGTCACGTGTCACAATGTTGCAATTCTAGACTGAAAGGCTCCAGCAATTGCAAAAAGCTTTAGCTTTAAATTAAGCCAATTTACCTTCAAAGAAAACTTTCTAAAAGCCACAGACAGATTCAATTAAAGGGGGTAAAACTAATTACATTTGTTTAAAGGGATTAAACCTTTCCTGTTGTCTTTTTTTCCCTTCCCCCACCCAAACCACATTCTTTTATAGCCTCTCCTCTATTCCCCCCCCCTTTTTTTTCTTCAGTTCACCTCCAGCTCCGAGCTGCTTCTGGAAGCGCCAATCAGCTGGAGCCCTGCCGGCTCCTGGGGCTTTTGCGGAGCCAAGACAGTCCTGCAGCTGCCACTCCCTCAGGCTTGGCTTGCTTCGGCTCATTCCCCTCCCCAGCTATACTTGGCTAGCAATCACATACCACCTGCCATGTGGCAAAGTACCACAACTGGTACACGTACCACTGGTTGAAAAGCCCTGGCTTATAGTACACACTAATGGTTATGTTGTTCTGTTTTCCCTTTTTTAACCCAAATGCTTTCAAGGAGATTTTTGTCTTTGTTCTGTTCCATTTCTGTAGTTATTTCTCATATCAGGAACGTTTGCTGGAATTGGGTATGTCTAGTTTAATGAAAAGAAGGACTAGGGGTGACATGATAGCAGTATTCCAATATCTCAGGGGTTGCCACAAAGAAGAGGGAGTCAAGCTATTCTCCAAGGCACCTGAGGGCAGGACAAGAAGTAATGGATGGAAACTAGTCAAGGAGAGAAGCAACCTGGAACTGAGGAGAAACTTCCTGACAGAACAATTAACCAGTGGAACAACCGCCTCAGAAGCGGTGAATGCTCCAACACTGAAGTTTTTTAAGAAGAGACTGGACAGCCATTTGTCCGAAATGGTATAGGGTTTCCTCCCTGAGCAGGGGTTGGGACTCGATGAACCTCCAAGGTCCCTTCACTTTATTATTATTATTATTATTATTATTATTATTATGATATTATTATTTTATTATTATTATTATTATTATTATTATTATTATTATTATTTTATTATTATTATTATTATTATTATTATTATTATTATTATTATTATTATTATTATTATTATTGTTGTTGTTGTTGTTGTTGTTGTTGTTGTTGTTGTTGTTGTTGTTGTTATTATTATTATTATTTAGTGCAACTCCACCTCCTCTTTTATTAAGTCTGTTTCTTTTCAACACTTTAAATGTTAAGATACTAAATTTAGTAGCGGGAACAGTAAAGTGGACAATGGGCCAGAACACACAGTTGTAGTTGATTGGTTGGAGGGTGCTGGCTCCTGTATGAGATTATCTATGCTATGATTGGTTGCTGTAGGTGTAAAGGGGGCATTTCCCCTTCCCACCCCCCGCCCTTTTCTTCTGTGTGCTCCGTCTGCTGATTGATTTATCTCACGATGTTCCTGTGTTCCTGATTATCTTGTCTGCTGTGAATATAGATGCTAAATATATTTATATAACACTACAGGTTTGTGTCATTTGGACAGCTGCTGTGCAATATAAATGTTATACTTATTGATGTAAAACTACAAGTTTGTGTCAGCTGCTGTGCAATTCCTCGACATTAAATCTCTTAAGTTGTGCCTTCCAGTCATGGGTTTCATCCCACTAAGTTTCGGTGATTGCAACGTCATACCTGCCTTGGGTTTCAAGTTCTCCCTGGTTTATTCCTCGTACTCTGAGCATTGGTGTAGAGGCATCGGAGTCCCTTTTGACTGACCCTCTGTTTGGTTTCCACATCCCCTCTTTTTGTGTCTGAGTTCTCCCTCCCCCTTTGGTTTCAGTTGAAGACCCTTCGGAAAGGACAAGCCAGTTGGCTTCCGAAGACGACATTTTCAGTTCTTGTGAAGTGTAGCTCATCCCCTGCCAGAAGCCCCTCATGTGGGTATTGTAGACCATAGTCCAAGAATCCAACGTTCTCTCGACAGAACCATCCTCTAAGCCAGGAGTTGACTTCAAAGGCTGTGTGTATCCTCATTGGATGCTGACCTTTATTGGGAGTACAGAAGACAACACCACCTGTGCTCCCCTCTCTTTTGCTTTGATGCCTACCTGCTCATAATCTCTTGATATTGTTTCCAGGGACTTTGTGTATCATTCATCCCCACATGAAAGAGGAGAAAGGAATAATAATCTATGGATTATTTTTAGTAAGCCTCTCACTCACATCTTTGATAGTTGTTCCTGGGAAACAGCTAACTGCTAGTTTGACTGTCCATTCTACAAATTGCTGGTTCAGTTCCTCTGAGCAATGAATCCTCAATCACCAACACACATCTTTGTTTATCTTTAAGGAAGTCTGGTCTGATTTTTTTTTCTGCAATTGGTACATTTGGTGTTGTCCCTTTTCCAGGTGCCCACAGGCTCTCTTCCAAGGGGGGATGGGTATTACTGACAGGAGCCCAAGTGTTCTCTGTGTTTGAGACAGTTCCTCCACCGACCTATTCTTTATGTGCCACAGATGAGGAATGTGAGGGGAAAAAATCTGCCCTTGGAGATAGACGCCACGGGAATCCTGCAGAACCAGTCTGGATGATTTCTGGAGGGGGCAAGGCTCAGTTGGAGAGCTATCTAGGGGCATCTAGGGGTGCTGGGGAGAGGGGAGGGGCCTTCCACTCAGAGTTGCCCCCTTGATCTTTCCTCTCTCCCGCAGAGCTGCTCTCCCTCCCCCCGATGACAAATGTCTCCTGCACCAAGAATGGCTTTGGGTGGACTTTCTGCTCTGGCCCAAAGAGGTCATGGGGAAGACACCCTTCCCAACACCCCCTGCCCAGGAGCCCCCAAACCAGGGAGATGGACATCAGTGCAACCTTCCCAAAGATCAAGGCCATTGGCCACAGGATCACTCAGGGCCTTTTCTGAGGGGGGGTCTCGGATGAGCTCCAGTTGGGGGCCACACAAGACCCGCACAGGACTCTCTATGTTGGGGACCATTGGGTCAGGACGGGGTCCTCCACCCGGGACATGAAGCAGGAGGACCTTCAAACTGTGCAGGAGACACTGCTCTAGGGGTCTCCTCTGCCCAGAGGGAGGGGGCTTCAGACCCGAAGGCAGGAAGGGCTGTGGGGCAGCAGTGGCAATAGGTGGGCAGTCCTGGAAAAGGCCTCTGGGGTCTCAGGTGGAGGGAGGGAGGCGTTGGGTGCCAAAATGGGGCAGGACCCTCCAGTTGTGAAGGAGAGAAATGGCACAAATGGCTGGGTGAGTGTAGGGGGAGTCTCGGGGGTCCCCCAATGGCTCCCCACAAGTGCTTGAAGGGGACCATGCCTCCTGGCATCCTGGCCCTCAAAAGTAGGCTTGAGGGGAAGCAGAGCAAGGGGGCCTCCGAGCAGGAGGGGAGTCCTGCCCCTTCCCCTCCCTGGATCTGCCCACCCTCCTCCCAAACCAGTTTTGACTTCGGACCTGAAGTAGCCGGCAGGGGAGGTGTCAATCCGGGGAGGGGAAGGGGAGAAGGGAGGACCCTCCTGCAGGGGGGGGCAGGAAAGAGGAGGAGGAAGAGAAAGGAAGGAAGGAGGAATTCCAGGATTTTTCCTACAATGTTTATTTTTTTATAGGAAAGCGAAGGGAAGCGATTCGGACGAAGAGTAATGGAGATGAAGCTGCTGTGGATTTAAAGCCAGGAGAGATTTGGGTGTCTGGACTGACAGGCAGGTCCAGAGTCCCTGGGGTCAGTCTAGATGGTCTCCACCCCTCCCTCACAAGAAAGAGAGGCCTTCAAAGGAAGATGGGGGGGCTCAGCAGGAGAAGCTCCAGGCTGCCATTCTCTCCCTAATCTAAAATCTTGAGCCTCCATTTTCCAGAGGTTGCAAAAAAGACAGAAATTCATCAGCGACTGAAAAAGAAAAACTTCCTTTCCCATCAGGAAGCAGGAAGGACGGCAGGATTAATTCATGAGTGCTGTAGAAAAAAAGAGATGGGGGGAAAGTTAGAATATAAAGTGAAACCTTCAGTGTAAATAACTTATTATTCCTCTTTTTCAGCTGCCCCCAGACAGTCCCACATTGCAGGGGGTGTGTTGATAGGCAGGGACAGGAGGGAGGGAGGCTCCGCCCCTTTCAGGAAGGAAAAGACTGGGAAGGACCAGCAATTCATCTCCCGGGACTTGTGGAATTTTCCCCAATTGACTTAACTGGGGGGTTAATCAAGAAAGGAGGCCTCCCCCCCCCCAGAGGTTTCATATTAACAAAGAAGATGGGGCCAGGATGAGGGGTGTCAGTTTGCCACAAATTGTGAGAAATGTCACAAGGAGACTTCCCTTCCCTTTTGCAATTTTCCAAAACTTGGAAACATCCTGGGCCACATTTTAGTGTTTGTGTGTATGTGTTTGTTTTTGATGGCAATGCATTTGCAGGTCTCTGTAAGGAAAAGCTGCCCAAAATTTCAAAAAATTGTATTATCCACAACAAGGAGGTTTTGTTCAGGCACATTTTTTTTAAAAAAGGAACAATTAACGAATATTAAAGAAACATCTATATCTTGAGGGGAAACTCACCTGCAGGAGGCTGGATGGGAGTTGCTAAAAGGAGAAAAAGAGCCAATCAGAACCCTTCATGGGCTGGAGGACTCAGCCCCCCCTCCCCATCGATAGCCCATAATAGGTTGCACGATTCTCACTTATACAGTAGACTCTCAAAGAACAGAATTTCCCAAGCAAATTTCCAAGGAGACCCTCCTTGCCATCTGCTAAGCTTGCTGAGAGGCCTCCCCTGGATGGTCCCCTCCCCACAATCTCTTATCCAGCCCCCCATACTCACCTTTCTTGCTCTTCAGGTAGAGGGAGAGCCCCATTGCAAAGAAGATCACCCCCATAATCCCCATCCAGAGTTTGCTCCTGGCCGAGTTGGAGAAATGGGGCTCCAGGGAAGGAGAAGGAGCCTCCCCTGAGCAGGAGGATCAAGGCCAGCTTCCCCCCCAGCAGGGTCCATCCCGGCTCCCCCCACAGGGAGGGTCTCTCACCCCTTCTCAGGACAGGACTGGGTCCCCAGAGCAGGAGGGGAGGGAGGGGAGGGGCTCACCCCACTGGACGGTGATGGTAGCCTCCATGCTGGCATGCCCCACCTGGCAGGCGTAGAGGTCCCCCCACTGGGGCTGGGTCTCCAGCATCACCTGGAGCTGGTAGGTCCAGTCTCCATTCTGGAGCTCCTCCCCGAAGGCCACGCCCTCCTCCTCCGGCCACCCATTCTTCAGCCACCGGACCTGGATCTCCACGGGGTAGAAGCCCCTCGTGGTGCAGAGGAGGATGGTGTGGGGGGAAGCGGGATCCAGCTTGGTGGGGGAGATGGAGATGGTGGGCTTGGCTGGAGGGGAGGAGAGGGAGGAGGGACACGGGTGAGACACAGGAGGGGCCAGAACAGGAGACCAAGTGGGTTAGTTCAGGGAGGGAAGTCCTGGGAGGGTGAGGGAGGTTTGGGAGGGAAGGGAGGGAGGCGTGTGAGTCCACCCAGCCTGGGACACAACAGACACCCCCAGGACAAATCCTGGGAAACTCCGAAGCCCTCCGATCCTTCCCAAAATGAAACGAAGGCAATTGATTGGTGGACGATGAGCAGACGGAGGTCCGAGGAGAAAAAGGGGATTTCACCCAGGCTGTTTTCACCCGAAAACTCCAGAACTGGCTCTGCTGCTTCTGGGCCTCTGTGGGTTTAATCTCAGTCCAGTTCCGCTCTGTTAGAAACAAAGTCCCAGGAGTTTCTTTCGCTCTTGAAACTGACCGGATGGTGGGCAGCGGCTGGGACAGCAGCCTCACTCCCGGCTGACCCCGGGAGCCCCAGACACGGAAACTCGGGGGGGAGCAAAGCCCCTGAGTGGCGGGAGGGACTCTGGGATGACCAGTGCCCCCCCACCTCCCCTCCCCAGGGGTCACATCAATAAAAATGCCACAATTGATGAAGGTGCAAGCTGAAGGCTGCGAGGACAAACTTTGCAGATTGCTGGAAGAAAGAATGCTATGCCTTCCATAATACTGTGTTGATTCACATATATCTTTTTAATAATAATAATAATAATAATAATAACAACAACAACAACAGCAACACTGTTTTAAATACATGAGAGAAAGAAAGAAAATTAAAGAAAAAAGAAAAAGAAAAGCTTGATTGTTTCAAGCCAAGGTCCATCTTTCTCCTAATTTTCTCCTGTGTTCCAATCACTCTTCAAAAAGTTTTATTTGGAGAAAGAAAATTTCTCCTTTTCACTTTCCCTTTTTTGCCTTTGTGACCCACAATATACACAAATAAGCAAAATCCAGCAGAAGATTTAAGGGGGAAAAGTGCAAAGTATTAGGTGGCTGCAAAACCCAACAATTTTAGGCAGCATCAACACAAAGAGACATTTTTAAGGAAAGGGCAAAGGACCCCAATGAGGGCCAGCCGTTTGCTCCCCATCACTGCCAGAATCCCCTGAAGGAAGAGCTTCTCCCCCCCCCCACTGAAGACTGACAGACCCCAAATCCCCCTTTTGGAGCAGGGTGAACAGAAGAGATTTTGAGGGATCTCAAGGGGGGCCTTTGGGGGGATTCCGTGGGAGATCCTCCCCCCCAGATCACCCTCTGCCTGCAGCCAGCCGGACTCCTTCCCAGCCTCAGGAATCTGCCATTCGTGGGGAAGGAGGTGGAGAGGGGTCTCACTCCCTGATGGCAGCTTCTGCCTGGGATGGGGGGGCAGGGGGAGTCTAGGAGAACTTGCCACAGCCAACTCAATGCCGGACAACTTACTGCAGGATGTGTTTCGTATGACCCGAATTTCAGTTTTAAAGTTTGTGGGTGTTTTTGAACTCCCTCCCCCAAATCATGAACCTTCCCAGGTGTGAAGAGGGAAGCAATTTGGCTGCAGGTGAAGCTGAGTCTATTGCCAAAAAGGGGGTTTCAAGGGAGGGCTTTCTCCCAGACCCCCAAAATTGGCTGAATGAAATTTCTCAGCCTTTGAATCAGTTTCTTCTCAAGGCAGAAGGGAGAGAGAGAGAGAGAGACAGAGACAGAGACAGAGACAGAGACAGACAGACAGACAGACAGACCTGGCTGGATTCTCATCCCAATCCCAAAACTCATATGTAGGTGGATTTTCGGAGGGGGGAGGGATCAAAGTGATCCCAGATTCCAGACAGGAAGAGAGTTCGGATCCTGGGAAAAAAAGGAAGATTATGGGAATTACGGGAAGAAGAGGAAGATTTTATAAATCTGAGAGTCTAGAATAAATAAGAAAGATCCTAATGAATGAAATGAAAGCAGGGTCCTAGCATCCCCCTCCCAGGGAAGCCCCTCCCTTTTGTATTCACTTCTCCAGCTGATCACACGCTCCATCCCGGCCGCCTCATTCGTAGTTGTCCATCTGGTAGTTGAGTGGCAGAAGCCATCCACTTGGCTCCTCTTGTACTGCATGCCAACCTTATCGCTGTTCCAAGCCTCGGAATCCACCTTTCCCAACTCCGGGATGGCCACGAACTCCCCGCGGTTGCTGTCGAAGCGGGGGAACTCCTCCCGGTTGTAGAAGACCCAGTACAGGAACCGCACCCGCTGCGTCCCGTTGGAGAAGAGGCACTCGGCACTCGGACTTCGTCTGGAAGAAGAAATGGGCTGCGGGGAGGAGGAGGAGGGCAGTCAGAAGGGACTCCAGAGTCCATAGTTCCCAGCCACTAGCAAAGGAGGAACCCACTCGGGACGGGGAAGGGGCGGGGGACCTTCCATGAGAGACTGGCGGAAGACGTCCCCTGGAGGAGGAGGGAGGGGGAACTTTCCCAATCCCATGGGGGGAGGCAGACTTGCTGGGGGGTCTTGAGGGGGAAGGAAAGAAAGAGGGGGAGGGGAGGAACTTCCCACTGGACCTCCTCCATCCTCCACGCGTGGAAAAAGGCAGGCAGAAGCTCAACTGGTCGAGCAGATCTATCCTCTGCAGGGAACGTTGGATCTAAAGTGGGAGGAAGTATAGGGGGAGGGGACTGAAGAGACCTCCCAAAACTTTCTGGGGTGGAGGAAAAGTAATATCCATGCCCCCCCACTCTCTCTTTCTTAGGGATGGAATATGGGGAGGGGGCACAATGAGGACATCTGGACTGACACTCCTGGGGGTTCCCAGCCCTTCAACCCCCCACCTTCCCTGGGTCCCCCCAACTTTTCTTCCTGCCCCTAATCTTCAGCCCAATTACCTGCCTTTGGATGATTTTGGGGGATCGCACCTGTTTCCTATCCCCCTCCCTCAAAGACCCCCTACAGCCCCCCAGAGCATCTCAAAGGGAGGGTCTCCAGCCCCCTTCACAATGGGGAGAGTTTTGCGGAGCCAGTTTCCAATTCAGACCCGCCCCCCAAGTCCTCCTCCCTCAGTTCCCCCCTCCCCTCCAGGTCCCGATTGAGCAATGGGGGATTATGGAGGGTGGGGGTTCTTGGTCTCCTCCCCAAATTTAGAGTCTCCCCCAGAAGGGACCGAAGCTCAACTCCTGCAGGACCTTCAAAGTCTAAAATTTGAGATTCAGAAGAAAAAGTGAAGTTTCCGAAGAAGCAAAAATACTTTTGCTAAAATGCATCTTTTTCTTTGTGTGGATTCAGGTCGGAAAGTTTCCCTCTTTCGCTTTCGTTTTCTGCCTCCTTCCTCTTTCGATGGAGTTGACCCCGACCCAAATATTGGGGGGAGGGGAGCGAGAGACAGGCCCGGCTGCAACTCCCCACCTCGGCTACAATAGGGAAGAGGCTGGGGGGGATGTGGGGAGAAAGGGGGATGAGACCACGCAGAGATCGAGGCTGTTGGAGACTTCCACCACTCTTACCCTCGACCCATTTCCCAAAGTCATGTCTGGAGATCCAGCAGCTTTCATCCCCCCCCTCACCCCACGAGTATCAGGGGTGCTTCTCAACCATATCCTCCCCCCAGCCCCTCTCCTCCCCCTCCCGGCCCCCTCCTTACCGGGGCTCTCCTTCCCCCTTTGGCTTCCGGGGATCCGGGCCAGCGTCCCCACCGCCAGCAGCATCAGGGGGAGCCCAACAGAGCCCATGGATGCTGCCCCATAAGCGCCCCCAAAGAGAGGGGAGAAAGACGCGCAGTCTCCCAGCCCCAGAGGCGGAATCGGTGGGTCTGGATGGGGTGGAGGGGGCGTTTTTTTCTTCTTCTTCTTGTGCCATATCCGTTATCGGACGTTGGCGATCATGTTGGCGATCCTGTTTTTATCAGCAGCCGCACAAAAAAGTGCTGCTGAGTTTTGTCCAAACCAGTCCCTTAGATTTTGAAGCCATGATGTTCTTCTTCTGCCTGGACCTCGTTTGCCTTCAATCTTTCCCTGGAGGATTAAATGGAGTATGCCATATTTTTCTGGGTGTCGCATCACATGTCCGAAATATTCTAACTTTCGTTTTTTAATTGTTTTGATGATTTCCCTTGGCTTTCCCAGGCGGCTTAAAACCTCCTCATTTCTGATCTTGTCCACCCAGCTTATACGTAACAGCCGCCTGTAAATCCACATTTCAAATGCTTCTAGTCTCTTCAGGTGGCCTTCTGTCAGAGACCAACTCTCTACTCCATAGAGCAGGATAGAAAAAATATAGCATCTGACAAGCCTGATTTCAGTCTTAGGCTTATGTCGTGACTGCAGAATATAATAAATAATAATAATAATAATAATAATAATAATATAATAATAATACTAATAATAATAATAATAATAATAATAATAATAATAATAATAATAATAATAATAATAATAATAATAATAATAATAATAATAATAAAGTTGGAAGGGACCTTGGAGGTCATCTAGTCCAACCCCCTGCTCAGGCATGTTGACATGTGTGCTGAGGAAAAGGAGGAAAACCAATAGTTTAAAAAACATAATATTTGTTTGTTTGTTTATTTGTTTATTTATTATTAACGTATTTGATGATTATCTTGAATTTTCATTTAACTAACAAACTTCACATATTTATTTCCTTCAGTTTTAATAAACATAAGTTGTCAAGCAAATCCAAAGGAAGAATATATAACCAATAATAATGGATAATTAGAAGTTACCAGCCTAAGAAACAATTTCACAATCATTCCCCCGATTTTGCCATTAGATGTTCCTTAGTGTTTAGATCTGGCCTCAGGATAATAATGTAGCACTTGGGGAAGAAGATGCAGCTCAATAGTCCAGCACCGGAGGCCAAGATGGAGAAGACCTGCACTGCCACCATGTATTTTCCTTTAGTGCTCAGGTAGGTGGGGAGGAAGGAAACCCAGACACTGCAGAAGACCAGCATGCTGAAGGTGGTCAGCTTGGCTTCATTGAAAGCTCCAGGCAGGTTCCTGGCCAGGAAAGCCACAGTGAAGCAAATTGCAGCAAGGAAGCCCATGTAGCCAAGAACAACATAAAACATGGTGACAGAGCCTTCGTTGCATTGAAGGATAATCTCTTCAGGCTGGGAGTGAGGATCAGAGTCAGGAAATGGGGGAGAAACTCCCAACCACATGGCACAGATGAGAATTTGGACAGCAGAACAAGAAAGGATGATGAAGTTGGCCAAGCTCTTCCTCAACCACCTTGTCACTTTATTGCCTGGTTTTGAGGCTAGGAATGCCAGCACTACTGTGATTGTTTTAGCCAACACAGATGACACAGCTACTGAGAAGACAATGCTGAACACTGTCGGAGAAGGCAGGTGGTTTTCCTTGGTTGGCCAATGAAGAACAAGGAGGATAAGAAGCAAAGCAGAAGAGAGACCAAGAGGATGTAGGAGAGATCCTGGTTGTTGGCTTTGACAATAGGAGTTTCAAGGTATTTAATGAATATGAATAAAACAAAGCCTGTGATTAGGAACAAGAGTAGAGCAAAGGAGATGAGGATGATGCTGAGATGTTCTTCATAGGACAGGAAGGTTATTATTTTGGGGATACATTGGACTCGGTTCTTGGTTGGATATTGATCATCTGGGCACTTGGTGCATTTTTTGGTATCTGAGAAAAGAAAGTAATATTTCTTTTATAGTCTTTCAAATTTCAAGAAAAACTTTGGATAAGATGTGATACAGAGAGACAGAAACGTTTCAGTAAATGGAATATACTTACACTACAACAACAAAAATCCCCAATACATACAACTATGAAAAGAACAACAACAGCAGCATAAAATTAAAAGAAGATCTATCTGGTACTGCAACCTCCCTTCTCTGAGATAATCCACCAGATTCTTATCCTGCACTGACCTTACCTTATCTCCCTTACCTAATGTTTGGGAGAAGTAGCAAGTCTCCAGAGGTTTAAGAGGATGGGGGCCTATTCAGTTTCAAGGGCCAGTAAGTCCAATAGGGCAGGAACTGCAGCAGAAAAGGCAGGCTTCTGATGATCCATAAAGTGGGAATCCTTTAAGGGAACAGATCATTTGCATGCCAATTATATCTGCTTTGGTGGGAAAAGCAGATATCCTCAAGCAGAGAAAGCCCTGCAGATATGCTGGTTCTGTCTAATTGAGGGTTTGAAAGTTGAATTTAATTGCACCTGTGATTCTGTGGAGCCTGCACAGTAGGGGTGTCCTATGGAAGAACAGACGGAAAATCAACATTGTGCATGCCTTTGCATTCTGAACCATTTTATAAATTCCAGGTGGTTTTCAAGAGTAACCCTATGAGTATGGGATAAAAAGATAGAAACAGAAAACTGATGGCAGAAAACGACCTAGTGCTGCATCGAGTCTGCCCTTTGAGTTTTTTGTTTTCTTATTTATTTAATATTTTATTTTATTTTTTTCAAAAAAAATTCAGATGATGGACATATGTTTATCCCAAAAATGTTTAAACTCAGTTACTGATGATTGACCCACCATGCTCTCAATACACTGCTCCAAAAATACTGGACAGAGGATAAAAGTTGTCTAACATGGTTGGATCCATGGAGAACCACTTGAGATGGGTTGCAACACTGACTATTTCAGGACAGGTTGTACAGCCCCCTTCACAAAAAAAACCATTGACTATCCTGAAATTGTGAGTGTCTCCTAACTATTAGGCCTTCTAGAAATTCCTTACAATGTGATTCTTTCAATGGTCCTGGGGATCCCCTTGTAACAGGGCCCTATGTGCTGGTTGCATGGTAGGTAGCATCTTGATGTACTGCTCTCTTGCTTTCTTAGCATTTATACCTCATTGTTTAAATATTTATTATTGGTTTAATTCTATTCCACCAAGAGTCACTTTGTGTGAAATAGCCATATAAACTTGATAAGCAAATTTGAAAAAACATCTTAAGGAAGATTAATTCATAAATGAATTCAACAACAGGAACTGAGTGTGTTATCTGTAAAGTCTTTTTACCCTATAAAAATGAGAAGATAAAGCAATATGTTTCCATATTCTCTAGATTTGGCAACAATTTTAAACAGAATGAATTCAACATTGGTATCAAAGGCTATTTAGTAGATTGGTCTTTTATTAGTTCTCTGTTTCCCCCTTTTTTCTGTTCATTTTTATCCCAACACTGCATGTTAGAATTTTTTTTCCTTTCAGGACCACGACTATATTCTGTTTTTTTGGGGGGGTGTTATATCTCATTATGGTGTTTAACAAGAAAGAAAATTGGAAAGGTAAGAAAAGATGGAAAGGAAATTAATAATAATAATAATAATAATAATAATAATAATAATAATAATAATAATAATAATAATAATAATAATAATAATAATAATAATAATAATAATAATAATAATAATAATAATAATAATAAAGTTGGAAGGGACCTTGGAGTTCATCAAGTCCAACCCCCTGCTCAGGCAGTTAACCCTATACCATTTCGGACAAATGGCTGTCCAGTTTCTTCTTAAAAACTTCCAGTGTTGGAGCATTCACCGCTTCTGGAGGCAGGTTGTTCCACTGGTTAATTGTTCTAACTGTCAGAAAGTTTCTCCTTAGTTCTAGGTTGCTTCTCTCCTTGATTAGTTTCCATCCATTGCTTCTTGTCCTGCCTTCAGGCGCTTTGGAAAATAGCTTTGGAAAATATCTACTTGATGACTTTATGCTGAATCCTCTCTTTGGTTTCATTGTTTCTTTAACCCAACATCTCTCTCTCTATTGTTCCTCCAATTAGATATTTCAGCTTATAAGGATATATGATTTTACTAAAGATTAACTGATTAAATGAATGATTGATCAATGTATCTATCACCCTGTAATGTAGTCGGTTTAGGTAAACAAAACCCATTGATCTAAAATCATTCCTCAAGTTACAAAGAATACAGATATTTCTAAGAAAGATAAATATGGACAGAAACATCCAAACCGGGAAATGAAAGAGAGATTTCCCATGCAGTCCACAACATCCTTCTTCTTACCTCATCATTCAAGATATTTTTCTTATCCTTCCCATTAGGGAAGAAATTGGACATCATGAAAATTAAGAACTAAACAATCAAATTTACATGTGTCTTTAACATGCATATTTATCAAAGTTTCCCTATGGTGTCACCCACCTTCCTGAGTGGAGATGGTCCCCTCTGGACAAGGAATGCAGTCGTAGCAGCAAACTGGCTCTCCTTCTCGAGCCTGCTTGACAAATCCAGGATGGCATTTTTCCACACATTTAGACTGAGGCAGAGACTAAGCAGAAAAAGAAGAAATACCAAAGAAAATATGTTAGGACTCACCATCCATGTAAGATGGAGGTAGACATGAACATCAGCCAAGTCGTCTCTGGGCTTCAGGTAGGCAAATATGAAATCTCTGACTCTTCCAAATGGTGGCAGGAGATACAATTGCAGGAAGATGCTTTATTCAGTTCCTCCCTTTTTCTTCTGACATATCAGATTTTTTTAAAAAGTAGCTTTCTACTTAACAAAGTCTGGAGGGATGAAATTGAGAAAAGATTTAAGCATTAAGTGACAAACAGTGGGTTCCTCCTCATAATGGAATTAACATGCATTCCTCCAGTCTTCATACATGCTTGATTTTAAAATAAGATATCCAAACATACTAGTTTATCATAAAAGATTTATTAATTTTTTATTCCATTAGATTTATTGAAATAGAATAAAACTGTGATCAAGAAAAGAACTTCTGACCAGCAGAATCTGGAAAAATTTCTTCTCGAGTGCATAAAAGTTTGCAAAGCTGCTTCCCATTGAAAGCAGTCCAAAATTATCTCCGGTTAAGGTAAAAAGGAAAATTTCTTTACAAATAAGGGCTGTCAACCCTAAAGATGATCTTTATTTGTATATATATTTGTTCAATTTATATGGTTGCCATCCTGATGAACTAAAACTAAAACTGGCTGACTAGTTTCTAAAACTATAGTGAGCTGAGATGGAGGTGAGGTCATGAGAACGTGTCCCTCAATAAGGGTGAGTCAGGCATATTTTAATGCACCACATGGGTCATGAGTGTGAGCCTTATGTGTGAAAGGAATATTCAACACAAGGTATCCAACACAAGGTCCTTTCTGTTGAGAGAATACAATTAGGTGACACAATCTGACAGGGAAATACACACTCATATTTATTATTAGTTTGATTTGTAGCTTCTCAGTGTGTCTTAAGGCAGCTAACAATCAAGATAAACTGTTGCATTCAAGGGATTTTCAGAGAGAGGCAGCTATAAGCATGTTCTCAGCTGATTAAAAACATTCCAGACTATGAGCCTGCAATTTTGGGAGACCCCTGACTCCAATCAAGGCAAGATGAAGCTTATTTAACTATTGGACCAACAGGACCTCCATCCAGTCTTGATTCCATTTCATTGGATTAAGTCCAAATCTGAACTCAGGGACTGGTCAACAGAGTTGCCTTTACCTTTGATATTTGAAGACAAAAAACTAGTGAACCTGAAGCTATTAATACCAAAACTGCCGAAGAGACACTAAATGGCAATGATTTGTGTCCTAAATAATAATCACCCCATATCTCATTTTGGATCAGCTTATAACAGGGTTCAGCTTGACAGCATCAGAAGGGAAACCTTGGTCAATAGAACTGAAGCATGCTTATCTCCCTAAGAAAATTATAGAGGTTTTACTCCACACATTCAATTCTCAGTGAAGTTTACCCACTTTTTTGACTGGGTTTAGCCCACTTGAAAAGGCTTTGGAAAAAAGAGAAAAGACATCAATATTTTCCCCACCTTGTTGAGCAACTTTAGCTGTGACAAAGCATCTTGGTTGATTGTAAGTCTCTGTCTTTCAAAACTCCCCAATTGCTTGTTGATGGGATCCTCCTTGGGGAGAACCACCCTACTAATGATCTGCAGATCTGCTGCTATGTGTCCATTCTGATCCAAGTACACTTTCAGCAGGGAAAGATTGTACAATTCCCTCTTCTTTAGAAATGGATGGAACTAGAATGGAAACATCCAGGAATTTAAAAGCAGAAATTTTGGTTTCTTATCTCTTATCACTTTTTACATTTGAATCTTTCTTCTATGGTTGTTTAACTTGCAAATATTGTGAGTTGGGAGAACAAGTGTTACCATTACCTTCAAAACTGAAGTACAAAGATTCAGCAATATTTCTAAATCATGTAGTATACCGATAAAATGTAGCAATGGTCAAGAATCAAGTAAACAAAATACACAAATAACTAGAGTATTTATAAACTCCTTTCAAACAATAGGGTGATTACCAGAAAGCAAGGATTTGTTAAGAAGAAAGTTGCAAGGCTAATCTTCATTGAGGTAGAGGAGATAGGAAGAATGACCAGATGAAGTAATTCTACTTTATTATAAAGCTATATTAAGAAAATCTTGCAGTGTGAAAGTACAAATCTTTCACCATCTCTTGACAGTCAAAAAAATTAGAGAGGACTTTTTCTGAGTTTTTTCTCTGCCAGTTACGCAGCTGTGGGTTGCCCCTCCCAAACAATCTTATCTGATTCTTCCCTGCATCTCTTTCTCTGGTCCTCCGAACCCATTCACATGTATCGTTATACTTCCTTAACAGATTGTGTGAATGCTGATGGCATATCTTGTTTTTAGCAAAGAATTTACAAAATGCTTTATGATGTGATGAATGGGGATCTATTTAATTGAGTGATGGATGGTATGAGATAATTAAGTGGATACAACTGTCTCAAAAATTGTACTCAAATAAATATTAATATTACTGATAAAATTGGGGAGTTATGAAAAACAATTAGACCTTGGTTATTGTTTCTTCTATATTTTCATTAATAAAGGAAGTAGATAAATCATGATTTTGTGATGCAAAAAGTATAATAACACTTGGACAAAATTATTTTGGTCTCCTTTAATAATTCCCAGGTTCTCTCACGTCCATATAGATCCCTGTCAGGATGCTGCCATCCTGATGGGAGGGGGGACCTTTGGAGCTCTCCTGTGATGTGTTTAGCTTTGCTTTGTTGACTCGGTTCCACTGCCCGAGGTCATCTGCCTCACCTCACCAAGGAAGAGATGCCTGGGAACATCTTACCACAATGTCCGTCAGGACTTCTCACAACCTCTTTGCACCTCTGGTTTGGCTCCTATGGACTGGGCAGTTGGGAGGAGTTTTTTTTTTTTTAACAAAATAATTTTTATTGAGTACAAAAAAAAAAAAGATTAAAAAACATTGAACATAGTGTATCATCTTTGACATACATCTTTGTCTAAACATTCCTTATTATACACATACTTTATACATTTCAGATATTCTTCCTCTATTTACATCCCTTCTAATGACCTTCCTTCTTTTTTTCCCTTCCATTTGTAAAATTTATTCCAGCTTAAATAGTATTCTGTTTCCTCCTGATTTTTTAATTCTTTCGTCATCTTATCCAATTCTGCGCAGTACAAAATTTTCCTTATTAACGCATCTCCACTAGGCACTTCATTTGTTTTCCAATTTTGGGCAAACAAAATTCTTGCCGCCGTTATTACATGAATAATTAAGTATATATCATCTTTGTTTATATTTTTTTCTAATATGCCAAGTAGTAGCATCTCTGGTTTATATTGAGTTTTTTGACCCGTCATTTCTGTTATCCAATTCCAAACCCTCTGCCAATAAACCTGTACCTCTTTGCAAGCCCACCAAACATGAAAAAAGTACCCTTTTCCCTTTTACACTTCCAACAAAGTGGTGAGTAGCCACTATACATTTTTGCGAGCCTAGCCGGTGTCAGGTGCCATCTAAAGAGCATCTTATAGAGATTTTCCTTGTAAGTTGTTGCCAATGTAATTTTGCAATTATGTTCCCAGATTTGCTGCCATTGGTCCATGTTTATAGCGTGCCCCAAATCTATTGCCCAGGTAACCATTGTTTATTTAACTTGTTCTTCAAATAATTTATATTCTAACATATATTTATATATTTTATATATTTATATATTTTTTGATAGAAATAAAACAAAGATCATAGCAAAAAATATGACTAACACGCAAAAAGAAAATCTTGGGGAAAAATTAGGAATACAAGTAGTTACTAAAATAAAATATTTGGGCATTGTTATGTCAGCACGTTGCTCATCAATTAGAGAGGATAACTACGGAAAATTAGTTAAACGTATAAAAGTTGACCTAGACCGCTGGAGAAATCTACATCTTTCGTTTCTAGGAAGAATCTCAGCGGTGAAAATGAATATTTTACCCAAAATTATCTTTCTATTCCAAAATATTCCAATCCAATTAGATAAAAAAATCTTTAAAGAGTTGAATAAGTTAACTTTAGATTTTGTATGGCAAGGAAGGAAGGCGAGGATAAAGCAAAAGTCTCTACAGGATGCTAAAGAAAGAGGGGGATTAGGCTTCCCGGATTGGGAGTTATACTATCAAGCAGCGGCCCTGACGTGGATCAGGGATTGGATAACATTGGAAAATAAAAGATGTTTACTATTAGAGGGGCACGATCTCCAGCAGGGCTGGCATGCCCACCTATGGACAGATAAAAGCAGGAACCATCAATACTTCCTGAGGCATAAAGTCCGGCAAGAACTAATAAAAAGCTGGAATATAGTTAAATGTCAATACTATACAAAACTCCCAGGCTGGTTCTCACCATTAGAAGCAGTTACATACCCCAACCTTTATAGGCAAGATAGGGTTATCATATACAAAGATATCCTGTCAGAGGAAGGATATCTAAAGCAAAGGCAAGAGTTGAGACAATAGGGGATTGCTTTGGAATGGTGGTCTTACCTTCAGATACAAGCAAGATATGTGAAAGACAAGAAAGAATGGGGAATTAATAGACAAGATACGGGGCTTGATAAAATATTATTAGGCCCGGAGAAAAAAGGCAGTTGGGAGGAGTTTTGAACAATGGGGTTTAGCCTAACAATTTCACCCAGGAACTTCAGATTCTGCCTGCCTTCTCTTGCTGTCACTGACTCTCAATAAAAGTTCCTTTTGAAACAATGCCAGTTTCAAGAGTTTTGCTTTCTTGAGAGATTCAGCTGAGGCAGGGCCTTACAGCTTCCAGAAAATAAAAATATGATTTTGTGTTAGAGGTGCATGAGTAAAATTCAATAGGAAAGTAACTAATTGTTAACATCCAGAACTTGATACAAGATTGTATGAATGTAATGAATGGCAGCTATAATCTGTATTAACATTTCATTTGTAGTTTTTCTCACATTATTCTATTTGTAGAATGCTTATTGATTATTATAAAATAGTAGTAATATCTTAATGTTATGATAATAACCATATTCTTAATTTGTCGATAATGTCATTAATGACCCAGTGGAATGATACCAGGTCCTCTTGCAGGCACCACACTTGGAGAAGACACTGCACAAAATTTTCACCACCTTGAGTCAAGGACAAAGAAGGGGAGGAAGAGATCAAAGGAGCTGCTTTAAGACTTGAGGAAAGACATCAAGCAGAAGAGCCATGTTGGAATAGAACAGAGCAGAACAGAATAGAATAGAGCTGGAAGGGACCTTTGAGGTCTTCGATTCCAGCCCCCCGCTCAAGCAGGAGAACCTATACCATCTCAGACAAGTGATTGTCTAGCCTCTTCTTAAGAATCTCCAGTGATGGAGCGCCCACAATTTCTGAAGGCAAGCTGTTCCACTGGTTAATTGTCCTCAATATTAGGAAGTTTCTCTTTAATTCCAGCTTGCTTCTCTCTTTGATCAGTTTTCAACCATTGTTTCTTGTCCTAGTTTACAGGAGCTTAATATCAGAAAAAGTCTGGGAACTTTTTTCCGAATATATAAAAGGTCTTGGTTGTTGAAGGGAGGATGCAGCACTCTTCCGATAAGTAGAATAGAATGGAATGGAATGGAATGGAATGGAATGGAATGGAATGGAATGGAAGAGAAGAGAAGAGAAGAGAAGAGAAGAGAAGAGAAGAGAAGAGAAGAGAAGAGAAGAGAAGAGAAGAGAAGAGAAGAGAAGAGAAGAGAAGAGAAGAGAAGAGAAGAGAAGAGAAGAGAAGAGGAGATAGAAGGAAACTTGGAGGTTTTCTAGTCCAGCCCCCTGCTCAAGCAGGAGGACCTATACCATCTCAGACAGGTGATTGTCCAGTGTCTTTTTAATAACTTCCAGCGATGGAGCACTCACGATTTCTGGGGGTAAGCTGTTCCACTGGTTGATTGTCCTTACTGTCAGGATGTTTCTCCTTAATTCCAGGTTGTTTCTCTCTTTGATCAGCTTCCAACCATTTTTTCTCATCCTTCCCTCTGGTGCTCTGGTCAACAACCTTACCCCCTCTTCTTTGTGGCAGCCCCTCAGATACTGGAATACTGCTATCATGTATCACCTATTTCTTCTTTTCTTTAGATGGCCAAACCCAAGTTCCACAGCCATTCTTCGTACATTTTGGTCTCCAGGCCTTTGATCATCTGAGTTTCTCTTCTCTGAATTTTTTCAAGACTCTCAACATCTTTTTTGTGATATGGTGACCAAAATTGGCTGCAGTATTCGAGGTGTGGTCTTACTAGGGCTTTATAAAGTGATACTAGTACTTCGCGTGATCTTGAATCTATCTTCTGTTTATACAACCCAGGATTATATCAGCTTTTTGGGTTGCTGCTGTACACTGCTGGCTCATAGTTAAGTGATCGTCCACCAAGGTCTCTCTCACAGTTGCTGCCTCCAAGTCAGGTCTCGCCCAATCTGTATTTGTTTCTTTAGTTTTTCCTGCCTAAGTGTAAGCCTTTGCTTTTCTCCACATTGAAACTCATTTTGTTGGATAGGGCCCATTGTTCGAGTTTGTCAAGATCTTTTTGGATCTTGAGTTTGTCTTCTGGGATGTTGGCTACTCCTGACAGTTTGGTATCATCTGCAAATTTGATGTGTTCCCCTTTAATTCCCTCGTCTAAATTGTTTATAAAGATATTGAAGAGTACTGGGCCTAAGACAGAACCTTGTGATACCCCACTGCTTACTTCTCTCCATGTGGATGTAGTGCCATTTAGGACTACTCATTGAGTATGGTTTGTCAGCCAGCTACAGATCCATCTGGTGGTGATGTTGTCTGTTCCACCTTTTTCTAGCTTACCAAGGAGTAGTTGTGGGCTACTTTGTCAAATGCCTTACTGAAATCTAGGTATACTACATCCACTGCGTTTCACTGGTCTACTAGTTTAGTCATTTTATCGAACAATGAGATCAAATTGGTCTGGCATGATCTGTTTTTAACAAACCCGTGCTGGCTGCTAGTTATCACTTTGTTTGCTTCTAGTTCGCAGATCTATTTTTTGATTATCTTTTCTAGGATCTTCCCAGGTATTGATGTTAAACTGATTGGTCTGTAGTTTCCTGGGTCCATTTTTTTTCCTTTCTTGAAGATGGGGACCACATCAGCCCTTTTCCAATCCTCGGGTACTTCCACGGTGCTCCAGGATTTGTGGAAGATGTGGTGCAACAGTTCTGAGATAACATCTGCCATCTCTTTCAGAACTCTGGGATGTAATCTGTCGGGTCCTGGTGATTTGTATTCGTCAAGATTGGATAGGTGTTCTCTTACCATTTTCTTGCTTATTTTGATTTTTGTTTCTAGTATGTCTTTTGCAGTGTTTTTTTGGGGGTGTGTTGGACTATGGTTTCTTTTTGTGTGAAGACTGATGCAAAATATGAGTTAAGCAGCTCAGCTTTCTCCCTGTTGCCTGTAATTTCCTTGCCACCTTCTCTCTTTAGTGGGCCTACAGTTTGCTTAACTTTTTTCTTGTTGTTAATGTGTTGGAAGAAACTTTTTTTATTGCCCTTGATTTCCATTGCCAGTCTTTGTTCATTCTGAGCCTTTGCATTCCTGACTTCTTCTTTGCATGTTCTGGCCATCTGCTGATAATCGGCCTTGGTTATGTGTCCCTCTTTCCATTTTTTGTATTTGTCCATTTTGTCTTTTAGTTTTTAGTGAGATCTTTGAGCAGCCATGCTGGTTTCTTCCTGGATTTCTTGTTTTTCTTTCTCAATGGTATTGTGCTGATATGGGCTTTTGTGATCGTGTTTTTCAGGGTTTCCCACGCTTCTTGGGTTGTTTTCCCCTTTAGGATTTTCATCCATGGGATCTTTCCTAGGTTCTCTCTGAGCTTGTCAAAGTCGGCTCTTTTGAAGTTTAGGACATTGGCTGGATTGTTTTCTATTGCTAGTGTTTGCATTATATTAAATTCCAGTATGACGTGGTCACTTTCACCCAAGGTTCCAGCAATTTCAATTCCCTCTATCGCTTCTTCTCTATTTGTAAGGATTAAGTCCAGTATAGCTTTGCGTCTAGTTCCCTCCTCCAACTTTTGGTTAACAAAGTTGTTGGCTAGGTTGGTTAGGAATCTGTTTGATCTCCCACTCACTGCAGAGTTTGTCTCCCAGTTGATATCTGGATAGTTGAACTCTCCCATTACTACTGTGGTGTGCTTCCTACATACATTTGTTAACTGGTTGTCAAAGAGTTCATCTATTTCTTCTGGTTGGTTGGGTGGCCTGTAATATACACCTATGGTGATGTCACTTTTTTCTCTTTTATATTGACCCACATACATTCTGGAGAGATTTTGTCTTGGGTCGTGTGCATTTCTGCAGATATGTAGTGTTCTCTTACATATAGTGCACCTCCCCCTCCTCTTTTTGTAGACCTGTTTCTTTTGAACAATTTGTATCCATCCATCTGTCCATTCCATTCATGGGTTTCGTCCCACCAGTTTTCTGTTATGCCAACTATGTCATACCCTCCCTCGTGTACTACTGCTTCTAGTTCGCCCTGTTTGTTCCCCAAGCTTTGAGCATTTGTATATAAGCATTTAAGACTTTTATGCCTGTCCGTGGGTGCATTTCCTGCATCTCCTGATTGCTGTTTGAGTTTTTCTTTTTTCTCATCTCTGCACACCTGATTGTTTGATTTGTTTTCTTGGGATTTATGATTGGTTTTGGGTTCTAGAGATTCTAAAGATTGGTCACCCTTCCCCTTCAATTTTAGTTTAAAGCCCTCCTGATGAGTTGGGCCAGTCTTTTTCTGAGTACATTTTTCTATGTTTTCGTGAGGTGCAGCCCATCCCTTGCCAAGAGTCCCTCGTGTAGAAAATGCAGTCCATGATCCAGGAAACCAAAGTTTTCTTGGTGACACCAACCCTTTAGCCAGTGGTATATTTCTAAAATTCTTTTTTCCCTCAATGGGTGTTGGCCTTTTGTTGGGAGCACTGACAAGAAGACTACTTGTGCTCCTAGCTTATTGACTTTGTTGCCTAGTTGTTTGTAATCTTTCACTATTGCACTCAGGTTGTTTGTAGTGTCGTTCGTTCCAATGTGGAGGAGGAGGGGGGTAGTAATCTGTGGGCCTAATTATTTTGGTTAGGTTCTTAGCCACATCTTTGATTTTTGCTCCAGGGAGGCAGCATACCTCCCTGGACTCTATGTTTGGTCTGAAAATAGATGATTTTGTTCCTATGATGATAGAATCTCAGATTACCAACACTCTCCTTTCTTTTTTTGGGGGGGGGGCTGCAGTCTGGGGTGCTTTTCTGTTTGTCTCAGGTGTGTTTGTTGATGTGGCTTTTTTAGGGATATTTGAGGTGACTTTTTTAGGATTATTTGAAGTTGTTTCTTTGCTAGGTGTCTGCATGTCTTCTTTGAGGGGGAGGTTGTGGGTCTGCATGTTTCCTTCTAAGGGGAGAAATTGATTGCTCAGTTTTAATGGGGCTGCTTCTGGTTGGGTAGGATTGGGCAGAAGGGGTTTGTTTGTTGCATGTTGTTTCTTTCTTTGAGTGTTGTGTTTCCTTCTGTGTGTGACATACCTCCATTTGTCTTCCTCCAAGGCTTTATCGGTAGGGTCAAATCCTCTGGGAGTTATTTGTTCATTGTTTGGTTCGGTTTGGGAGGAGCTTTCTTTTGTGTGTTGGAGTTTGGCTAGAGTTGCTTCTAAGTTCCTAACCTTTTCCTATAGTAGTTCACATAATTTGCATCTGATGCATGTGTAGTTTGGGTGTTCTTTGGGCATCAGTGCATACATGGAACATGTATTGCATATCACAATAGTTTCAGTCACCTGTTCCATGAATTTGTTGTTTGGTAGTTGCTCTTTTTGGTTGGTGGTTGTGTTTTGCTGTTAGCTTTGTTTGTAGCTTCTTTGTTCTGGGTAACTATGGCTATTTTGCAGTCCTTTTTTCTGCCTGTTTGTGCTACCTTGTTATTTATTTAACCTTCTTACTGTTGTGTTAGTTTTATTTATCCTTATTCTTCCCTCTATCTTTTTTTAAAGTTTTTGAGCTCCAATTCCTTTTTATTCTTTACTGGGGGTCTTCCCTCCCTTCCTATTGGGACCTCAATCTTAATTGTTGCCTTCATTTATGTTGCTCACTCCTCCGGCCTCCCGTTGTTTTCTCCCTTCTGTCTTTGGTGCTGGTCTCTGCTCTGGTCAGGCCTCCGTTCAGCTTTCCAGTCGCCTCAGCTGCTCTGCCTGCTCTGCTCCTCTCAGCCAACCACTCAGCTTGAGAAATCAGAGAGGTCCCTGGCTGTTGTAAAGCTTAAGATCTTAAACCACCAAGCCCAGAGAGCACAAAAGACCCTGAAAAGGAATTTAGTTTGATGGATCCTTGTTGGGACCCCGTACCTTCCACGGCTGCAGCCTTGGAGCCCCCAACTTCTCTTCACCCTTCTCTCTTCTCCTCTGGGGTTTGGATGCAGCATTTAAGGCATGGGCCAGAAATTTAATGACACTGTAAGTAATGACTGGATTTGAGATCTGCATCCTATTCTTTTTCTCTTGGGTCTCCACTGGTGCTTTCTGGGTGCATCTTCTCCGGCCTTTGACAGAAAAGATGTGTTTTGAAACAGAACAATGAAAATACTCAGCTTGAAATTCAGGTTCCACAAAGAAATCTTTTTTAAAGGCATTATCGTTTTTCCAACTATTTTTCCACTGAAAGGGAAAGCTCCAAATACTATGAACGTGCTTGAGACGCCAATCCTTTTTAATTGAAAATACTCCAACCACTGTCATGATCCAGACTTTCCCTTCAATGGGTCCTGGCAAACCTTCAAGTGCTGAATGGAAGGGAAGAATACTGCCCCAAGGGGAATCAAATTCTATGAAGTTAACAAAGACGTTGACTTGTCTCCACTTAGAGAGGGCATCACTGAGGAATGCTATATGTACAGTCATTGAGAATTGTTGTGATATAACAACACAAATTCTATTCTTGACAAGCATAGGAGTAAAAGTCCTCATGAAATTCTCTCCCTTCTCTGTGTCTGGAGCAAAGAGACCAATCAGAGTCCATCCAAATTGGAGGAGAATTTGGACAATTCCTGGGTATTGGATCCCTTCTTTGGGGACCATCGGATGGAAAAAAGGGAATTGACTTTTATCACTCAGAGCCTCTGAAGCAATTATATTACTGACCTGAAAAACAATGAAGAATTCTGTGTTATATTTGGGGTCCTACCAAGTCCCAGTTTTTAGCTTTTAATGAATCCAACTTTTTTTTCATGCACATATTAGAACATTTCCTGTTGATTAGTCATTAGGCCATATCAAGATACAGAATATAAAACAAAGAACATTAACAAGACTGCATGTAAAAACAGAATTTAGAAAAATAAGTACAATAGAATAAGCATAAAGAATGAAAAGAGTATTTCTTTATAACCCCAGAATTTACCACAATCAGACCATAATTTCCTTCTGAAAAGGACTTTATTATTGATCTCTCTCTTTCTTAAATAATTGTCATTCAAAATAATAGATGTATTACATCTTCTATTTCTGAAGTTCCACAAATACATGTATATTCATTGTAAGGAGTTTGGAAAATTTAACTCAATACTCGGAAGGTACATTTGTAGCACCTGATGCCTTTCAGTGTGCCAGCCTTACTGAAGATGGCCCTACTTTTCTCTATTTTGACTATATTGGATTCTTTGTGCAGCATTTTTTTCAGGTTTTTCTCGAGTGGCAAAAAAGACAGGGAGACGACAGTTCCTAATATAAAATCAAGAATGTTTTAAATGAAATTTGTTTGTTCTAATAGCGTTTGAAGAGAAGGACGAGGGGTGACATGATAGCAGTCTTCCAATATCTCAGGGGCTGCCACAAAGAAGAGGGAGTCAAGCTCTTCTCCAAAGCACCTGAAGGCAGGACAAGAAGCAACGGATAGAAACTAACCAAAGAAAGAAGCAACCTAGGACTAAGGAGATATTTCCTGACATTTAGAACAATTAACCAGTGGAACAACCTGCCTCCAGAATCTGTGAATGCCCCAATTTTATAAATTGTATAAATTCCCAATTCTGCTCTGAGGGCAGCAGCAGAAGTCCTTTTATCCACCCTCAAGATACTTCTCAGATGATGTGATCGGATTTGTACTAGTAGTGATATAAATTAAATCCCAAAGTTCAGCTCAATATAAGTGCATAATGGTAATGTTGGTATTTTGTATTTAATAATTCAGTCTAAGGAAGCCGCATAGCTATGATTTTTTTAAAAAAATTAACAGTGCATTCACTTGTGCCTTCTGAATGAGCTCCTTTGATGTTGAGGGAGCCCAGATCCAGTCCCAGAGAAAAGTTCCCCCAGGTAAGGAAAGGTGTGAACTTGCTCTCTTGCCTCCTCACCTATTAGCCCTATATGGCAATGCTTATCATTTTCCAAAGACCATATTTTTTTACTTTGACTCATCCATAATCAGATAATTATTATGATATGTATCTTTTGCTACATATCAATGGAAGGGACCATGGAGGTTTTCTAGTCCAACCCCCTGCCCATAGCAAGAGATCCTATACCAATCCAGACAAAACGAATGTCCAGCCTCTTTTTGAAAATCTCCATTAATGGAGCACCCACAACTTCATGAGGCAAGCCATTCCACTGATTAATTGTTCTCACTGTCAGGGCTTGTAGAAAGGGCTTTGAGCAGGGTCAACATCCTGAGCTCCATCTTAAGGGCAGTCAATTTCTTGCATAATATTTCTTTGTTTACTGTGTCAAATGCTATAAAGGAAGCAAAACATTATTTCCTCTGACTGATATTTTTATAGTTAGATGGTTCAAGACAAAAGAATTGTCAAGAGTGTATCACATCTGCCTAAAGACTGCTGGTTCTTCTACAAGGAATCCACTTTTCATCCACCTACTACCAATTCTTTTCAAAGGAAGTTTATTTTAGTCACAATATCTGTTAGAGAAATGGGCCTGGAATTGCTAATGGTCCTTTTTAGTCCCTTTTTTATATATAGGAATTACAACTGCCATCTTTGACCCAAATGGATATGGCGGATATTATTTATATGTGTAAATGTATTTGTCAATGGAGGGTCCCACCAGTCGGGACATTTCTTGAATTGTTCAGCTGGTAGAAAATCCTCTCCAGAGGCCATATTGCTCTTCAAACCTTTTATGATGAATTTTATCGTGAAAATTTTAGGGCAAAAAATAGTTGATACGTTGCTTTGTTCATGATTGATGATATCATTATTTTGGCTAAGACCGTGTAAAAAAGGGGAGTTTTCTATCAGTACTGCACATTCCTACTGTACAGAAGATCCTTTGACTGAACACAGAGCCTCTTGTCACCTGCACAAGTGTGCAGCAGAAGCCTCTAAGCAATTGGGATGATGTCATGAAAATACAGGTCTCTTTTGATCCTTCCTTCCTCCTGACTGTATATCCCAATCCTTATTTATAACACTTACAAATGCCATGGTGGAAAGATTATTTGCAGCAGAACCAGTTCTTAAACACCCTGATCCTGAGGAACCTTTCATCATCCAAGGTGATGCGGAGGTGCGAACGATCTCTCCAGCATCTCCAATCGCTTATCTCAGGCTCGTGGAGCTCTTTCGAGCCGAGAGAAGCCTCATAGGGGCGGCGGAAGGCGTGGGCAACCTGCTGCTCTGTCGTTGGTAGTGACTGACGTCGGGAAGTGGGTGAAACCCAGAACCGAGCGGACCGGGAAGAAGGCGACCAGTAATGGCCGCTGAATGACATGACAGCTGGACGGAGCTAGCGAAGAAACAGCAGAACGACGGTGTATCAGATTTGACTTGATTGTTTTTCCTGAAACCTTTGTGAGTAGACTTGGAAGACGCAATTAAAGGGGTTGCAAAGAAACGAAAGCCTGGCAAAAGAATGTTGGAGTAGCGGTGAGCTGGTGGCAAGTGAAAGTGATAAGAAGAGAGGCCGGAAAAGGCCCCATTAGGAGGAAGCCAGGAAGCAAGGTTTTGAGACTCAGTTTTTCTTAAAGGGACAGTGACTTTTTTTTTTATCTTAATTGTTGCCGAAGATCTGTTTGAGAGTTTTGACTTTTTGGTTTTGATTTTGACCTTGGAGCGGATCGGCTGATGAAAGGTGGCTTCTCTGGGAAGGAAGAGTGATTGATTGACAGAAGGAACTGGATTGGGACAATGATTTGTAGTTTCTGAAAGGAGATTGCCAAGAGAAGGGAAACTTAAGAGAGACTGAAGGGAATATTGGACTATTAAATTATAACCTCACAAGTTAGAGCAAAAATTGGGGAAGCTTAAAACTAACATTTGGTACTGTGGTACTAGAACGTGAAATATATTGACAGAGTTATATTTACAGACCACGATAGTGACAAAAAGTGGAAGGAAAAAAAGAGGGAAGTGAAAAGTGGTTATTTTGGAGGAACAGTAAGTTTTGGAAAAGTTTACAAAAAATGGCAAGTAATCCAAATCTGACTAAGATTGGCGGGGAAAAAAAAATACAATACAAAGTTCTAGCCCCATGAGTCAGAAATCGTTAGATGATATGCTTCAAAAGGAGCATTCTAACTCATTTAAAGACCTTCAGGTAATGATGCAGGCAATGCAGGAAGCTATGTTTAAGAATCATGAGGAAATCAAGAAGGAGTTAGAAGGGGTAAGGAATGATACAGGAGAAATGAAAGAGAAGATTCAGGCAATGGATGGAAGATTTGAGGCCTTCCAACAGCAAATTGTAAAAAATGAACAGAAACTATTGGAAGTAGAACGAAGAATGGATAATGAGGAGAAGAAGGTTGAAGAGATAAAAATTTAACTTTGGCTAACAAAGAATTAGTGACAGCGGTGACGCTACTGGAAGCGGAAAAGGCAGCTCATTATCTTAAGATTCCAAAATGTCATTGAGCAGAGAGGGGAAGACCTTCAAGATAAGATGGCAGACCTACTGATTGGAGCTCTTGGGATAGACAAAGAGAAGATGATTGCTGCAATGGACGAGACATATAGGGTGCAGACAAATTATGGGAGAAGATATAATTTGCCTAGAGAAGTTCACGTGAAATTTATAAAAAAGACAATTAGAGATGAAATATTATACAAGACATGTGATGAACAGCTGGAGTACAGAGGGAAACAAATTATAGTGCTAAAACAAATACCTAAAAGAATGAGAGACCTACGGAAAAACTATCAATTTTTGACGTCTAGGTTGCACCAAAGTAATGTGAACTTCAGATGGCTAACACCAGAGGGGATTATCGTGACTTGGCAGGAGAAGAGATTCAGGTTGGATACGTTGGAGAAAGCTGAAGACTTTCATAGACAATACTGTATCTCAGAGGAAGAGCTGGGAGATCATGGAGAAGGAAATGCGATGGTTGAAAAAGGAGAAGGTGAACGAATGATGGATAAAAGAGGGACAGAGCAGGGTATAGAGGAAGTAAAAGGGGGAGGAGGACAAGATGGATTAGGACAACAGGGGAGAAGCCTTGAGGAGTTGAAGGAAATAAGGATTACTCAAAGCACTAAGGCACGACAGAAACAAAATAATGGGAGAGGAGTATAGGATATGGTCAATGAATATTAGGGGTTTGAATTCACTAGTAAAACGGCGGAAAGTTTTTAGTAAACTTATTAAATTAAATGCAGATGTCATTACATTACAAGAGGTTCATATAAAAAATGATCAAAAGTATCTATTAGAGCAACCTAAATTAGGAAGACTATACACCTCACTAGATGAGAAAAAAAAAGAAGAGGAATTGCATTGTATGTTAGACAGGAGATAGCTTCCATACAAATCTATAAGGACAAAGAGGGAAGGATCTTGATAGTGGAAGCTAATCTGAACAAAAAAAATATAATAATTGTCGTAGTTTACGCACCAAATGGAGCCCAAGTATCTTTTTTTAAGGCTCTACACAGCAAGCTTAGCAACTTAGAGGGAGATGGGTTTTGTATGATTGGAGATTTTAATGCGATAGTAGATAGAACAAAAGACCATAAAAGTAATGAGGCAAGGAAAGGGAAAAAAAAATACTTCCCAGAACTTTTTTTGAGATGTGCACAGACCTTAACTTGCAAGATGCTTAGAGGGAAAGAAATATAGACAAAAGGGAATATACATATTACTCTAATAGACATAGCTCGTGGACCAGGATTGATATGTTATGGCTTTCAAAAAAATTAGATTCAGAAATTCAAGGAATTAATATAGAACCTAGTCTTTGGGCGGACCATAACCCTATAAGTTTTTGCTGGAAAGGGCAAAGGAGCCGGCCAAGATGGACTCTTCAAAGAGTGATTCCTAGAGAAAAAGAGTTTAAGGAAAAGATGGAGAAAGAAATGCACTTTTTCTTTCAAACGAATAAAAATGGGGATACATCTTTGCAGAATACTTGGGATACAGCTAAAGCATACATGAGGGGAGTTGCAATCTCATATATGGCCAAGAGAAATAAGGAAAAAAAACAACACAGGATAAGATTGGAAGAAGAATATAAACAGGCTGAAATACAATATCAGGGTGACCTAAATAATAAAAGTTTGAAAAGTAAAATGGAATTAATTAAACACAAACTTTGTATAGAAGACTCGGAAAAGTTAGCACAACAACTTAAGGCTGCCAAGCAAAATAATTTTGAATACGCGAATAAACCTGGAAGATGGTTGGCGTATAAACTGAGAAGGCAGAAAGAGAAGCAACAGATTGTTAATTTGCAAGATGAGGAAGGAGAGATTCAACATGATGAGATAATTAAAAGGGGAATTGCTCAAAGATATTATGAAAACTTATATAAGAGGAGAGAGGGACAAAGTGTAGAAAAGATAATAGACTATTTGGAAAAGACAGATACACCGAAGATACCAGAGGAAATAAAAATCATGTTAAATGAGGAAATAAGTATGATTGAAATAACTACGGCTATAAGTAAACAAAAAATTATTAAAGCGGCAGGCCCAGATGGAATACCAGCAGAATTATATAAAGAACACCAAAACGTACTTAATCAACACCTATTAGAAGTTTTCAACAATGTTTTAACTGAAGCGAAAATACCTAAATCCTGGTTAGAGGCAAACATAGTATTAATACCAAAAGAAGATGTAGAAAGAACACAGATACAAAATTATAGGCCTATCTCCCTACTAAACGTCGATTATAAGATCTTTGCATCAATAATGGCAGAGAGATTTAAAAAATATTTAACTGACTTCATACATTGTGACCAAAATGGTTTCCTCCCGAATAGGCAGACTAAGTGGAATATAAGGACAATTTTAGACATATTGGAATACTATGAATTACATAGCGATTGCCAAATGGCACTCTTATTCTTGGACGCACAGAAGGCATTTGATAAAGTTAATTGGCTATTTTTGATCCAACAATTGAAATTTATGGATGTTGGAGAAAAATTTTTAAATGTTATAGCTGCAATATATTCCGAACAGAATGCCCAGGTAATAATAAACTGTGAGGCCACCAACAAATTCAATATTCAGAAAGGTACAAGACAAGGATGTCCTCTCTCGCCGTTATTGTTTATATATACATTGGAGATTTTAGCTAGGACTGTAAGGCAAGAAGAGCAAATTAAAGGGCTTGAGATTAAGAAGGAAAAATATAAACTCCAAGCATATGCCGATGATTTAGTATTTATATTGGAAGATCCCGTGCAATCAGGTCAGAAGCTTTTTGAATTATTGGAGGAATATGGAGAGGTGGCAGGCTTGAAAATAAATAGAAATAAAAGAAAGATCATAGCAAAAAATATGACTAACACGCAAAAAGAAAATCTTGGGGGAAAATTAGGAATACAAGTAGTTACTAAAATAAAATATTTGGGTATTGTTATGTCAGCACGTTGTTCATCAATTAGAGAGGATAACTATGGAAAATTAGTTAAACGTATAAAAGTTGACCTAGACCGCTGGAGAAACCTACATCTTTCATTTCTAGGAAGAATCTCAGCGGTGAAAATGAATATTTTACCCAAAATTATCTTTCTATTCCAAAACATTTCAATCCAATTAGATAAAAAATTCTTTAAAGAGTTGAATAAGTTAACTTTAGATTTTGTGTGGCAAGGAAGGAAGGCGAGGATAAAGCAAAAGTCTCTACAGGATGCTAAAGAGAGAGGGGGATTAGGCTTCCCGGATTGGGAGTTATACTATCAAGCTGCGGCCCTGACGTGGATCAGGGATTGGATAACATTGGAAAATAAAAGATGTTTACTATTAGAGGGGCACAATCTCCAGCAGGGCTGGCATGCCCACCTATGGACAGATAAAAGCAGGAACCATCAATACTTCCTGAGGCATAAAGTCCGGCAAGAACTAATAAAAAGCTGGAATATAGTTAAATGCCAATACTATACAAAACTCTCAGGCTGGTTCTCACCATTAGAAGCAGTTATATACCCCAACCTTTATAGGCAAGATAGGGTTATCATATACAAAGATATCCTGTCAGAGGAAGGATATCTAAAGCAAAGGCAAGAGTTGAGACAACAGGGGATTGCTTTGGAATGGTGGTCTTACCTTCAGATACAAGCAAGATACGTGAAGGATAAGAAAGAATGGGGAATTAATAGACAAGATACGGGGCTTGATAAAATATTACTAGGCTCGGAGAAAAAACAAATAAAAAAATATATAAATATATGTTAGAATATAAATTATTTGAAGAACAAGTTAAAGAAACGATGGTTACCTGGGCAACAGATTTGGGGCATGCTATAAACCTGGACTAATGGCAGCAAATCTGGGAACATAATTGCAAAATTACATTGGCAACAACTTATAAGGAAAATCTCTATAAGATGCTCTTTAGATGGCACCTGCCACCGGCTAGGCTCGCAAAAATGTATAGTGGCTACTCACCACTTTGTTGGAAGTGTAAAAGGGAAAAGGGTACTTTTTTCATGTTTGGTGGGCTTGCAAAGAGGTACAGATTTATTGGCAGAGGGTTTGGAATTGGATAACAGAAATGACGGGTCAAAAAACTCAATATAAACCAGAGATGCTACTACTTGGCATATTAGAAAAAAATATAAACAAAGATGATATATACCTAATTATTCATGTGATAACGGCGGCAAGAATTTTGTTTGCCCAAAATTGAAAAGCAACTGAAGTGCCTAGTGGAGATGAGTTAATAAGGAAAATTTTGTATTGCGCAGAATTGGATAAGATGACTAAACAATTAAAAAATCAGGAGGAAACAGAATACTATTTAAGCTGGAATAAATTTTACAAATGGAAGGGAAAAAAAGAAGGAAGGTCATTAGAAGGGATGTAAATAGAGGAAGAATATCTGAAATGTATAAAGTATATGTATAATATGGAATGTTTAGACAAAGATGTATGTCAAAGATGATACACTATGTTCAATGTTTTTTAATCTTTTTTTTTCTTTTTTTGTATTCAATAAAAAATATTTAAAAAATAATAATCTTGAATTACCTAGAGAAGACAAGGTTGGATTTATTGCTTATACACCAACACTCACTTTACAGAAAGGGAAGGACAAACAAACCTGTGGCACTTTGTAAGTGCCTCCTAATGTTGACATCTGGATGGAGCTTTCTCTGCCAGATCCATCAACAAGAGCCAAAAGCTTGTCCTTCCTTCCACAGCTGTAGTTGGGAACATTGGCTTCTCCAGTAGAGAGCATGTCCAGCAAGGCATGTGAAATGCCGAGAGTGTTATAATAGTTGTCATGGATGTTGTAGCCAAGTGTGAGATTGTGCAGGAGCTGAGGATTCTCCTTCACCAGTTCAATATTGCAAATCATGGGTAGTACCTTTCCATAGTTTACACTAGTGTAAAACCATAATCATGTTAATATTAGCATCATCAACAGCAACAACAATAATATTTTTTTTTCTATTTAATCATCCTTTTTCTCTACAAACTAGCTGAAACATAAGCCAATATTGATCCAAAACTAGAGGCAAATGATAGTCACCCATCACCCTTTAATATTGTTAGTGTTGAGGATGGGGATAGTCCTCAAAAAGGTTTAACAAATCAGAAACATACAATTATTTTTAGCAATACTAATATTCATAGCCCAGAATAATTCAGTCATTAAAGAAGAACCACCATTAAAAGGAGATTATTGATAAGTGTCCCAGAGAAGCTGTTCTAAAAACAAGTCATCTTCTATTCCTTTAAAAATCAGACATTGCATATCAATCAGTTATAAAAATATGGAAATGGTTGGGCAGAGGAAATTAGAACCATTTCAATCATTACTTTCAACCAAAGTCAGTATTCCAGTCATGAATTTAGGATTGAACAGAGAGAGGAAAATAATGTGGACTTCTTTCAGGTTTCATTTGCCTCAAGTTTCTGCTCTTAGAAAATAAGGCAAAAGGGAGAGGCTGTGTTAATCAAAAGGATTCAAAACATTTGTCAGATCCTGCAATATAAGAGCAAGTAAAATAAGAAGGAAAAAAGAAGAGTGTTAGAACTGCAAATGGAGGGAATGAAACTCCATCATATGACTTACAACCGAATCTGACTAGAAGGAGCCATGTTGAAAGGTAATGTTGCAGGTGTTATTCCTGATAGAGAGATGACTATACCAATGAGAAGATCTCCTGGCCTACAATAACTCCATGACTTTTCTCCATCCTGGTGGTCCAAAAACAGTGGGCACTTCATCCTCAGCTTCCCAGAGAGTGGCTGGGACACCAGCAGCATCAAAAGCAGAAGCAGAAGCAGAAGCAGAAGCGGGAGGCCCATAATTTATGGTGCGGAATCAATCTCCTTCCTCTTTCTAAAAAAGAATTAAAATTCAAAGCATTCTGACAGGGTGGAATATTTATTTCTTGATTCAAACAGAGAAACCAAGATTCACCTGGAAGAGAGAGAAAATATATTCAAGAGCACAGCTCCTGTCTGTCCTGTAATGTGAGCCACAAAAAGCTTAACCTGTGCTATTTATCCTTTTCTGATGCAAGATCCCTTCCATGTTGCTTCAGTCTGATGTTTACATCAAAGGCAGTCACTGGAGACATAGGAGAAGAGGTCTCAGAGACAGGGATGGTGAGGATTGCAGTGAGAAGGAGCTTCTGCTCTTGGGACCCTGAACTTCTTCCACATAAGGAGGGGTAGCTGGAGAAAAGCACATTAGAGAAAAGTCACAGATACACCCCTTGGGGCAGTGTTCTGCAGTGGTCTTAGTCCTTAGTCCTTCCTGTTAGTACATGTCTTGACCTTTCTTGCACACTAGTAGGTTCCTAAGGATCAAGGTCTCTCTGCTTTGAGATTGAAGCTTCTTAACACAAAGATATTAGGGAAGGGAACTTTCAGCCTTTCCTTTGTTGGAAGAAAAGTCTTAATCGTGGTTCATCCAAGCTGGGAATAAACATGGCAACTGCTTTGGGAAGAAGGTTGTAGTTTATTGGAGAGGAGAGTCAGACAGAAAGATAGTTCTGGCAGGAAGAAGGAGAGAAAAGAGGGCTGAGCACATGCGGGGAGTGGGTTTTTATACCCTCTGGAGCCTTTTGTTTGGAGTTGCTTCCTGTTCCTGTGGCAAGAGTCTGTGTGCGTTTTCCTGGTATTCTGATGGTGATGGGTTAATCCTATTATGACCCAAAGGTCATATCCTGCTTCCCTGGGGCTGGGGCTGATGATTCTTAGAGTTTGGGTGAGGTATGCAGATTTTAGGTGTCTTTGTCTTCTTAATCTCCTAGCTTCAGCCTTCCTGAGGGTTTACATCTGCATTTGTACAGAGCTGGCTTCTGCTTGGGGGAGGCAGACCTGGGGCTATTAAGAAAAACTTTCTACCGGAAGTCAAACACCATCTCCTTTGTCTTGCTGATGTTCAGGTGCAAGTTGTTTTCTAGACACCATGAGGATAGTTTTTGTACCTCCCCCCTGTACGCTGTTTCATCTCCACCTGTAATAAGACCCAATACGGTGGTATCATCTGCAAACTTAATGACCGCAGTGGATGGGTCAGACGATACACAATCATGTGTGTACAGTGAATACAGGTAGGGACTGAACACACAGCCCTGTGGAGAGCCAGTGCAAAGCTTCAGGGAGGTGGATGTGACAGACCCGACCCTCACTGTTTGTGGCTGGTCCCTCAGAAAGTCTTTGATCCAGTCACAGATGGAGGGGGGAAAATCCAAGTCAGTCAGCTTTTCGATAAGGATGCTCGGTAGAATAATATTGAAAGCCGAGCTATAATCAATGAAAAGCATCCTGACATAGTTTCCGGGTTTCTCCAGATGGCTCGCTACAGAATGTAAGGCAGTAGCTATGGTGTCATCTGTCAACCTATCCCCCCTGTAGGCAAACTGATGTTTGTCAAAGTCCGGTGGGAGGCATATCCTAATGTGCTGGAGAACCAGTCTTTCGAAGCATTTCATCACTACAGACGTTAATGCGATAGGTCTGTAGTCGTTTAGGCAGATAACTGCTGTTTTCTTTGGGACTGGGATAATAGTGGCTGCTTTCAAGCATGATGGAACACAGGCCGTTTGCAAGGAGATGTTAAAGATCCTTGTCAGGACCCCTGCTAATTTATCGGCACAATTCTTTACCACTATCCCCAGCACCCCATCTGGGCCTGCAGCTTTGCTGGAATTCACAACCTTCAATACAGCTTTCATTTGATGTTCGTATAGGGTGAGTGGCTGGGAATCAGAAGGCCAGCAGGCAGAAGCTACGGGGTCTGGTCTTTTCACCTCATAGCAAGCGAAGAAGATGTTCAACTCCTCTACCAACAAGGCATCAGCATTGACCGTGTTCCTTGTGTTGCCCTTATAGTTAGTTACGTGCTGCAGTCCCTGCCACACTTGCTTCGGGTTGTTATCTGCTAGATGGTTCTCTACCTTATGTTTATATTGTTGTTTTGCCATCTTAATGCCTCTTCTAAGGTTTGCCCTGGCCTCTCTATATGTATCCCTGTCCCCTGCCTTAAAGGCAGAATCCCGGGCTCTCAGAAGTATCCGTACCTCTGCAGTCATCCAGGGTTTACTTAGCTTTCCTCACTTCATCTTTGCAGGCTCGGGCTATTTGCTGATATTCTGCCTTAGTTATGTGCCCCTCTTTCTACTTTTTATACTTGTCCATTTTGTCTTTCAATTTTTCAGAGAGTTCTTTATGTAGCCATGCTGGTTTCTTTTGAGAGCTGTTATTTTTCTTCTTTGTTGGTATTGTGCTAGACTGGGCTTTTATTATCTCACTTTTCAAAATTTCCCAAACTTCTTGAATTGTTTTCCCCTTGAGGATTCTCATCCATGGAATCTTTCCCAAGCTGTCTCTAAGTTTATTGAAATTAGCTTTCTTAAAGTCCAAGATTCCAGTTTGACTGTGTTCTGTTGCTTGTGCTTGCATAATGTTGAGTTCCAATATTGTATGATCACTTCCTCCCAAGGTTCCTGTGGCTTCAACACCTTCTATCATTTTATCTCTGTTAGTGAAAATTAAGTCCAATATGGCTGATCCCCGAGTTCCCTTCTCTACTTTTTGGGAGACAAAGTTGTCTGCTAGGTTTGTCAGGAATCTGTTTGATCTTCCACTTGGTGCAGAGTTTGTCTCCCAGTTGATGTCAGGGTAGTTAAAGTCCCCCATTACTATTGTGATGTGCTTCCTACATACCTTAATTGACTGACTAGCAAAACGTTCATCTATTTCCTCTGTTTGGTTGGGTGGCCTGTAGTATACACCTATGGCAATATCATTTTTTCCCCTTTTAGATTGACCCAAATGCATTCAAGACAGTTTTCATCATTGTTGTGCTCTATTTCTGTAGAGATGTAGTTATTTCTTACATATAGAGCAACTCCACCTCCTCTTTTATTTGGTCTGTTTCTTTTAAATAATTTAAATCCCTCTAGCTGTGTGTTCCATTTTTGGGTTTCATCCCACCAAGTTTCCGTAATGGCAACAATATCATATCTGCCCTCATTTACCTGAATTTCTAATTCGCCCTGTTTATTGCTCATACTCTGTGCATTCATCTTAATGTGGAAATCAACATAGAATGAGATATACGACAAGGTGATACAATATTACCTATCCTTTTCTCAGCCTGCCTTGAAGAAATATTTCACAAACTAGCCAGGGCAAAAGATGAAATAAAAACCAATGGCAATTATTTAAATCACTTAAGATTCGCAGATTATGTTGTTCTCTTCTCACAAGACCCAGAAGAGCTACAAAGATACATACAAGAGCTGAACACATTTGTCTTAAAAATAAACCTGCAAAAGTGCTTTTGAGACTTTTTTTTAAAGAGATTTGAAAAGCTTACATTATAAGTTGAGATTTAAAAAGCTGGAAAATGGTACTACAATTTGTTATGCCTAAAGGAAACTTGGCTTGAAGCCCAGATTCAGATAAGACTCTCACTGTCCTTGGAAACTTTCACTTTTGAAGACTGCAGCTGGGAAAAGGGGAAAAAAACTCTTGGGCTGCTTATCTGTGTGGCAGAGATGATAAAGTACTTTGAAACCGGCCTGCCTCAACTATGAATATAAATATTAACTGACTTTCAGAGCTGTGTTGTGGAACTATTTCCCTGCAGGAGAAACACACATCATTGCTTGAGATGATGGAATATTTTGGATTATAAATCTTTGACTGATGAACAACTTTTACTATAAAGACCACCTACAAAAAATAAAATAAAGAATGTAAGATAAATAAAGAAAAGACTAAAGTATTAACAAAAAACCTAACAGACAAACAGAGATCTCAACTTGCAGAAAGATCAAATCTTCAAATGGCTAAAAAAGTTAAATACTTAGGAATATATTTAACATCAAAATATACAACAATAAAAGAAGATAATTATGAAAAACTAATGAAACAAATAAAAGTAGATTTGGAAAAGTGAAAAAATCTTCAATTGACATTGTTAGGCAGAATAGCGACTGTGAAGATGAACATTTTACCAAAAATACTTTTTCTATTTCAAACGATCCCTGTTAAATTGGGTAAGAAATTTTTTGATGATTTAAATTCAACAATATTGAGATTTATATGGCAAGGGAAGAAAGCACGAATTAAAACTAAACTACTACAAGAAACAAAAGATAGAGGGGGCTTTGGACTTCCGGACTGGAGACTTTATTACCAAGCGTCTATGTTACTTTGGCTCAAAGAATGGATTATGCTGAGAAATAAACGACTTCTTTATTTGGAGGGACATGACTTACAATTGGGCTGGCATGTGTTCTTATGGTATGAGAAAAACAAAGTACATAAATATTTTCAAAGACATGCTATAAGGAATGTGTTGTTCTCAGAGTGGGAGAAAATTAAACATAAAATATATATGAAAATACCAGAGTGGCTTTCAACGATGGAAGCATTTGCTTATCCAAATTTAATTAATTATGACAAACTTGTTACTTATAAAGACATTGTAGATAAGGATGGAAAACTTAAAGACAGACAAACCCTCTATCAACAAGGCATTGACTTAACATGGTGGTCCTATCTGCAAATTCAAACAAGATATGAAAAAGATGTAAAAGTAATGGACTTTTATAAAGAACAGACAGTATTTGATAAAACACTTTTGAAAACAGATGAAAATCTGATTAAGAAACTTTATAAATTTTTATTAAATTGGAAGATGGAAGAAGAACAAGTAAAAGAAACAATGATAGTGTGGGCAAAAAACTTTGGATATTCCATAGATTTAGAAGACTGGGAAAAGCTTTGGGAGAGAAATATTAAACTTACTAAAGCAGCTTCATATAAAGAGAATTTATATAAAATGTTTTATAGATGGCATATGACACCAGTTAGATTAGCGAAAATGTTTAAAAATGTATCGAATATTTGTTGGAAATGTAAAGAAAAACCAGGTACTTATTATCATATTTGGTGGATGTGTCCTAAAACTAAGAAATTTTGGTTTAAAATTCATAAATGGTTAGAAAAGATGACTAAAATACAAATAGAATATAAACCAGAATTATTTTTGCTAGGAATATTAGGATCTAACTATGGTAAGGAGAATGAATATTTAATATTACATGTATTGACAGCAGCGAGAATTGTATTTGCTCAATTTTGGAAAAATGAAAATCTACCACACGATCAGATTATAATTATGAAAATTTTAGAATGTGCAGAAATGGACAGATTGACGTTGGAGATTAAGGAGAAAGAGGACTCAGTGTATTTTAGGACATGGGAAAATTTTTATCAGTGGTTAACATTACGTTAGAGCTGAATTATATTTAATTAGTAAGCTTTTATTTTATGACTATTTTTAGTATTAAATTATAATTGTTTAGTATTGTACTAATTACTGTTATTCAATACGTGTACCCGGACGAGAGTCTGCTTGTGTAAGCGTTGGATTTTTTATGTGGGGGTAACCCCACTACTGTACCTATCCCTACCTCTATTCCCATCCCTATCCCAACTCCACTCCCTAACCCCATCCTCTACCCATATTATCCTTATCCTTCCCATACCCATATAAAATTTAATAAAATATATTTAAGAAGAAAAACTGGGCATGCTTTCCTGCATCTTTTAATATTTCCTTCTCTGGGGGGGCTGACTTCCCACACCTTCAAAGGCAAAGCACTTCCTGAAAACCTTGCCAAAGTCTCTGGCTCAGCTCCACCCGGGGCCTTTCTGACCATCTTCACCCAGTCGGCTGAGGCTGTGAGCCTTGCTGTGCCTGGCTCTGTTCTTGCAAGCCCAGCCAGGTGGCCTCCAACTCTAAAATTGGGCCATTTTTTTGCAGCTGGTTGCGCTGCAGAGAGGTGACAAGAAACTCCCCATCCTGACAAGGAGAATGGTTTCAAGTCCTCATGAAGGCAACTGGGGGGATGGGGCAATGAATGGCAGGCCCTGGAGAGCCAGGAATGACTTCCTGGCAAGGGCAGGGAGGGCGCTCTGGAAGAGAGAAGGGAAGGCAGAGTCTGCAAATAAATCCAATCAGGGCAGCCTTGGGTGCGATCAGAAAGCTCTCTTCTCAGGGAGGGGCCCTCCTCACATATAGGGGGGGGGCTGTTGTGCATCACTAACATCACATTCAGCATTGTCAACACAGAGCAAAAAATTTCTTTGCTTGCTTCCTTCCTTCTCTCTACTCTTTGACTCTCTGGTGTCAGTAATTTGTAGATTTTGAACCAACCTAGAACTAAGGAGAAATTTCCTGACAAATCAATTAATCAGTGGAATGACTTGCCTCCACAAGCTTTGGCTGCTCCAACACTGGAGATTTTCAAGAAGAGACTGGACAGCCACTTGTCTGAAAGGGTAAATGTAGGGTCTCCTGCTTGAGCAGGGGGTTAGACTAGAAGACATCCAAGGTCGCTTCCAACTCTGTTATTCTGTTTCAGGAATGCAGTATATTTAGCAAATTAAGTTGTTAAAGTGGGTAGAGACTTGAGGGCAGAGGTGGTTAGATAGTTTTACCACCAACTTTTTCTTTGGGGTGTGTGCGTTGAACAAATTTGTCTATAAAAAGCTTTTTTGTGTTCTTTATTGAAGAAATGTGGGGTTTGGGGAGAGTGGAGGGGGGTCAAAGCCAGGGAAAGGTTTTAGGAAGCTCATCTGAAACTGCCCCATCATCATGCAGTGTCTGGTTTCCCAAGCCTAGCAAGAGCCAGGAGAGCTTTGCAGTCTCCCAACAGCCTGAGGATCAGGCTGGAAAGCTTCAAAAGCAGCCGCCATTTCTACAAGGACTTGTCGGAGTATTAAAAATGGTGTCCACTTCCGGCAGGCCTGAGGATAAGGCCCAGCCACTGCAGGGTCCCCTTGGGGCAGGATCAAAGGGGAAGAGGCTTCCAGCCAGAGGGAAAGATGTTACTCAGCCACATCTGGAAGGCCACAGGACCCACAACACTTCTATACGTTAAAGAGGGGCTTGGTGAGGGCACAAGGGAATCAAGGTGGGGCTGAAGAAAGAGCTCACATTTGGGGAAAGGAGATGGAAAAGGGGGCTCTTTGGGGGGTGACCCCAGCAAGCAGAAACTCGGCTGCACTGGCATTCAGCTCTTATTTTCCTCAGGGTGGCACATTTTGATGTGAAGGAAGACACAGCCCTGATCTTGAGTGGGGAGAGAAGTCCAAAGTCTGAAATCTTCCAGTGACGCATTTGCCTAAAGCCAAGTTCTCCACCAGGAAAGGTTGCCATTTTGGGTCTCCCAGGTCAGAGAGAGAAGCGAACCGCAGCTGATTCCACCTGTCTCTGCCCAAAGTCTCCCCTGGAGGATTCGGCCAAAGAGCAGAGCTGAAACTGAGAATAATAATAATTGAGAGGTTGGAAAGCTCCATGCTTGAAATTGGCCCCAGAGGGAATACACGGCACCTGTGGCTGAAGAAAAAGAAATCTGATATTTGTTGGCACAGCGGTTAAAGAGAAAAGCCCGGGGACTACTTAATGTCTGAACATGTCATGGAACTGGAATAGCTTCCTACTGAGTTAAAACCAAAGTTTACTTTATTTTGAAAGTTAATGTTGAAGGACAGCAATATAAAAAGACTGATGCAACAGTGTGACCAGGATAAAATAAAACAAAATCTGCTAGTTAAAAACTAGTCATCAGGACTTGACATAGTTTAAAAAAAAAATCACACCCATGTACAGAGAATGAAAGAGAAAGAGAGAAATGAGAGGAATAAAGGATGCCTTTCACCCCACGTAAGGAAGAAAGGGAGGGAAAGGACCCATGTTCCACTGCCACTCCCTTCCACACATTGGGAACTGAGGGGGAAAAGCAAAGCCCAGACATGTGGGAGTTTGAATCCCGGGGTCCAGCGCCTGCTGGACGGACCAGTGGTTGTGGGAGTTCAAATCCCGGGGTCCAGCTTCTGCTGGACGGACCAGTGATGTACGTTAGCCTAGGCCAACGGACCTTGCGTTTGGTAGATAGGAAACACACGGACAACATGTTTCTTCAGGTTGAATCAGCAAGCAAGAGCGCAGAAGGATCTGCGTGCCTCTTTTTTATTGGTACACTTACGTCACAGCAGGAGGATGTAAAGGGTGGGTTTTGCCAGGAAATGAAACTTAAAAGGCATACCTTAACTTAACTCAGGAAATGGAAACTTAATAAGGCATGGCTTATCTCAACTCAGGAAATATAGACTTTAAAGGCATAGCTTAGGAAGTGATAACTTATAAGACATAACTCAAGAAAAGATATAACTCATAACTAATCTTATCTCAGGACTTGAAAGGCATGGAAACTTTTCTTAACTCAGGAAATGGTTGCAACATCTCCACTGTTTTTATTTTTTAAAGTTCAATCTCCATCCTACTCGTGGCCATAATCTGCATCCTCCGAAACAGAAGAGGGCAACTCCATAAGAATACGAGATTCTTGCTTGGGGGCAAGAGCCTCCATGGCTAAGTCTGATTCAGTATCGGAACAGTTGGAGTCCGTGTCAGACAGTGTCAGTAGGGCAACCTTTTCAGAGGGGTGGAATTTGGGTTTCAAGGGTTCATATATATTGTTTGAGGCAAGCATAACATTAATCTTAGAAAGATTAGAATCCAAACCATTCAAACGATCCTTGAGAAATTGCAAAAGGCGTGAAAAAACACATGGGCCAATCATACATAATATAAGCAAAATTATACAAGGTCCTAAAATAGCAGAAAGCAATGTAGTAATCCAGGGAGAGAAATTAAACATGCTTTGATACCAGGATTGTTGGGAGAACCTTTCCTGTTCCCTGTCTTTTAATCGTTTGCGTAACTCATTCATAGAGTCGCGCACAATGCCAGATTGATCAGAATAAAAACAACATTCTTCTTTTAAGGCTACACACGTTCCACCTTCCTTTAAAAATAAAAGGTCGAGGGCACGCCTATTCTGCAAAACTACTTCAGCAAGAGACGACAAAGAAGTTTGAAGGGCAGAAATTGAAGTCTCAATGCGGGAAAGATCATTATCTATTTCTAGACTGAGTTTTTGTATTTGTTGTTGGTTGACAACTAAAGCCGCAGCTCCAGTAGCTGCTCCTGCAACACCTAATCCTAAAAGAACTGAAAGGGTTAGGGCTGTAACAAATTCACGTTTTACACGTAGGTGGTATTCCGGTGGTTCCATAAGGGAAACAAAATCAGAGGGGGAATAATAAGTGATTCTAGGGACTAAGCGTACCTGAATACAAAAGGCTTTTTGTTGTATAAGAACATCCCCTGATACACAGGCTGTGGCACCTGTAGAGCAAGCCCAGATGGAGTTGTTGCCGGGGATGAAGAATTGGCCCTTTAAGCTGGCAGAAATATTACCATTACCCAAGGTAAAAAGAGAGTTATAACCTGCCGTATTTACACTGCCCGATCTTTTCTGGGTGAGCCAAACATCACATTGGTATTTGCCAGTGGTGATATTAGCACAATATTGAGAATAATTTGCAGGAATGTTTCCCAAACAACAACCATGTCCCAATAATAGAAGTAATAGTGATGGATGTTGAGTTCCATCTGCAAGAGTCATCTTTAGTAGCATTCTTAATAGGTTCGATGGAGCCAACGGCGTCATAAAAGGGTGGAGTGGCTGATAAACAGAGCCAACAGTGGTCGGTTTGTGAAGAAGAATTAACAGCACTTTTTAACAAAAAGGAAGAAGCATTGACAAGGTTAATCAAGGGATTAGGCATATTATGTACAACGGACTGTAAAAAAAAACAGGTTGAATGCTTTTGTTAGGACCTATAGGAGGGGAATGTGGTGACTGGATTGTGAGACGAATGGAAAAAACTCCGCCGTCGTCTTCAGAACCGCTCCATTCTCTACCACCCCAAGAATATCCGACAGCCCATTGCTCTGTAGTCAAAGTCTTTCCTTGGGATGTGAAGGTAATGTTCATTGGATTTTTCCGCTCACCACAGCAATGCAAATTAGTAGGGCAGGAAGAAGAAGGGGGTTTGCCATTACTACGGTTAATGGCAATATAATCATTTGAGCGAGGGGCAGTCCAGGATATAGCGCCCGTAGAAACACAAGACCATGAGGCACAGTATTTATCCAAAAAAGTGCCACATTGATATTTTTCCTCAGGTGTCTTTGGTTCGGGACAAAAATACAGGTCCCACCATGTTGCTTCTAGTGGAGAAGGTGTGCACGAACCTTGTTTGTCCCATTTGTTAGTTTGGAGAAATTTTGAAGCAAATTTGTTGACCCCGGTACCCATTTCGGCAAAGTCAAAATGTAAGATAGGGAACCAGGGCCATATTGTGTATTTGGAGATTTGGAATAATACCTGATTTTCAAAGTCACGAACAGTCCATGTGTAGTTGAGAGGTCGATGAGGATTAGGATCAGGAGATCGCCGTCGTCGAGAATGAATGATGCGTTGGTGTGAGCGAGGTTGCTTTGTGGAATGAAAGTGTTGTAAGTGAGGTGAGGTAAAAATACGGGCGGTCAGGTCTAGGAAGGAGCGGGGATGAGGAACAAAGTTGTAGGCAAGTAAACGAGGAGACAAAGGAAGTTTTGCATAGCTCGCCACTGATGCGAGTTCAAAAGAATGTGTAGTATAAGTACCATAGGATGAAAATCCAGACACATAATAGCGCCCGTAGTCTCAGGGGTCACAAGAATAGCAAGAGTTATGTGACAAGGGTAATGAGCATAGGTGAGGGAAATAGAGGGAGATGGTGGAAGAGGAATGCCACGATTAGGATACTGAGAAAACACAAAGGGACAAAAGGATTGACCTCGGTCATAACAATGAAAAAGGGCAGTAGTATTGAGATCAAGAAAAGAAAAAACAGGACCACAATATAGGCCTTTATGAAAATTTAGAGGAATTCTCAGGTGCTTTGTCATCATGGGAAGGTGCAGTGTGGACATCATGGGGAAGGAACTTGTCAAGAGTGTCATCAAAAGCAGGGTCCACATGATTGATGCAAAAGTGTTGGACCCCTGGATAATATGGGTGGTGCAATATGCAGTTGTTACACCAATAACAGCATGTACATCCGCACTCACAAAGGCAATGATGGCACATCCGATGGAGTCGGTGGGTTGTGTGGAGTGATGAAATATGGGCGAATACAACGAGCAGGGACCCACAAAACTCTATCAGGTAGTTGAACTGCAGCGTAGCCTCTTCCCCAGGTGATGAGTTCGGCTGGACCTTTCCAAGTTGGATCCGGGAGCTGCCTGTAGTATACAAGTGGTCTTGAAGTTGGGACAACAGGTTTAGTAAAGTGTCGAGACGCAGCAGACAAAGAAGGAGTGCCAGTGAGATTTAGAAAATTGAGAGTATACAGACAAACATTTAACACGTTTTGCAGTGCCGGGAGGTTTGGGGGGCATAAGCCCTTGGACCCCATATAACGATCTAATGCATTTTTTAAAGTTTGATTTGCTCGCTCAACAATAGCCTGCCCTTGGCTATTGAAAAGAATTCCAAATTTGTGGACAATGGACCAGTGATGACAAAACTGTGAAAATTGTGAGCTGACATAAACTGGGCCATTGTCTGTTTTTAATATTTTTGGACATCCCAGCACTGTAAAGGTACGAATACAGTGATTAATCACTTGTTTTGCAGCTTCCCCTTTTTGTGGGGTTGCCAAAATAAATCCGGAGAACGTATCTACTGTAACATGTAGATATTTCCACGGGGCAAATGGAGGATATTGAATTACATCCATTTGCCAGGTATCACAGGCTTCAGTGCCTCTAGGGTTAACATCCTGTGGGATACCTTTAGACTGTAGGCTACAGGTTGGGCATTGTTGAATTATGGCTGTAGCTTCAGCCATAGTGATTCCAAATTGTTTCATTAGTGCTTTTTTATTTTGATGAAAGTAAGCATGACTGTCCCAAGGGGAGACAGGAGAAAGAGACATGAGGCAGGTAGCAGAGGCCGCAGCGTCTGCAATATCATTTCCCTTTTGCAAGAAGCCAGGAAAAGGTTGGTGGCTTCTTATGTGTGTGACAAAGTAAAGATGTTTCCTTTTGGATATTACAGTTTGTAGGGTGGAAAATAAAGAAGTTAAATCAGGGTCCAGGGATGGAGAGAGGTATGATTGAAAAATAGTGGTGACAATTTGAGTGACATAGAGACTGTCAAGAATGAGATTTATAGGTTGAGTGGAAAATGTTTGAAAAGCTAGAATGGCAGCGGCTAGTTCCGCACGCTGAGCAGACCGTTGGGGTGGCGTTATTTTTGTGTGCCATTGGTCATGAATATACCAGGCACAAGCACCAAATTGTTTACTGCCATCTACAAAGAGTGTGACAGCATGTGGGATGGGAAAGCGTTGTAATTGGGTATCCCATGAAACATGGATATTTTGTAGGAGCTGAATGCGAGGATCAGCAGGAGGGTGGCAGGATGTCTTTCCAGGCCACTCAGTGAGAGCAAGCTGCAAGGCTTCAGAGTTAGAATAGATGGTTTCCCATGTAGTAAGAGAACATGGTACATATAGGACAGAAGATTCTATTCCTGCAAGGGCTTTTGCTCGAAGGCGAGCCTTAGAGATGAGAGAGGCAAATTGAAAAGGTTTTTGACTAATTGTGTTTCTAGGAGTGTGAGGGAGATGAAGCCATTCTAGAATCAGCAAGGAGGGAATAGTTTGGACAATAGCACATGTAGGTAAAGAAATAGTATTACACAATAAAAGAGAAAAGGGAATGTTTGGGGTCATTCGGTCAACCCACTGAATTTGTAGGGCTTGGTTGACCAATTGAATCACTTTTAAATGACTGTCCTGCAGTGAAATAACATCTGCAGGATGTTTGCCTTTGGGTAAGGCTGAAAAAAGAGGTGATAATTGAAAAGTGGTGAGACCTATATAAGGTCGAATCCAATTAATAGCACCTAAATATTGCTGTAATTGAAATAAAGTTGGTTGGTGTGGTAATTTTAATAAGGGAAAAAGTGGTGCAGCATGGGAGGCCAATAATTTATGGCCCAAATATTGAAAAGGAAGGGAGGTTTGGACCTTGTCAGGAGCAATGTGCAAACCTCCTTTTTGCAAAATTGTTGTGAGGGTTGGCAAAGTTGCAAAAACAGTACCCTTTGGGCCTGGTGCTGCGACCAAAATATCATCCATGTAATGGTAAACCAAAAAGGAGGGATGAAGGTCCCGATATGGTTGCAAAACATGGAAAACAAAAAACTGACACATTGTAGGGTTATTTAGCATGTCCTGTGATAAAACCTTCCATTGGTAGCGCTGAGTTGGTTGAGAATTATTCAACTCAGGCACTGTAAAAGCAAATAAATATTTATCCTGTTGATACAAAGGAATGAAAAAACAAAAACAAAAAACAATCCTTTAAGTCAATTATCATGGAGGAAACGCCATTTGCCTGATTTCTTTTTTATAACAAAAACTGGAACAGAATAAGATTGCAACATTTTATGCCCTAAATAAAGATAAAGTGTAACTGTATCTTTTCCAAGGCAACTTGCAATCCATAGATACTTGAATCATTTTGTATTTCAAAAAGCCAATTAGATTGTATTTTTGGGGTTCCAATTTAATCAAATTCCATTCAGATGAAACAAATTTTCATGAAATAGGAAAAACATTTACAAATCTAAGCAAAACAATTCAATCATTTCTTTTGGTTGATGGATGTATATGTCTAACTAAACAATTTAAAACTCAAAAATTTGCAAAAGAATTGCCCAACAATTACTGCCTCCTCTTTCGAGTAAAAAAATAGCAAGCTGAAACTGCAAGAGTGGGCATCAAATTTCACATCCACCCCCCTTCCTTTGCTCTTAAAACAATACAGCCAGCGAAAAACGAAAGAGGCAGGAGGGGGGGGGGAAGAAAAAGAAACTTTGCAAAAATCTCACCACCAAAAAAATTCACATGCAGTCACATGTATAAATTCTTTTATACCTCTTCCATAAAACTTTGCACATGCAAACTCATACCATTGCGTTCCCATGTTAAAACAATAAAAACTACAGTTGTACTATTCCTTTCACAGCGTGGGATGGGTGGAGGGGTGAGGGCTAACACACACACATTTACACCAGCAAATTAACTCATTCACTTCCATTCTGTTTACTTACACATATGTTTTTCAAGCAAAACTTTTTATTTTTAATTAAGGCCTTTTTTGTTTGTTGTTATCAAAGAAGGTTTTGACCCTTTTCCAAGTCTTGGAAATAACACAAAACAACACAGACAGACATATATACACAAATACCATTAAAACAACATTTATTTAGACATATGGCTTGTCCTGCAAGAAGCGAGAAAATCATGAGATGATTCCAACCAAACATGTGGTTTTTATAGGGCCCTTTAACCATCTCCTATTTTTCTCACCATTCCAAGTCCAAACGTAACGTTCTAAGAATTAAACATATATAAAACAAAACACACACATCAACACAAAGCACCACCAGACATTGTCTGACAGGGTTCAAACTTAACAGATTACAAAAGAGTTTCAAAACATTCCAATTGTTCAAAACGCATTGCAGAGAAGTGCAGTTTGAGTTAATTTATGTCTCTAAATTGTTGCCTGTTTCTGTTTTGGAGGAGAGAGAGAAGGATATGGCGAAGAGGGGGGGTTTTTTTGGCTGTGCCGGCTTTGGAACGTCTTCTGTAGTAGGCACAGGTTGGGAGGAAGGGTCTGGGGATAGACAGTTGTTCCGTTAACTTTTTGCAAACAATTTGCCTTTCTGGCTAAAGAGGAAAGTTCATCCACATGCTTGGACAAAACTTTGAAAAGTGAGGAGCCGTTACTTACGTTGATCAAGCCTTTGCCAGGTGCGTAAATACAGGAGCCAGAGCAGCGTTTCCCTAGACAGAGAACACGCCGTGGAGTGAATCACGTCATAGAGTGAATCACGTCGGGGTCACCAGTTGTGGGAGTTTGAATCCCGGGGTCCAGCGCCTGCTGGACGGACCAGTGGTTGTGGGAGTTCAAATCCCGGGGTCCAGCTTCTGCTGGACGGACCAGTGATGTACGTTAGCCTAGGCCAACGGACCTTGCGTTTGGTAGATAGGAAACACACGGACAACATGTTTCTTCAGGTTGAATCAGCAAGCAAGAGCGCAGAAGGATCTGCGTGCCTCTTTTTTATTGGTACACTTACGTCACAGCAGGAGGTTGTAAAGGATGGGTTTTGCCAGGAAATGAAACTTAAAAGGCATACCTTAACTCAGGAAATGGAAACTTAATAAGGCATAGCTTATCTCAACTCAGGAAATATAGACTTTAAAGGCATAGCTTAGGAAGTGATAACTTGTAAGACATAACTCAAGAAAAGATATAACTCATAACTAATCTTATCTCAGGACTTGAAAGGCATGGAAACTTTTCTTAACTCAGGAAATGGTTGCAACACAGACATGTCACGTTGCCCATAGAAAAGGCTCAGGAAGAAAGAGGGGAACTGGGGGAACCCTTCACTCCCCCCATTCTGGGAAGAGACTAAGGTGGATTATGAGCTTTGGAGTTGCATTTCAGGGGGAAATGCAGCCAAGGGGGGTTTGTGAAGCTCCGGTTCCAGGAAAGGCTCCTGTCGGGGAGAAGCCATGCAGGGCCTTTGTCTCCAAAGGGGGATCCGGCTTTGCTGGGGAGGGAAAGGGGAGGGGGGTCTCCCTGGAGGGACCCTCTGGGGCTCTGAGGAAGGGGCATCCTGGGGGTCCTTCATGGCCTCCGAATTCCCTCCGGCCGGGCTCTCCTGGGCAGCTGCTGCCCCCCCACTTGCCCAAGCTCCCCCCCCCGAGGAGAAGCCCTTCATTGCAGCCATTTCTGAGTGGGGGAAAAGGCCCTTCCAGGACTTCGGCCTCCCCTGCCTCTGCATTTATGGCAATTTTTGCCTCTTTCTCATCACATGAAAAACTTTTTAATTTTCTATCTTTATTGGATATTTTCCTGTCCCCCCCCCCTTTTCTCTTTGCTCATTCAACCTCTTCTCCATGAGTCTGATTGGTGGCTGAGTTCCCAGGCAACCATTGTCTCTTCCCTCCTGCTTGATTGGCTGCTGCTGGGTTGCCACGACGACAGGGGCAGGCCAGGACTAGAAGCAGCCACTAGGGAGAGAGGGGGGCGGGGCTTTTGTCTTGGCTCAGAAGTGGAGGAGTTGAAGGCAAAATTTTCTCTCTTTTAGGAAACTCCGGTTAAATGCAGCCCAGCATTTTCTCCTACTCTCGGCTGCATATATATATATATATTTAAAATGAAGGAAAAATTCAAGACTTTGACAGAAGGAAAATATGAAATGGAAACTAAAAACATAAAAAGGAGGAAGATGCAGTGAAATTGGATAGAATAGAATAGAGCTGGAAGGGATCTTAGAGGTCATCTAGTCCAGCCCCCAGCTCATTTCAGACAAATGGCTGTCCAGTCTCTTCTTAAAACCTTCCAGTGCTGGAGAATTCACAGCTGAAATAGAAAACACTTTGTATTAAGATTTATTTTGGTATTAGTTGAAAACACTTATATATTACAATTCATTTTTGAACAAATGTGAAAGCTTTCCTTTTGTGAAATGAAAATCTCTCCCCGGCCACTGTGGAGAGAATAACAGAATAACAGAGATGGAAGGGACCTTGGAGGTCTTCTAGTCTAACCCCCTGCTCAAGCAGGAGACCCTATGCCCTTTCAGACAAATGGCTTTCCAGTCCCTTCATGCTACAGAAGGATTGGGGGTCTTGGGGCCTTGCAGATGTAGTTTAGTAACAACTCTCCCTCTGGCTGGAAGCTAGAGCCATTGGGGGTCCTACTGAAATAGCAAGAGGGGCACCACTAGGCACCCCAGCCAGAGTGGTTTGCAATTATGATTCTACTACACAATTTGTGGTAGCTCTGTGGGTGTCATTCTAGCAGTTGTTGTCCTGAGCCTGGATGGCCTAAACATGAGCTGTGAACTTCACCCGTTAATTCAGTTGATGACTCCACACAGCTCAGGAAAGGTTTCTCCCCAATCCAGGTTAAGGAGAGCACATGCTTCCTTGATGGTTAGTGGAGTTTGACTCAGTAAGTTTGATTCTGCAGAGCACACACAATTGTCAACCACCTGGTGGGACACTCACACAACACACTTGCAGGGTCTCTGCAACTGAGTCCTGCAAAGGGGACTGAGGGGGTCCCACCAATACTGGGTGTGCTGAGCCTGGCCAAATGCAAACAGGGGTGCAAACACCCTAGACTCAGGTGAGCTCTCCTAGCCTGCAGGTGCCCGGGACTCGCTTCCTGAAGGGGTTCCTGCCTGACCATCCATGCTGCACTGTGCTGCTAACAGAAGGGGGTGCATTGACTTGGACCCCCCCCCAATCTGTGGAACCACCCGTGCTGTGATGTCACTGCTGCTCTCCCACCCTTATTGTCTGCTAGGAGGACTCCTCCCTCAAAGAAACGTTTTCCAACCATGCCTGAGGCTGCTTGAGCCGGATCATGAAGGGGCTCCACCTGCCTTCCTCTTTTCCAGCACGCCCTCCCTGCCCTTGACAGGAAGGGACAACCACCTCCTGCAGCCCTCCTGCTCTTCCAGGACCCCAACTTCATCAGCCTGTCTGCAGCCTCCATGAGGACTTGTTATTCACTGTCACGATCAGGATTGGAGTTTTCCTGCCGCTTTTACAGAAAGCAACCAGATTTTTAAAAAATCTGCCCATGTTTAGCAAATCATAGTCCACTTGGCTGGTTTTGCAAGACTGAAGCCAGACTCAGGAAGCCCCACAGCCTCAACCGGCTGTGTGTGAAAGTAATCAGGAAGACCATAGGTGACCAGGTTTTTCAGAAGTGGTTTGCCATTGCCTCTTTCCCAGGGCTCTGGGAGGTTGGCTGGCCCAGGTTTACCCAGCTGGTTTTCTGCCCAAGGCAGGACTAGAACTCATGGTCTCCTGGTTACTAATCTGATGCCATGACCACTACACCAGACTGTCTCTGCTCATAGCCATACAACCCACTTAACCTGATCACTTCACCAATGGCTGCATTCACACTTGCAACATTTAACCATGGTTTATTTGTGGAGGTTGAACCTGGGTGAGGCCCTTATCTTCTTGTAAGGGCCACATGTACACAAAATGCTTCAGCAGGCTGGGGAAATTTTTTTGCAACTGCCCTGAGACAAAAGATTGCTCTGGGTGCAACCTATTTAGAGCCTATAGTGAACCATGGATGACCACAGCCAATCCTCCTCCACTTCCCTGGGCTCTCACCTGAGGCAAACCCACAAAGTAGGTGGCCACATTTGAAACTGAGGAGAGGTTTCCTCCCCTCTGGGCACAACTAGGCTTAAGGGAGACATGGCAGGTAACATCATGGACAAGAGAAGCCATGTTACACATCCATGTGGCATTCAAAAAGAACAGTCAGTATCTGGAGCCACCAAAGATCTGGTAGGCAGGCACTGAGAGTGGGAAGCTGAGGACAATACAGTGGGACAACTTTCAAATAATGGACCTGGGATATTGGTCATCCTGTGCTCCTCATTGTAAGGATGGACTTGCCCATTCCATCATCTCCCCCTGTCACTCAAACTCCCCCAGTTCTCCCTTCTAGGCCAAGATGTATATATTAACATCCCCCCTCCAGATAAGAAAAATAATCAACAATCGACCAAGATAAACCAGAACACAGGGACTCCAAACTATAAGCACATGGAAGTCTTCTAGGGAGGACAAACAAAGCCTCAGAGATCGGAATGTCACAGGATCCGCAGAACACCAAGTGCATCTATGCAACCAGAGGAACTGCCACCAGGTCCCCCTAAAGCAACTTCCAGGTGATTGCAGCAAGAAATCAGATCACACCATCCAATGCACTGCGGGTGCTGCCACCATCTCAACTGCAGACCTAACAGCACAATTGTTTTATTTAAACCAAGAAATGTCAAAATGTAATGGCTCTCATTGTATCAGTATGGAAAAACAACACAGAAAGGGTAAAAGAAACTAAAACTTCTACCCACTCTACAATTTATTATCTCTCTGCCAATAGTGCTATCCTAGACTGTCACTTGCCTGCCTCTTAGCCAGCTCTTATGTAAAAAATGATGTTTCTAGAACAGATGGCAAATGAAATTTCACTTCAGTTACAAGGAATTATAAAAGCAGCAACAAATTAGGATTGATACATGGAGATCTCATTGAAAAGAAAATTCCAAACTCTTAACATTAGGCTGGGTTCAAGTATACTGAGTGCTTCCAGGGAGATAAAGCACAGGCAGCACTATGATTAAGTGTCCCCAACCTTGAGTGGCACCAAACTCCCTAACTCTGGGTGACCTTCCCTAGCAGCCTCTGGAGGCAAGAGACCCCATTGAAGGACAGCAGAAGTCACTTTCCTGGCTGTTGAAGTATCTCCATCCAGCAAGACTTTCTGGACATGTCCTAACAGGAAGGACTAAGATCACTACAGAACACTGCCCCAAGGGGTCTATCTGTGACTTTTCTCTAACGTGCTTTTCTCCAGCTATCCCTCCTTACATGGAAGAAGTTCAGGGTCCAAAGAGCAGAAGCTCCTTCTCACTGCAATCCTCACCATCCCTGTTTCTGAGACCTCTTCTCCTATGTCTCCAGTGACTGCCTTTGATGTAAACATCAGACTGAAGCAACATGGAAGGGATCTTGCCTCAGAAAAGGATAAATATCACAGGTTATGCTTTTTGTGCCTCACATTACAGGACAGACAGGAGCGGTTCTCTTGCATACGTTTTCTCTCTCTTTCAGGTGAATCTTGGTTTCTCTGATTGAATCAGGAAAGCCACTGGATATTCCACCCTGTCAGAGTGCTTTGAATTCTAATTCTTTTTTTAGAAAGAGGAAGGAGATTGATTCCACCCCATGAATTATGGACCTCCTGCTTCTGCTTCTGCTTCTGATGCTGCTGGTGCCCCAGCCACTGTCTGGGAAGCTGAGAATGAAGTGCCCACTGAATTTGGACAACCAGGATGAAGAAAAGCCATGGAGCTATTATAGGCCAGGAGATCTTCTCATTGGTATAGTCATCTCTGGATCAGGAATAACACCTAAAACATTACCTTTCAACATGGCTCCTTCTAGTCAGATTCGGGAGTAAGTCATGCGATGGAGTTTCATTCCTTTCATTTGCAGTTCTAACACTCTTCTTTTTTTCTTCTTGTTTTACTTACTCTTATATTGCAGGATCTGACAAATTTTTTGAATCCTTTTGATTAACACAGCCTCTCTCTTTTGCCTTATTTTCTGAGAGCAGAAACCTGAGGCAAATTAAACCTGAAAGAAGTCCACATTATTTTCCTCTCTCTGTTCAATCCTAAATTCATGACTGGAATACTGACTTTGGTTGAAAGTAATGATTGAAATGGTTCTAATTTCCTCTGCCCAACCATTTCCCTATTTTTATAACCGATTGATATGCAATGTCTGATTTTTAAAGGAACAGAAGATGACTTGTTTTTAGAACAGCTTCTCTGGGTCAGTTATCAAAAATCTCCTTCCTTTAATGGTGGTTCTTCTTTAATGACTACATTATTCTGGGCTATGAATATTAGTACTACTAAAAATAAGTGTATGTTTCTGATTTGTTAAACTTTTTTGACATCTTCAACAATATTAAAGGGTGATGGGTGACTATCATTTGCCTCTAGTTTTGGATCAATATTGGCTTATGTTTCAGCTAGTTTGTAGAGAAAAAGATTATTAAATGGAAAAAAAGTATTGTTGTTGTCGCTGTTGATGATGCTAATATTAACATGATCTTAGTTTTACACTAGTTTATACTATAGAAAGTTATTCATACTACGAATTATTTGCAATATTGAACTGGTGAGGGAGAATCCTCAGCTTCTGCATAATCTCACACTTGGCTACAACATCCATGACAACTATGAGAACACCCTTGGCACTTCAGATGCCTTGCTGGACATGCTCTCTACTGGAGAAGCCAATGTTCCCAACTACAGCTGTGGAAGGAAGGAGAAGCTTTTGGTTCTTGTTGATGGAGCTAGCAGATACATCTCCATCCAGATGTCAACATTAGCAGGCACCTACAAAGTCCTACAGGTTTGTGTTTGTCCTTCCCTTTCTGTAAAGTGAGTGGGGTGTTGGTGTGTAAGTGATAGATTCAACGGTATCTTCTCTATGGAACTCAAGATTATTTTGAATAATAATAATGATCAGTCTATACTTCTAAAGGCACTTTACTCCCTTCCAAGAAATGGCACCAAGTTAATAACGCCAATCTCACCACAAAAGCCTCTTTCTCCTAAACAGCCCATCTCCTCTCTGTTTCTGATCGCTTTTGTGAAGTGTAGGCGCAGGGCTGCAGATCCCCCCTAAGGATTTTTTTTGAGAGGACTGTGTCCACCGCAACATCACTAGCATCAGCTTGGATGATGAAAGTTTCCTCAGGATCAGGGTGTTTAAGAACTGGTTCTGCTGCAAATAATCGTTTCACCATGGCATTTGTAAGTGTTATAAATAAGGATTGGGATATACAGTCGGGAGGAAGCAAGGATCAAAAGAGACCTGTCTTTTCATGACAACATCCCAATTGCTTAGAGGCTTCTGCTTCACACTTGTGAAGGCGAGGAGAGGCTCTGTGTTTAATCAAAGGATCTTCTGCACAATAGGAATGTGCAGTACTGATGGAAAACTGAAATTTGTTTACATGGTCTTAGCCAAAATAATGATATCCTCAATCATGAACAAATCTCAGATTTTTAAACAGAGTCCTACGGGATTACCTTTCCTACTGATGATAAAACATATATGTATTATGAACCTTTAGGGGCCACTAACATTAACCAACCATTTTATTAAAAATCTACAAATATGTTAGGCAACGTATCAACTATTTTTTGCCCTAAAATTTTCATGATCAAATTCATCATAAAAGGTTTGAAGAGCAATATGGCCTCTGGAGAGGAATTTCTAGCAGCTGAACAATTCAAGAAATATCCCGACTGGTGGGACCCTCCATTGACAGATACATTTACATATATAAATAATATCTGCCATACCCATTTGGGTCAAAATGGCAATTGTAATTCCTATATATAAAAAAGGGACTAAAAAGGACCCTAGCAATTCCAGGCCCATTTCTCTAACAGATATTGTGACTAAAATATATCCAAACGTCCACTTGAAAAGAATTGATAGTAGGTGGATGAAAAGTGCATTCCTTGTAGAAGAGCCAGCAGTCTTTAGGCACATGTGATCCACTATTGACAGTTCTTTTGTCTTGAACCATCTAACTATAAAAATATCAGTCAGGGGAAATAATGGTTTGCTGCCTTTATAGCATTTGACACAGTAAACAAAGAAATATTATGGAAGAAATTGACTGCCCTTGAAATGGAGCTCAGGATGTTGAGCCTGCTCAAAGCTTTTTCTACAAGCCCTGACAGTGAGAACAATTAATCAGTGGAATGGCTTGCCTCATGAAGTTGTGGGTGCTCCATTAATGGAGATTTTCAAAAACAGGCTGGACATTCATTTTGTCTGGATTGGTATAGGATCTCTTGCTATGGGCAGAGGGTTGGACTAGAAAAACTCCATGGTCCCTTCATCCCATTTTTGTTCATTTGTTTGAGAGTGTGTTTGGGGCTCAATGGAGCCATGAGAAGTAGGATTGATATGTACCAAAAGGTAAGACAAAGGTGTTGCCAATATGACATTTGGGTTGCATATGCTGTTAAGAGGACTTGGCTCCTATTCTCATAATAATTATCTGATTATGGATAAGTCAAAGTCAAAAGTTATGGTCTTTGAAAAATGACAGCATTGTCATTTAGGAATAATTGATGAGGAGGCAACAGAGCAAGTTCACACCTTTCCTTACCTGGGGGAACTTTTCTCTGTGACTGGATCTGGGCTCCCTCAATATCAAAGGAGCTCATTTAGAAGGGACAAGTGAAAGAGCACTGTTATTTTTTTTTATAAAAATCATAGGTATGCGGCTTCCTTAGACTGAATTATTAAATACAAAATACCAACATTACCATTATGTACTTATATTGAGCTGAACTTTGGGATTTAATTTATATCACTACTAGAACAAATCTGATCACATCATCTGAGAAGTATCTTGAGGGTGGATAAAAGCACTTCAGCTGCTGCCCTCAGAGCAGAATTGGGAATTTATACAATTTATAAAATTTGGGCATATAATTATTTTTAATAAAATTCATTATATGGAAAATTAATAACAACAACAACAACAACAACAACAATAAGGCGGCCTTGATGTAATACCATCAAACACTCACATCTGCCTATCCCAAGTCCTTGGTAAGGACTCGATAGTTAAAAAAAATGCCAAATCCACTGTGAACATCTGGCTGACTGTGTGATGATCCATAACAACAACAACAACAACAGCAACAACAACAACAACAACAACAACAACAACAACAACAATAATAATAATAATAATAATAATAATAATAATAATAATAATAATAATAATAATAATAATAATAATAATAATAATAATAATAATAATAATAATAATAATAATAATAATAATAATAATAATAATAATAATAATAATAATATTTAGTCCAACCCCCTGCTTAGGCAGGAAACCCTATAACATTTGAGACAAATGGCGGTCTAGTCTCTTCTTAAAAACTTCCAGTTTTGGAGCATTCACAGCTTCTGGAGGCAGGTTGTTCCACTGATTAATTGTTCTAAGTGTCAGGAAATTTTTCCTTAGTTCTAGGTTGCTTCTCTCTTTGGCTAGTTTCCATCTGTTGCTTCTTGTCCTGCCTTCAGGTGCTTCTGAGAATAGCTTGACTCCCTCTTCTTTGTGGCATCCCCTGAGATATTGGAACACTGCTATCATGTCACCCCTCGTCCTTCTCTTCATTAAATTAATAAGAGTTCCCCAATGCTATTAGAACAAACAAATTTCATTTAAAACATTCTTGATTTTATATTAGGAACTGTCGTCTTCCTGTCTTTTTTGCCACTTGAGAAAAACCTAAAAAAATGCTACACAAAGATGGTCAAAATAGAGAAAAGTAGGGCCATCTTCAGTAAGGTTGGCACACTGAAAGGCATCAGCTGCTACAAATGTACCTTCCAATTATTGAGTTAAATCTTCCAAACTTCTTACAATGAATATACATGTATTTGTGGAGCTCCAGAAATAGGAGATGTAATACATCTATTATTTTGAATGTCAATTATTTAAGAAAGAGGGAGATCAATATCTTGGATTGCACTTTAGAGAAAAAATTTTTGGGATCCTAATATTTTAAAAAATGTATTTTCTCTGTGTTCAGAATTCAAAAATTATATATAATAAAGCCCTTTTTGGAAGGAAAGTATGGTCTGATTGTGGTAAATTCTGGGGTTATAAAGAAATACTACTTTCATTCTTTATGCTTCTTTTATTGTATTTATTTTTTTAAATTCTGTTTTTAGATGCAGTCTTTTTAATGTTCTGTGTTTGATATTCTGTATCTTGATATGGCCTAATGACTAATCAATGTTCTAGTATGTGCATTAGAAAAATATTGGATTTATGAAAAGCTAAAAATTGGGACTTGGTAGGATGCCAAATATAACACAGAATTCGTCATTGTTTTTTCAGGTCAGTGATAGAATTGCTTCAGAGGCTCTGAGTGATAAAAGTCAATTCCCTTTTTTCCATCCGATGCTCCCCAAAGAAGGATTCCAGTACCCAGCAATTGTCCAAATTCTCCTCCATTTTGGGTGGACCCTGATTGGTCTCTTTGCTCCAGACACAGAGAAGGGAGAGAATTTCATGAGGACTTTTACTCCTACGCTTGTCAAGAATAGAATTTGTGTTGTTATATCACAACGATTCTCAACAACTAGACATACAGCATTCCTCAGGGATGCCCTCTCTAGGTGGAGACAAGTCAACATCTTTGTTCACTTCATAGAATTTGAGCCTCCTTGGGACAGGATTCTTCTCTTACATTCAGCACTTGAAGGTTTGCCAGGACCCATTGAAGGGAAAGTCTGGATCATGACATCGGCTGGAGTATTTTCAATTAAAAAGGATTGGCGTCTCAAGCACGTCCATAGTATTTGGACCTTTCCCTTTCAGTGGAAAAAGAGTTGGAAAAACGATAATGCCTATAAAAAATATTTCTTTGTGGAACCTGAATTTCAAGCTGAGTATTTTCACTGTTCTGTTTCAAAACACACCTTTTCTGTCAAAGGCCGGAGAAGATGCACCCAGAAAGCACCAGTGGAGACCCAAGAGAAAAAAAATAGGATGCAGGTCACAAATGGTGGTGTTACTTACAGCGTAATTAAGATTCTGGCCCACGCCTTAAGTACTGCATCCAAACCCCAGACGAGAAGGAAGAAGAGTGAAGAAAGGTTGGGAGCTCCAAGGCTGCAGCTGTGGAAGGTATGGGGTCAAGGATCCATCAAACTAAATTCCTTTTCAGGGTCTTTTGTGCTCTCTGGGCTTGGTGGTTTAAGATCTTAAGCTTCTGTACAACATCTCCTACTTATCGAAAGAGTGCTGCATCCTCCCTTCAACAACCAAGACCTTTTATATATTCAAAAAAAAGTTCCCAGACTTTTTCTCATTTTAAGCATCCTGTAAACTAGGACAAGAGACAATGGTTGGAAACGTATCAAAGAGAGAAGCAACCTGGAATTAAGGAGAAACTTCCAAACAGTGAGGACATTTAACCAGTGGAATAGTTTGCCTTCAGAAATCGTGGGTGCTCCATTACTGGAGATTTTTAAGAAGAGACTAGAGAGTCACTTGTCTGAGATGGTATAGGTTGTCCAGCTTGAGCAGGGGGCTAGACTAGAATACCTCCAAGGTCCCTTCCAGATTCTATTCTATTCTATTCTATTCTATTCTATTCTATTCTATTCTATTCTATTCTGTTCTGTTCTGTTCTGTTCTGTTCTGTTCTGTTCTGTTCTGTTCTGTTCTGTTCTGTTCTGTTCTGTTCCAACATGGCTCTTCTGCTTGAGGTCTCCTCAAGGCTTAAAGCAGCTCCTTTGATCTCTTCCTCCCCTTCTTTGTCCTTGACTAAAGCTGATGAAAATTTTGTGCAGTGTCTTCTCCAAGTGTTGTGCCTGCAAGAGGACCTGGTATCATTCCACTGGATCATTAATGACAAATTAATAATCTGGTTATTATTATAACATTAAAATATTACTAGTACTTCATTATAATCAGTAACCATTCTACGCATAGAATAATATGAGAAAAACTACAAATGAAATATTAATACAGATTATAGCTGCCATTCATTACATTCATACAATCATGTATCAAGTCCTGCATGCTAACAATTAGTTAGTTTCCTATTGAATTTTACTCATGCACCTCTCTTTAACACAAAATCATATTTTTATTTTCTGGAAGCTGTAAGGCCCTGCCTCAGCTGAATCTCTCAAGAAAGCAGAACTCTTGAAACTGGCATCATTTCAAGAGGAACTTTTATTGAAAGTCAGTGACAGCAAGAGAAGGCAGGCAGAATCTGAAGTTCCCGGGTGAAATTGTTAGGCTAAACCCCATTGTTCAAAAGCCCTCCCAACTGCCCAGTCCATAGGAGCCAATCCAGAGGTGCAAAGAGGTTATGAGAACTCCAGACGGAAACTGCAGTAAGATGTTCCCAGGCATCTCTTCCTTGGTGAGGTGAGGCAGATGATCTCGGGCAGTGGAACCGAGTCAACAGAGCAAAGCTAAAAACATCTCAGGAGAGCTCCAAAGGTCCACTCTCCCATCAGGATGGCAGGGATCTATAGGGACCTGAGAGAAGCTGGAAATTTTTAAAAGAGACCAAAATAACTTTGTCCAAGTGTTATTATAATTATTGCATCACAAAATCATGATTTATCTACTTCCTTTATTAATGAAAATATAGAACAAACAATGACCAAAGCCTAATTGTTTTTCGTAACTCCCCAATTTTATCAGTAATATTAATATTTATTTGAATACAATTTTTGAGACAGTTGTATCCACTTAATTATTTCATACCATCCAGCACTTAATTAACTAAATCCCCATTCATCACATCATGAAGCATTTTGTTAATTCTTTGCTAAAAACAAGTTATACCACCAGCATTCACACAATCTATTAAGGAAGTATAACAACAAGTGTGAATGACTTCGGAGGACCAGAAAAAGAGATGCAGGGAAGGATCCACTTTCTTCTTAACAAATCCTTGCTTCTGGTAATCACCCTATTTTTTGCAAGGAGTTTATGAATACTCTAGTTATTTATGTATTTTGTTTACTTGATTGGTGACCTTTGCTAGATTGTTATATATGATTGACAATTTTTGTCAATTACATGTTGTCAATATACATTTTATCAGTATACTACATGATTTAGAAATATTGCTGAATCTTTGTACTTCAATTTTGAAGATAATGGTAACACTTGTTCTCCCAACTCACCATATTTTTAACTTACGCAACCACAGAAGAAAGATTCAAATGTAAAAAGTGATAAGAGATAAGAAACCAAGATTTCTGCTTTTAAATTCCTGAATGTTTCCATTCTAGTTCCATCCATTTCTAAAGAAGAGGGAATTGTACAATCTTTCCCTGCTGAAAGTGTACTTGGATCAGAATGGAGACGTAGCAGCTGACCTGACAATCTTTAGTAGGGTATTTCTCCCCAAGGAGGATCCCTTTGACAAGGAATTGGGGACTTTTGAAAGACAGAGACTTACAATCCACCAAGATGCTTTGTCACAGTTAAAGTTGCTCAACAAGGTGGGGAAAATATTGATGTTTTCTCTTTTTTCCAAAGCTGTTTCAAGTGGGCTAAACCCAGTCAAAAAAGTGGGTAACCTTCACTGAGAATTGAATGTGTTGAGTAAAACTTCTATAATTTTCTTAGGCAGATAAGCATGTTTCAATTCTATTGACCAAGGTTTCCCTTCTGATGCTGTCATGCTGAACCCTGTTGTAAGCTGAGCCAAAATGAGATATGGGGTGATTATTATTTAGGACACAAATCATTGCCATTTCGTGTCCCTTCAGCAGTTTAGTTTAACCATAAAACTGGTGAGACAAGGCCTCATATGCTGAAGATTGTGGTGTTAATAGCTTCAGATTCGCTAGTTTTTTGTCTTCAAATATCAATGATGAAGGCAATTCTGTTGACCAGTCCCTGAGTTCAGATTTGGACTGAATCCAATGAAATGGAATCACGACTGGATGGAGGTCCTGTTGGTCCAATAGTTAAATAAGCTTCATCTTGCCTTGATTAGAGTCAGGGGTCTCCCAAAATTGCAGGCTCATAGACTGGGATGTTTTTAATCAGCTGAGAACATGCTTATAGCTGCCTCTCTCTAACCCCACTGGGATCGTGGAATTAAGGAAGGAGATCCAAGGCTTTTAGTTCAACTGAAATAATAATGACTGGTCTGATGTAAGATCATTTATGGATTAATTGATTAAATTTATTTGCTGCCCATCTCACCATGATAATGCCTTGAAAACTGAAGTATCGAAGCATCGCTTTGGTGCAAAACAAATCTTGATATCAGAAATAATAAGGGACAATTTGAGGTAAATATTACTTAAATTTGGGCATTGGCTTGTAAGAGTGCGCTTCATCTGAAAATCCCTTGAATGCAACTGTTTCTCTTGATTGTTAGCTCCCTTCGGACACACTGAGAGGCTACAAATCAAACTAATAATAAATACGAGTCTGTATTTCCCTGTCAGATTGTGTCACCTAATTGTATTCTCTCAACACAAAGGACCTTGTGTTGGATACCTTGTGTTGAATATCCCTTTCACACATGAGACTCACATAAGACCCATGTGGTGCATCATAAAATGCCTGACTCACCTTTTTTTTAAAAAATATATTTTATTAGATTTTATATGGGTATGGGAAGGATAGGGATAATATGGGTAAAGGATGGGGTTAGGAAATGGAATTGGGATAGGGATGGGAATAGGGATAGGGATAGGTACAGTAGTGCGGTTACCCCCACACAAAAAATCCAATGCTTAAACAAGCAGACTCTCGTCCGGGTACATAATAATAATAATAATAATAATAATAATAATAATAATAATAATAATAATAATAATAATAATAATAATAATAATAATAATAATAATAATAATAATAATAATAATAATAATAATATTTAGTCCAACCCCCTGCTCAGGCAGGAAACCCTATAACTTTTGAGACAAATGGCGGTCTAGTCTCTTCTTAAAAACTTCCAGTTTTGGAGCATTCACAGCTTCTGGAGGCAGGTTGTTCCATTGATTAATTGTTCTAAGTGTCAGGAAATTTTTCCTTAGTTCTAGGTTGCTTCTCTCTTTGGCTAGTTTCCATCTGTTGCTTCTTGTCCTGCCTTCAGGTGCTTTGGAGAATAGCTTGACTCCCTCTTCTTTGGGGCAGCCCCTGAGATGTTGGAACACTGCTATCATGTCACCCCTCGTCCTTCTCTTCATTAAATTAATAAGAGTTCCCAAACGCTATTAGAACAAACAAATTTCATTTAAAACATTCTTGATTTTATATTAGGAACTGTCGTCTCCCTGTCTTTTTTGCCACTTGAGAAAAACCTAAAAAAATGCTGCACAAAGAATCCAAATGGTCAAAATAGAGAAAAGTAGGGCCATCTTCAGTAAGGCTGGCACCCTGAAAGGCATCAGCTGCTACAAATGTACCTTCCAATTATTGAGTTAAATCTTCCAAACTCCTCACAATGAATATACTTGTATTTGTGAAGCTCCAGAAATAGGAGATGTAATACATCTATTATTTTGAATGTCAATTATTTAAGAAAGAGGGAGATCAATATCTTGGATTGCACTTTAGAGAAAAAAAAATTGGGATCCTAATATTTTAAAAAATGTATTTTCTCTGTGCTCAGAATTCAAAAATTATATATAATAAAGCCCTTTTTGAAAGGAAATTATGTTCTGATTGTGGTAAATTCTGGGGTTATAAAGAAATACTACTTTCGTTCTTTATGCTTCTTTTATTGTATTTATTTTTTTAAATTCTGTTTTTAGATGCAGTCTTTTTAATGTTCTGTGTTTGATATTCTGTATCTTGATATGGCCTAATGACTAATCAATGTTCTAGTATGTGCATTAGAAAAATATTGGATTTATTAAAAGCTAAAAATTGGGACTTGGTCGGATGCCAAATATAACACAGAATTCTTCATTGTTTTTTCAGGTCAGTGATAGAATTGCTTCAGAGGCTCTGAGTGATAAAAGTCAATTCCCTTTTTTCCATCCGATGCTCCCCAAAGAAGGGATGACGTACCCAGGAATTGTCCAAATTCTCCTCCATTTTGGGTGGACCCTGATTGGTCTCTTTGCTCCAGACACAGAGAAGGGAGAGAATTTCATGAGGAATTTTACTCCTATGCTTGTCAAGAATAGAATTTGTGTTGTTATATCACAACGATTCTCAACAACTGGACATACAGCATTCCTCGGGGATGCCCTCTCTAAGTGGAGACAAGTCAACATCTTTGTTCACTCCATAGAATTTGAGCCCCCTTGGGACAGGATTCTTCTCTTACATTCAGCACTTGAAGGTTTGCCAGGACCCATTGAAGGGAAAGTCTGGATCATGACATCGGCTGGAGTATTTTCAATTAAAAAGGATTGGCGTCTCAAGCACGTCCATAGTATTTGGACCTTTCCCTTTCAGTGGAAAAAGAGTTGGAAAAACGATAATGCCTATAAAAAATATTTCTTTGTGGAACCTGAATTTCAAGCTGAGTATTTTCACTGTTCTGTTTCAAAACACACCTTTTCTGTCAAAGGCCGGAGAAGATGCACCCAGAAAGCACCAGTGGAGACCCAAGAGAAAAAAAATAGGATGCAGGTCACAAATGGTGGTGTTACTTACAGCGTAATTAAGATTCTGGCCCACGCCTTAAGTACTGCATCCAAACCCCAGACGAGAAGGAAGAAGAGTGAAGAAAGGTTGGGAGCTCCAAGGCTGCAGCTGTGGAAGGTATGGGGTCAAGGATCCATCAAACTAAATTCCTTTTCAGGGTCTTTTGTGCTCTCTGGGCTTGGTGGTTTAAGATCTTAAGCTTCTGTACAACATCTCCTACTTATCGAAAGAGTGCTGCATCCTCCCTTCAACAACCAAGACCTTTTATATATTCAAAAAAAAGTTCCCAGACTTTTTCTCATTTTAAGCATCCTGTAAACTAGGACAAGAGACAATGGTTGGAAACGTATCAAAGAGAGAAGCAACCTGGAATTAAGGAGAAACTTCCAAACAGTGAGGACATTTAACCAGTGGAATAGTTTGCCTTCAGAAATCGTGGGTGCTCCATTACTGGAGATTTTTAAGAAGAGACTAGAGAGTCACTTGTCTGAGATGGTATAGGTTGTCCAGCTTGAGCAGGGGGCTAGACTAGAATACCTCCAAGGTCCCTTCCAGATTCTATTCTATTCTATTCTATTCTATTCTATTCTATTCTATTCTATTCTATTCTGTTCTGTTCTGTTCTGTTCTGTTCTGTTCTGTTCTGTTCTGTTCTGTTCTGTTCTGTTCTGTTCTGTTCCAACATGGCTCTTCTGCTTGAGGTCTCCTCAAGGCTTAAAGCAGCTCCTTTGATCTCTTCCTCCCCTTCTTTGTCCTTGACTAAAGCTGATGAAAATTTTGTGCAGTGTCTTCTCCAAGTGTTGTGCCTGCAAGAGGACCTGGTATCATTCCACTGGATCATTAATGACAAATTAATAATCTGGTTATTATTATAACATTAAAATATTACTAGTACTTCATTATAATCAGTAACCATTCTACGCATAGAATAATATGAGAAAAACTACAAATGAAATATTAATACAGATTATAGCTGCCATTCATTACATTCATACAATCATGTATCAAGTCCTGCATGCTAACAATTAGTTAGTTTCCTATTGAGTTTTACTCATGCACCTCTCTTTAACACAAAATCATATTTTTATTTTCTGGAAGCTGTAAGGCCCTACCTCAGCTGAATCTCTCAAAAAAGCAGAACTCTTGAAACAGGCATCATTTCAAGAGGAACTTTTATTGAAAGTCAGTGACAAGAGAAGGCAGGCAGAATCTGAAGTTCCCGGGTGAAATTGTTAGGCTAAACCCCATTGTTCAAAAGCCCTCCCAAGTGCCCAGTCCATAGGAGCCAATCCAGAGGTGCAAAGAGGTTATGAGAACTCCAGACGGAAACTGCAGTAAGATGTTCCCAGGCATCTCTTCCTTGGTGAGGTGAGGCAGATGATCTCGGGCAGTGGAACCGAGTCAACAGAGCAAAGCTAAAAACATCTCAGGAGAGCTCCAAAGGTCCCCCCTCCCATCAGGATGGCAGGGATCTATAGGGACCTGAGAGAAGCTGGAAATTTTTAAAAGAGACCAAAATAACTTTGTCCAAGTGTTATTATAATTATTGCATCACAAAATCATGATTTATCTACTTCCTTTATTAATGAAAATATAGAACAAACAATGACCAAAGCCTAATTGTTTTTCGTAACTCCCCAATTTTATCAGTAATATTAATATTTATTTGAATACAATGTTTGAGACAGTTGTATCCACTTAATTATTTCATACCATCCAGCACTTAATTAACTAAATCCCCATTCATCACATCATGAAGCATTTTGTTAATTCTTTGTTATACCACCAGCATTCACACAATCTATTAAGGAAGTATAACAATACGTGTGAATGACTTCGGAGGACCAGAAAAAGAGATGCAGGGAAGGATCCACTTTCTTCTTAACAAATCCTTGCTTTGGTAATCACCCTATTTTTTGCAAGGAGTTTATGAATACTCTAGTTATTTATGTATTTTGTTTACTTGATTGGTGACCTTTGCTAGATTGTTATATATGATTGACAATTTTTGTCAATTACATTTTGTCAATATACATTTTATCAGTATACTACATGAGTTAGAAATATTGCTGAATCTCTGTACTTCAATTTTGAAGATAATGGTAACACTTGTTCTCCCAACTCACCATATTTTTAAGTTATGCAACCACAGAAGAAAGATTCAAATGTAAAAAGTGATAAGAGATAAGAAACCAAGATTTCTGCTTTTAAATTCCTGAATGTTTCCATTCTAGTTCCATCCATTTCTAAAAAAGAGGGAATTGTACAATCTTTCCCTGCTGAAAGTGTACTTGGATCAGAATGGAGACGTAGCAGCAGACCTGGTGATCATTAGTAGGGTGGTTCTCCCGAAGGAGGATCCCTTCGACAAGCGAATGGGGACTTTTGAAAGACAAAGACTTACAATCAACCAAGATGCTTTGTCGCAGTTAAAGTTGCTCAACAAGGTGGGGAAAAAATTGATGTCTTTTCTCTTTTTTCCAAAGCCGTTTCAAGTGGGCTAAACCCAGTCAAGAAAGTGGGTAACCTTCACTGAGAATTGAATGTGTGGAGTAAAACCTCTATAATTTTTTTAGGCAGATAAGCATGCTTCAGTTCTATTGACCAAGGATTCCCTTCAGATGCTGTCATGCTGAAACCTGTTGTAAGCTGATCCAAAATGAGATATGGGGTGATTATTATTTAGGACACAAATCATTGCCATTTAGTGTCCCTTCGGCAGTTTAGTATCACCATAAAACTGGTGAGACAGGGCCTCATATGCTGGAGATTTTGGTGTTAATAGCTTCAGGTTCACTAGTTTTTTGTCTTCAAATATCAAAGATGAAGGCAATTCTGTTGATCAGTCCCTGAGTTCAGATTTGGACTGAATCCAATGAAAGGGAATCCAGACTGGATGGAGGTCCTGTTGGTCCAATTTGGAAATAAGGTTCATCTTTGTCCTGGTTGGAGTCAAGGTTCTCCCAAAATTGCAGGTTCATAGTCTGGGATGTTTTTAATCAGCTGAGTCCATAGTTACACCTGCCTCTCTTTAACCCGCACTGGGATAGTGGAATTTAGGAAGGAGTTCCAAGGTTTTCAGTTCATATGAAATAATAATGACTGGTCTGATGTGAGATCATTTATGGATTGATTGATTAAATTTATTTGCTGCCCATCTCACCATGATAATGGCTTGAAAACTGAAGTACCAAAGCATTGCTTTGGTGCAAAAAAATATATCTTGATATCAGAAATAATAAGGAAAATTTCAAGGGAAATATTACTTAAATTTGGGCATTGGCTTGTAAGAGTGCGCTTCATCTGAAAATCCCTTGAATGCAACTGTTTCTCTTAATTGTTAGCTGCCTTAGGACACACTGAGAGGCTACAAATCAAACTAATAATAAATATGAGTCTGTATTTCCCTGTCAGATTGTGTCACCTAATTGTATTCTCTCAACAGAAAGGACCTTGTGTTGGATACCTTGTGTTGAATATCCCTTTCACACATAAGACTCACATAAGACCCATGTGGTGCATCAAAAAATGCCTGACTCACCCTTTTTTAAAAAATATATATATTATTAGATTTTATATGGGTATGGGAAGGATAGGGATAATATGGGTAAAGGATGGGGTTAGGAAATGGAATTGGGGTAGGGATGGGAATAGGGATAGGGATAGGTACAGTAGTGGGGTTACCCCCATACAAAAAATCCAATGCTTAAACAAGCAGACTCTCGTCTGGGTACACATATTAAATAACAGTAGTTAATACAATACTAAACAATTATAATCATTAATGCTGAAAATAGTCATAAAGTCAAAGCTTACTAATTAAGTATAATTTAGCTCTAGCGTAATGCTAACCATTGATAAAATTTTCCCATGTCCTAAAATACACTGAATCCTCTTTCTCTTTAATCTCCAACGTCAATCTATCCATTTCTGCACATTCTAAAATTTTCGTAATTATAATCTGATCGTGTGTTAAATTTTCATTTTTCCAAAATTGGGCAAATACAATTCTCGCTGCTGTCAATACATGTAATATTAAATATTCATTCTCTTTACCATAATTAAGTCCTAGTATTCCTGGCAAAAATAATTCTGGTTTATATTCTATTTGTATTTTAGTCATCTTTTCTAGCCATTTATGAATTTTAAACCAAAATTTCTTAGCTTTAGGACATATCCACCAAATATGATAATAAATACTTGGTTTTTCTTTACATTTCCAACAAATATTCGATACATTTTTAAACATTTTCGCTAATCTAACTGGTGTCATATGCCATCTATAAAACATTTTATATAAATTCTCTTTATATGAAACTGCTTTAGTCAGTTTAATATTTCTCTCCCAAAGCTTTTCCCAATCTTCTAAGTCTATAGAATATCCAAAAGATTTTGCCCACACTATCATTCTTTCTTTTACTTGTTCTTCTTCCATCTTCCATCTTAGTAGAAATTTGTAAAGCTTCTTAATCAAATTTTCATCTGCTTTCAAAAGTATTTTATCAAATAGTATCTGTTCTTTATAAAAATCCATTAGTTTTACATCTTTTTCATATCTTGTTTGAATTTGCAGATAGGACCACCATGTTAAGTCAATGCCTTGTTGATAAAGCGTTTGTCTGTCTTTAAGTTTTCCATCCTTATCCAAAATGTCTTTATAAGTGACAAGTTTATCATAGTTAATTAAATTTGGATAAGCAAATGCTTCCATTATTGAAAGCTGTTGTAGAAATGAAGGACTTGAGTCAGCTCTTTGATGAAGGAAAGGTTTATTAGCGTACGGGTTCAGCAAACAAAGGGTCTGAACCCCGAATATAGTGCAAAGATCACATATATAGTACATACAGCGTAAGCATTTCCTGACCTATGTGGATCCCATATATGGTAATATTCTGAATACACGTGTTCTCAGCAGGATGGAAAAATACCAGACGATTACTTAGCTAGTAGAATAAGGAAGCAGCTATTTGGCATGGCAATAACAGGATGTGGCTCAACTGGTCAAGGACAGGGTGTATCAGAGACACAGCATTTTTCCAATTTGGCACATTTCTTCACTTTGCCCCAGTATTCCTTAGGCTCCTTTATTGTCCACTTCAAAGCCACTCAGGTATTTTCATATAAATTTTATGTTTGATTTTCTCCCACTCTGAAAACAAAGCATTCCTTATGGCATGGCTTTGAAAATATTTATTACTTTGTTTTTCTCATACCATAAGAACGCATGCCAGCCCAATTGCAAATCATGCCCCTCTAAATAAAGAAGTCATTTATGTAATCCATTCTATGAGCCAAAGCAAAATAGATGCTTGATAATAAAGTCTCCAGTCCAGAAGTCCAAACCCCCTCTATCTTTTGTTTCTTGTAGTAGTTTAGTTTTGATTCGTGCTTTCTTCCCTTGCCATATAAATCTCAATATTGTTGAATTTAAATCATCAAAAAATTTCTCACCCAGTTTAACAGGGACCGTTTGAAATAGGAAAAGTATTTTTGGTAAAATGTTCATCTTCACAGTCGCTATTCTACCTAACAATGTCAGTTGAAGATTTTTCCACTTTTCCAAATCTACTTTTATTTGTTTCATTAGTTTTTCATAGTTATCTTCTTTTATTGTTGTATATTTTGATGTTAAATAAATACCTAAATATTTAACTTTTTTAGCCATTTGAAGATTTTATCTTTCTGCAAGTTGAGTTCTCTGTTTGTCTGTTAGGTTTTTTGTTAATACTTTAGTCTTTTCTTTATTTATCTTCAAGCCTGCTACTTCTCCAAATTCCTCTATTTTCTGCAGAAGTGTAATAACTGTTTCCAATGGTTCCTCTATAACAAAAACTAGATCATCCGCAAAAGCCTGTAGTTTATATTTCTGTTCTTTTATTTCCAATCCTTTAATTTCCGTGTCTTGTGTAATGTCTCTAGCCAGCACCTCCAATGTAAGAATAAATAACAGGGGGGATAGTGGGCATCCCTGTCTTGTGCCTTTTTTGATGTCAAAGCCATCGGTATATTCTCCATTTAAAGATATCTTTGCTGTTTGTTTATTGTATATTGCTTGAATCGCGTTTATAAAGTTTTTACCAAAGTCCATTTCCGTCAACTGTTGAAACATAAATTGCCAATTTAAATTATCAAAAGCTTTTTGTGCATCAAGAAATATAAGTGCCATCTGTTTCCCTGGATGATTTTCATAATATTCTAAAACATTTAGAATAATCCTTAAATTGTTCTTTATCTGTCTTTTAGACAAAAAGCCATTTTGATCTGTATGAATAAATTCAGTCAGGAATTTCTTCAATCTTTCTGCCATTATTGAAGTAAAAATTTTATAATCCACATTTAATAACGATATTGGTCTATAGTTTTTGATTTGTGTAAGATCAGTATTTTCTTTAGGTATCAAAGTAATATTAGCTTCAGTCCACGAGTTTGGTATTTTTGTCTCTAAAAAAATTTCATTGCATAATTCTTTCAAAATCGGGCTTACTATATCTTGTAAAGCTACGTAAACTTCTGCAGAGAGCCCATCAGGCCCCGGGGTTTTATCCTTCTTTTGTCTTTTTATTGCCTCTGTGATCTCCATCATTGTTATCTTCTCATTTAAAATATGTCGCATATTCTCTGGCACCTTTGGAAGATCAGCTCTAATTAAATAATCTTTTATTGCCTCTTTAGAGACCACCTCTGCCTTATACAATGTCTCACAGTAGTCTTTAACAATTTTTTCCATCACATCATTCTTCTTCTTCATCATCTGCCATATCCGTTATCGGACGTTGGCGATCATGTTGGCGATCCTGTTTTTATCAGCAGCCGCACAAAAAAGTGCTGCTGAGTTTTGTCCAAACCAGTCCCTTAGATTTTGAAGCCATGATGTTCTTCTTCTGCCTGGACCTCATTTGCCTTCAATCTTTCCTTGGAGGATTAAATGGAGTATGCCGTATTTTTCTGGGTGTCGCATCACATGTCCGAAATATTCTAACTTTCGTTTTTTAATTGTTTTGATGATTTCCCTTGGCTTTCCCAGGCGGCTTATCACCTCCTCATTTCTGATTTTGTCAACCCAGCTTATACGTAACAGCCGCCTGTAAATCCACGTTTCAAATGCTTCTAGTCTCTTCAGGTGGCCTTCTGTCAGAGACCAACTCTCTACTCCATAGAGCAGGATAGAAAAAATATAGCATCTGTCAAGCCTGATTTTCAGTCTTAGGCTTATGTCGTGACTGCAGAAGACCTTTTTCATTTTGAAATCACATCATTATGGCAATATATCTTGCCTTTTGAGTCTTGTAATTTACTTATCATTCTCTTTCTCTTTCTTTCTTCAGCCTATATGCAAGCCATCTTCCCGGTTTATTAGCATTTTCAAAAAAAAATCTGTTTAGATCGTTTAATCTGTTGTGCCATCATATCCATCTCAGATAAATTTAATTTATGTTTTATTAGTTCCATTTGTGCCTTCAATTCCTTCTTTTGTGGGTCAGTTCGCAATTCAAATTCCAATTTTTTAATTTCTTCTTTCAATCTCAACTGTACTTGTTTCTTTTCTTTGTTCTTTTTGGCAGTGTACATTATAGCCAAACCTCTAAAATATACTTTCGCCGTGTCCCATACATTTTGGAGAGAGGTTTCTTCTTTCTTATTTATTTTAAAGAAAAATTCTATTTCTTTTGTTGCTAATTGTAAAAATTCTTTCTCTTTCAATATAGATTTATTTAATGACCATCTTAATTGTTTCTTGGTTCCTTTCCAGATCATTTTAATTGGATTATGGTCTGCCCAAATATTAGGTTCTATTTCAACCTCTTGTGTTATAGTCTTCAAATTTTGAGACATCCATATCATATCAATTCTTGACCATGATTTATGCCAATTTGAGTAGAATGTATACTGTAACTTTTCCGGATTCATCTCTCTCCAAATATCTTGTAGAAGCAATTCCTCCTTCATTTTTAAAAAGGTCATCGGTAAAACATTTCCTCCTTTTTTCCCTTGTTTGTAACTTTTATAATCTTGTATTGCATCAGCTACTACATTAAAGTCTCCTAATATGCAAAGATTTTGGTAATTTAAATCCACTAGTTTATCATGTAATTGTTGGTAAAACTGATCTTGCTTCTCATTCGGTGCGTATATTGCCACCATCAATATTTGTTTTTGATTCCATGTAATTTCTACTATTAATACTCTCCCGTCTTCATCAGCGTAGATTTGTTTTGGATTCAACTTTTCTTTTATATACAGAACTATACCTCTTTTCTTTTGAAGTGCCAAAGAAGCATAAGGTTTACCCAATTTAGATTGTTCTAAAATTGTAAAATGTTGTCTCTTAGTATGTGTCTCTTGAATACAAATTATATCCATTTTCAGTTTTTGTAGTCTAGTAAATATTTTACTCCTTTTTGAAGGAGAATTCAGACCATTTATGTTTATTGAAAAAATTCCAATCTCCCCCATAGCTTCAGTTATATCTAGCCCTCAATCTTCTAGGTGAGGTTATCTGCCTCTGATCTTTCGGTCTTACATCTTCTTCTGTTTGAGTCTTTTTGGGTTCATTCTCTTCCATCTGTTTAGATGTTCCTGCAGCAGTCATTTCCTCTTGCTTCTTAGGCTCCGATTCACCTCTTTCCAAAAAATCTCTATAATTATTGAAAAATTCCTCTGCTTGAAATGGGGTGTTCAATCTGTATCTTTTCATGTCCCAGAAAATTAACAATCCTTCTGGAATCAACCATCTGAAATTGACTCCTTTATTGAACAATTTCTTTGTTAAAAATTGATATTCTCTTCGGGCTTCTCTTATCCTTCTAGGAATTTGCTTAAGAACTACAAGTTCTTTTTTTATATATTTCAGTGGTTGATCTCTTATTGCTCTCAAGATTTCATCTCTTGTGGATCTTTTGACAAATCTTACATGAATTTCCCTAGGGACTCTATTTTTTCTAGCATAGCTTGAATTGACTCTGAAAACCTGATCTATCTCTCTTTCCATTTGATCTTTTTCTATTCCAAGCAGCTCCACCAATAGCTCACTCATCAGATCCAACAGGTTCTCATCTTTTTCTTCTATGACATTTTGAAATCTTAAAAAAATATGATGATCTTTCCATCTCCACCACGGCCATGCTTTCTTCCAATTCTGCGTTTGCTTGCGCCAATCTCTGATTCTCTCCTTGGAGGTATTCTAATTTCTGATCCACTTCCACCAACTTGTCTTCTATTTTTTGCATTCTTTGTTGGTTATCTATAATCGCCTGTTGGAAGATTTCCATTTTTTGATCCATTTTTTGACCCATTTTAATGAGATCATTTTTCAAATCCTCACAATTTTTATCTGACTCCTTTTTCAAATCTTCAAACTTTTTATCAAACTCCTTTTTCATATCCATTTTCATCTCTGCAACTGCTTGTAGTATCGCTTGGATATCTTTTGATTGGGGTTCCACTTTTTCTTGTTGTAGAAATGTAGTAATTGGTTTTTGGGGGACAGGACTCACCGATGATGAAACAGGGGCAGAAGCTGCCTTTTTACTCTCCTTCGCCAAATTTGAAGTTGCAATCTTTTGGTTGTTCTGTTGTTTTGTAATCCACCAGATGGCCCAATGACCAATTGTAATCCACCAGATGGCCCGATGGCCAATTGTAATCCCTTACCCTCCTATTGTTAGGAGGGGAAGCCAGACATAATTGAAAAAAAAGAGAAAAGAAAAAAAAATAGTTCCAAAAAAAAAAGACGTAGGGTAACAGGAAGCCCCCTTAATCTTAAAAAAAGGAAAAAGAAAATTTACCAAGAGGCAAAACCCAAAAAACAAAAACAAAATAAAAGTAAAAAGTAAAAAAGCAATCCCAGATTGATAAAAATAGTAAAAAAGAAAGCAGGAAGAAATCCAAAACAAAAAGAACAAAGATTAAAAATAACACAACAGGAAACAGGCCCAAAGAAGAAGAAAAAAGAAAAAAAAAGAAAAAAGAAAAAACTATGTAGTAAAATTTGTCCAATTTATAATCCAACTAATTCAATTCTTGGTGTTCAATTCTTCTTAAAATAAGCATTATACAGCCACGGACAGAAAGGGAAGGGAAAAAAAAGTCTCTTTAGATAACTTGTAACAAGAGATAGGAATGTCTGGGCATTCAGCCAAGTGTCTGGGCATTCAGACAAACTTTCACTCTAAGCAAACAGCAGCTGCCAGAGAACAAAGGGAAAAAACTAGCAACAATGTAACTTTCCCAGGCTTTAGACAGGGAGAAAAAAATAAAAAAAAAATAGAAAGTTATTCAGAGTAGATGAAAAAAAGTTCTGAGGTTTTAGAGAAAAAAAAAACCAGATTAAAACAAGAATGGCTTTCCCAATCAAGTCTATATTTTCTCTTAAAAAGCAAATAAATTTCCTCAGCTTTAGATTTTTAAAGTCTTTAAAGTAAATCAAATTGTTCTTCTTTTTGTAGTAAAAGCTTAAACCACCGCTTGTACGGGAGGGGGGGAGAAAAAACCCCTCCTTCCTCCCTTCAGGCTTCCCGGTTTAATTGAAGACAGACTGTTTAAAGAGTATTTAACGTCAAAATCCACATTGCCAAAGTAAAGGAAGCAAAGTCTCACCCGGACCGGCTGCTTGCTGTCAAAATCAGCTGTTTCTCCATCTCCGCAAAACAGCTGTTAATGGCGGAATGCATAGATGCGGTCTGCCTTTCTTCCGTTGGTTCCAGGGGCTGCTTTGAGTTCGGCGAGCCGGCTACCACCGGCCCGTGTTCCTCAAAGATTCACCCTTCAGTGGCCACCTCTCCGGGGTGGCATTCGGCCCAAACGGACCCACCAGCAGAAGAATATCGGACCTAAGGAACGAGCGATCATCTCCCTAGGTCTAGGCTCAGCGACGTCCCGGAAATCAGTCTGACTCACCCTTTTTGAGGGACACGTTCTCATGACCTCACCTCCATCTCACCTCACTATAGTTTTAGAAACTAGTCAGCCAGTTTTAGTTTTAGTTCACCAGCATGGCAGCCATATAAACTGAACAAATATATCTACAAATGAAGAATATCTTTAAGGTTGACAGCCCTTCTCTGTAAGGAGATTTCCCTTTTTATCTTAACTGGGAAATAATTTTGGACTGCTTTGAAAAGGAAGCAGCTTTGCAATGTTTTATGTACTCCAGAAGAAACCTTTCCAGATCCTTCTGGTCAAAAGTTTCTTTCTTCCTCACAGTTTTATTGTAGTTTAATAAATCCAATGAAATGAAAAATTAATATATATTTTACAATAAAGTTCACTCTAAAATTTAGTATTTGTGGATATTTTAAAATGAAGCATTTACGAAGAATGGAGGAATGCATGTTAATTCCACTATGAGGAGGAACCCACCGGTTGCCACTTAATGGTTAAATCTTTTATCAATTTCATCCTTCCAGACTTTGTTAAGTAGAAAGGTACTTTATTGTAATCTGATATGTCAGAATAAAAAGGGAGAAACTGAATGAAGCATCTTCCTGCAATTGTATCTCCTGCAACCATTTGGAAGTGGTCAGAGATTTCATATTTGCCTACTTGAAGCCCAGAGACGACTTGGTTAATGTTCATGTCTGCCTCCATCTTACATGGATGGTGAGTCCTAACATATTTTCTTTGGCATTTCTTCTTTTTCTGTTTAGTCTTTGCCTCAGTCTAAATGTGTGGAAAAATGTCATCCTGGATTTGTCAAGCAGGCTCGAGAAGGAGAGCCAGTTTGCTGCTACGACTGCATTCCTTGTCCAGAGGGGACCATCTCCACTCAGGAAGGTGGGTGACACCAAAGGGAAACTTTGATCAATATGCATGTTGAAAACACATGTAAGTTTGATTGTTTACTTCTCAATTTTCATGGTGTCCAATTTCTTCCCTAATGGGAGGGAAAAGAAAAAGATCTTGAAGGATGAGGTAGGAGGAAGGATGTTATGGATTGGGTAAGAAATTTCTCTATTATTTGCCAGTTTGTATGTTTCCGTCCATATATAGATTTCTTAGAAACATATGTATTCTTTATAACTTGAGGAATGATTTTAGTTCAATGCATTTTGCTTACGTAAGCCAACTTTACATTACAGCCCAAAAGATACATCAATCAATCCTTCAATTAATCAGTTAATTATTATCAAAATTATAAGTCTTTATCAGCTGAAATATGTAATTGGGAAGAACAATGGAGGGAGAGTGGTTGGGTTCAAGGAACAAATGAAAACAGAGGATTTAGCATAAAATCATCAAGTGGATGTTTCCTTCCCACCTTCCCATCTTTCCAATTTTCTTTGTTGTTAAATAGTGAGATTGTTGTTGTTAGTTGCGAAGTCGTGTCCGACCCATCGCGACCCCATGGACAACGTTCCTCCAGGCCTTCCTGTCCTCTACCATCTTCTGGAGTCCATTTAAGCTCACGCCTACTGCTTCAGTGACTCCATCCAGCCACCTCGTTCTCTGTTGTCCCCTTCTTCTACTGCCCTCAATCTTTCCCAGCATTAGGCTCTTCTCCAGTGAGTCCTTCCTTCTCATTAGGTGGCCAAAGTACTTGAGTTTCAACTTCAGTATCTGGCCTTCTAAGGAGCAGTCAGGGTTGATCTCCTCTAGGACAGACTGGTTTGATCGCCTTGCAGTCCAAGGGACTCGCAGGAGTCTTCTCCAGCACCATAGTTCAAAGGCCTCAATTCTTTTGCGTTCAGCCTTTCTTATGGTCCAACTTTCACAGCCATACATTGCAACTGGGAAAACCATGTCCTTGACTATACGTACTTTTGTTGGCAGGGTGATGTCTCTGCTTTTTAGTATGCTGTCTAAATTTGCCATAGCTTTCCTCCCCAGGAGCAAGCGTCTTTTAATTTCTTGGCTGCAGTCTCCATCTGTGGTGATCTTAGAGCCCAGGAAGATAAAATCTGTCACTACCTCCATTTCTTCCCCATCTATTGCGAGGATTGAAGGGCCGGATGCCATGATTTTGGTTTTCTTAAATTTTGAGTTTCAAGCCACTTTTGCACTCTCCTCCTTCACCCGCATCAGAGGCTCTTTAGTTCCTCCTTCACTTTCTCCATTAGGTGTATCATCTGCATATCTTAGGTTGTTGATATTTCTCCCGCAATCTAATTCCAATCTTTTGATTTCATCTAGCCCTGCCTTTCTCATGTGTGCTCATGCATATAAGTTAAATGGCCAGGGCGACAGAATCAGCTGCCGGAACTCCTTTTCCCATTTTGAACCAATCAGTTGTTCCGTGTCCTTTCCACTGTGCTTCTTGACCCGCATATAGGTTTTCAAAGAGACAAATAAATAGTCTGGTACTCCCATCTCTTTAAGAACGTGTCACAATTTGTTGTGATCCACACAATCAAAGGCTTTAGCATAGTCAATGAAGCAGAAGTAGATGTTTTTCTGGAACTCCCTAGCTTTCTCCATGATACAGCGTATGTTGGCAATTTGATCTCTAGTTCCTCTGCCTCTTTGAAATCCTGCCTGTACTTCTGGAAGTTCTCGATCCACATACTGCTGGAGTCTAGCTTGTAGATTTTAAGCATAACTTTACTTGCATGTGAAATGAGTGCAATGGTGCAATAGTTTGAACATTCTTTGACATTGCCTTTCTTTGGAATTGGAATGTAAACTGACCTTTTCCAATCCTGTGGCCACTGTTGAGTTTTTCAAATTTGCTGGCAAATTGAGTGTAGCACTTTTACTGCATCGTCTTTTAAGATTTTGAATAGCTCAGCTGGAATACTATCACCTCCACTAGCTTTGTTGTTGCTCAGCTTTCCTAAGGCCCATTTCACTTCACATTCTAGGATGTCTGGCTCGAGGTCATTGACCACCTCATCGTGGTTATCAGGGACGCTAAGCTCATTCTTGTATAGTTCTTCTGTGTAATTTTGCCACCTCTTCTTAATCTCTTCTGCCCCTGTTAGGTCCCTGCCATTTTGGTCCTTTATCATGCCCATCTTTGCATGAAACGTTCCCTTCATATCTCCAATTTTCTTGAAGAGATCTCTGGTTCTCCCTATTCTATTGTTCTCTTCTATTTCTTTGCACTGTTCATTTAAGAAGGCATCCTTATCTCTTCTAGCTATTCTCTGGAATTCTGCATTCAATTGGGTGTATCTTTCTCTTTCTCCCTTGCCTTTCACTTCCCTTCTTTTCTCAGCTATTTCATCCTCTTCAGCACCAGTAGTTGGGGCATAGACTTGGATTACTGTGATATTGCATGGTTTGCCTTGGATTCGAACTGAGATCATTCTGTCATTTTGGGGATTGTATCCCAGTATTGCTTTTCCTACTCTTTTATTGACTATGAAGGCTACTCCATTTCTTCTGAGGGATTCTTGCCCGCAGTAGTATACCTGATGGTCCTCTGAATTAAATTCACCCATTCCTGTCCATTTTAGTTCGCTGATTCCTAAGATGTCGATGTTCAATCTTGTCATCTCTTGTTTGACCACGTCCAGTTTGCCTTGATTCATGGATCTTACATTCCAGGTTCCTATGGAGAGAAAATCTTTACAGCATCGGACTTTCCTTTCACCACCAGATGCATCCACACCTGAGTGCCCTTTCGGCTTTGGCCCAGTCGCTTCACTCTTTCTGGCACTACTAGTACTAGCCCTCTGCTCTCCCCCAGTAGCATATTGGACACCTTCCGACCTGAGGGGCTCATCTTCCAGCGTCATATCTTTTTGCCTTTTAGTACTGTCCATGGGGTTTTCATGGCAAAGATACTGGAGTGGGTTGCCATTTCCTTCTCCAGTGGATCACATTTTGTCAGAACTCTCAGCTATGACCTGTCCGTCTTGGGTGGCCCTGCACGGCATAGCTCATAACTTCATTGAGTTACGCAAGCCCCTTCGCCACGACAAGGCAGTAATCCATGAAGGATAAATAGTGAGATAGAGACATTTATAACACCAAGAAATAAAGGAATATAGTTATGGTTCTGAAAGGAAAGTCTAATATACAGTGTTGGGATTGAAAGGAACAGAAGGGGGGGAGGAGAACTAATAAAAGACCAATCTACTATATATCCATTGATACCAGTATTGAATTCATTCTCTCTTTAAATTTGTTGCCAAATCTAAAGAGTATGAAAATATATTGCTTCATCTTCTCCTTTTTATAGGGTAAAAAAACTTTGCAGATAACAGACTCAGTTCCTGTTTTTGAATTTCTTCATGAATTAATCTTCTCTTTATTTTCAACTTTATTTATCAAATTTATATGGCTATTTCACACAAAGTGACTCTTGGTAGCATACAATTAAACCAATAATTAAAAATTAAAACAATGAGAAATAAATGCTAAGAAAACAAGAGAGGAATGCATCAAATGCTACCTACAATGCAACCAGCACACAGGGCCCTGTTACCAGGGGATCCCCAGGGCTGTTGACAGAATCACATTTTCAGGGTTTTTTAGGCCTCACAGTTTGGAGATAATTTGAATTTCAGGGTAATTAACGTTTTTTTTTTCCTGGAGGGGTCTGTACCACCTGCCCTGAAGTAGGCAGTGGTGCACTTCCTTCTAAAAAGGCTCTCCACGGATCCAACCACGTTAAACAACTTTTACCCTGTGTCCAGTATTTTTAGAGTAGTTTATTGGGAGTATGTTTGGGGGGGTCAATCATTAGGAACTGAGTTTAAATATTCTTGAGAGAAACATATGTCCATCATCTGTCAAAAATTTAAAAATTAACAAACAAACAAATAAACTCAAAGTAATGTCAGTCCAAGATAAGAATCTAGTGGATTACCTCAGAAAAGGGAGGTTGCAGCACCAGATATTTCTTCTTTTAATTTTATTTTCTTGTTGTTCTTGGTTTTTTTGTTGTATATACTGGGGATTTTTTTTCTGGAGTATAAGTGCAAGTATATATAATTTACTGAGGCTTTCCTATCTCTCAGTATCACATCTCATACAAAGGTTTTCTTGAAATTTGAAATATTACTTTGTTTTCTCAGATACGAAAAAATGCACCAAGTGCCCAGATGATCAATATCCAAATGAGAACCGAGTCCAATGTATCCCCAAAAGAATAACCTTCCTCTCCTATGAAGAGCATCTGGGCATCATCCTCATCTCCTTTGCTCTATTCTTGTCCCTAACCACAGGCCTTGTTTTAATCATATTCCTTCAATACCTAGAAACTCCCATTGTCAAAGCCAATAACCGGGACCTCTTCTTTATCCTCCTGGTCTCTCTCCTGCTTTGCTTTTTGTCCTCCTTTCTCTTCATTGGCCAACCAAGAAAAGCCACCTGTCTTCTCCGACAAACAATGTTCAGTATTGTCTTCTCGATAGCTGTGTCCTCTGTGTTGGCCAAAACTATCATGGTGGTGTTGGCCTTCCTGGCCTCAAAACCAGGGAACAAAATGAGAAGATGGTTGGGGAAGAGCTTGGCCAACTCCATCATCCTTTCTTGTTCAGTTATCCAAATTTTCCTTTGTGTCATGTGGCTGGGAGTTTCTCCCCCATTTCCTGACTCTGATCTGCACTCCCAGCCTGGAGAGATCATTCTTCAATGCAATGAAGGCTCTGTCACCATGTTTTATATTGTCCTTGGCTACATGGGTTTCCTTGCTGCTATTTGCTTCATGGTGGCTTTCCTGGCCAGAAATCTGCCTGGAGCTTTCAATGAAGCCAAATTGATCACCTTCAGCATGCTGGTCTTCTGCAGTGTCTGGATCTCCTTCCTCCCCACCTACCTGAGCACCAAAGGAAAATACATGGTGGCCATGCAGGTTTTCTCCATCTTGGCCTCTGGTGGTGGACTGTTGGGCTGCATCATCTTCCCCAAGTGCTACATTATCATCCTGAGACCAGATCTAAACACTAAGGATGATCTAATGATAAAATTAGGGAACTGATAATGGAATTGTTTCTTGGATTCTTAAAATTTAATTATTGATTGCAAATTTTGGTTTATATGCTTCATTTGCCTCCGTTTGACAATTAAGCTTATTTAAAATTCAAGGAAATAAAGAAGTTAGATTAATAAAATTAAAAAATTAAAATTAATATTTGTGTTTTTAAACTGTTTCTAGCCCTCCTTTTCCTCACCACGCAGGTTAGCCAATATTTGGCTTAAGCAACCCTTTAAGAGAGGACACATATGAACCCTATCCTGGGCTTTGGACTGCTTTAAGCTTGGTAGGTATCTTCAAAGTTTCTTAGGAGGTTCTCAACCTCATTTCCTTCATGAGGTTCTGAATTGGTATTTCAATTGGTATTTCAATTCCTCCAATGTCTGTGTCAAGGTTCTGGCTGATGATCCCAACCAAGCAAACACCTTTGAGACATTCCAATCTCTTAATGTAAAACTTTATTGAGTACATCATTTCGATATGTATGAAAGCAAAAGAAGCTCTGGCAAAAGCCCATCCAAGCCCTACATAGTGAAAGCATAGTATTTTCTCTTCTCCCTCTGGATCAGGGGACCAATTAAATGCAGCAATATTGTTTTTAGAAAGTATCTCTGGGTTTGGCCAGACACCTGGCAAATGTCCTGGGTTCCCATGGTCTGCTTCTTTAATCTTTGAAGTCTGCATTCAAATCTGATTCCTTCCCCCGAGTTCATTAGCAAGCTGAGAAGCAATAACTGTTGCAGCAGAAAAAAATGTCCTTCGAAACTTGACAGGCAGACCCTCCTAAAAACTAGAAGGTACCTGGAAAACAGCAAACACATATTAAGGCATTTCTTTCCCCTCAATTCCCCACTTAAGGGGCCCTTAGGCTTTTGAAGATATTCTGGCTGGAATCTACTTATTAAGTCTTCTGCTCTAATGTTATGAGGTTTAATCCAACTCGCTTCCTCTATTGGATAACCACTGAACTAGATACTGTAGTTTCCCCTTATGGATTCTAAAGTCTACGATTTGCTTAACCTTGTAATGTCTTCCCCCCTCCACCCTTATTGGACCAGGTGCTTCTTTTCCAACTGGTCTCAGTTTCGATCCCTGTGCCAGCCTCAGAAGGATGCAGTGAAATACTGGGTGCACTTTACCCAGCATTCTGGGCAGTTTCAGTTCTACAGTCACTGGGTGAATAATTTTCACGATCGGGGAAGACCCTATGTACTTAGGGCCTTGTTTTTACAGGGAATCCTCAACTTTAGGTACTTGGTGGATAGACACATTTTATCTCCTACATGGAACGTTCCCTGGGGAGCTCGCTTTTTATCTGCTTGTTCCTCTGACTCTCTGTTGTCTTTGCTAGTTATCTCTTCACATTATGCCAGCTCTCCTTTAAGTAGAATTTCCACAAGGGGTCCCGAGCCCCTGCAGCCTGCCCAGTAGTTTCTGGAAGAGCTGTAAAGACTTGGGGGAAGATGGCCGGAATGGGTCTGGCAAAGAATGGCCAAGACATGGACCAAATGGAATTCAGAGCTCATGCGATGGTGACCCACCCAAAGGAACCACTGGCGACACGAGATGGGATCATGGTGACGGGGAGCCAATACCAGATGGGAGGGGAGATATGGAAGGTCATGATGCCAAAGGCGGCCAAAGCCGATTTCCCACTAATCTTCCCTGGGGTGGAGCCCGCCTAAATACTGAGGTGGAAAGAGAAGTGAGCCGCTGAGTGGGAAGAGTCGGTGCAATGGAAGTATCTGACGGCCTGCCGCAGCCCGGTCAAGCAGCTGAGGGAGAGGTTCATCAGTCGGAATCTTGACCATCTTGTTGTATTTGGGGGAGAAGAGTAAGTGTAGAAGATGCAGTGTTGCAAATTCAACAGCTCTAATTGGATTTGGTGCTTCTTTCATTTTTCTCCTGATAGGCTCTTTCTCAGCAATCACCATTTTTTAAAGCTTCAGAACAATTTTTATCCTTTTCTTGGCTTCCTCTCTCTTAGCTTCCCTTTCCAGCTTCTCTGGGCTGAGGTGCTGAGCAGACTTTCCTCCTTCTGATGAGGAATCTTCTTTAGCAGACATATTTATAGCCTGTGCCTTTCTGACAGGGTTGGCATACAGGTATCTTTGCCACTTCTCAATTGTGTGACTGCCCTAGCACCACCTAGCCTGTCCACTGTTGCCAGTTTCTGTGGGGGTGGGGAATTAAAGACCTGTGGTTGGTATGTGATCTCTGTTGATTGTCAGAGGATTGTTTTTTTTTAAAAAAAACCCCACCTCTTGATTCCCTTGTTACCCCCTAATGTTCAATATCCCAGTTCTAGTACCATATAATAGTGGAAAAGGTGTCCTCAGAATTAAATCTTCACTGCCTCTGAGCTACTTCAGTTCTGAAGAGACCCAGTTATAGGGGAGCAGCTACTGGCCAATTTGCTCTCCTTGCTCCCTTCGTCCCTCTGGGGAACCAGAAGAGGATTGAAGGGAAAATCCTCACCCACCTATGGTTAGAGTGTCACCTCTGCCAGTGGACAGTGGCAACAAATCTTTCTTCTTAAAGGAGGGAAAATTCCTTCCAGTGTGCAGTATCCTACTTCTTGTGGAATCAGATGTAGAACCCAAAGGAAGTATCAAACTCTTACTACAGTGTTTATTAGGATATGCCAGAGGGACTCCCTTAAATACCATGTTTCCCCGAAAATAAGACTGGGTCTTATTTTATTTTTTTCCCTCCAAAAGATGCACCAGGTCTTATTTTTGGGGGATATCATACTCACCTCCGGCACCGACAGCCCCACCCAGCTGGTCCACTTCTTCTGCGGCCAAAGGAGCAGCTGCATTCTGCAGCTGCATTCCAATCTGCATTTTGCAGTCAGGTCTTTCCCGAAGGCCTCTGCAGTTGGATTCAATCCATAGCTTGATCCTCGGCTGCAGAGGTCTTGCAGAACCAAGCTATGGATGGATAGCTTGGTTCTCGGCTGCAGTGGCCCTCTGCAAAGGCCTATGACTGAGAAATGCAGGTCTGGCTGCAGAAGTCACCACAGAAACAGTGGGCCAACAAGGAGATGCCTGGCTGCAATGGAAGTGTGTGTGGAGTGCATGCAGTAGCTCCACATCCCCAATCCCGCCCTAGCTTGATTTTTAGGTGTGCCTTGCCTCAAAACTAAGGCTTATTTTCAGCGTAGGGCTTACTTTCAGGGAAACACAGTAATATTGAGAGATGGCCTCACACACAATAAATAGATGCACACCTATTTATGTATCTCAAAATGTCAGGAGAGACTAAGTAACAAATGATCTAAGTGTACATATTCATAGGTAAAGGATGTCAAGCTACTACAAATAAGTGATATCAGGATCCTTCTTCTGCCCGTTTTCCTTCTGAAACCAAAAGGGGGGGAAGGACTAAGGCAAAAAAAGCAATCAAACTGTGGGAGGACAGCACCCCCCCCCAGAGAAAGAAATATTTTGGGGAATATTAAAAAAGCAGAATATTATATTTCCCAAAGGAATACAGTAATGGAGAAAGAAAGTCTTAAAAGACAGAAATCAACCCCCAGAAACCAGCCGCAGCCCCTCTCCCCCAAGCAGAAACCAGGTCTGTAGAAATGCTGATAATCCTATTCAAAAAGGTTGGAGCCAGGAAGCTAGAAGTTGATGGGATTAGGAAGACAAGACCCCTAAAATCTACATACCCCACCCAAACTCTAAAGACATGACCTTTACGACATAATAGGATTAACCCACCAATACCAAAAAGGGCACACTCAGGTCAAGGTTCATGCTACAGGAACAGGGACTCCAAACACAAAAGCCCCAGGAGGTATAAAAACCCACCACTCCCAGCAACATGTGGTCAGCTTTCCCTGAGCCATATATCTGTCTGGCTCTGCTCCTCAATAAACTACAACCTTCTTTCTAAAGCAGTCTCCATTTTGTTTATTCCCGGCTTGTACTGGACCCTGATGAAGACTTTCCTTTCAACAAAACCATAAAACAGGGAAGAAAACATCTCCCATAAATCAAAAAGAGTGGCCATTTTGAAAATGCCAGAGCCCAAAAGAAAACATCTCCCATTGCAAATCTATGGGACTGTTGTAATGAAATAACAAACATTAGCCTTACAGCAACTTCATTTAATCAATTCCACTAAGAACTGATTTTCACTACAATCCCTCTCCCCATATTGATCTCAAGGAGGTCACCATATGTATTTCATAAGAGAACAGGGTTTAGCCTTACCCTCTCCTGGAAACGATAACTAAAAAATTCCTGCTAAGCATTGCCCTGGGGAGAGTAATTGGATAATGCCAGCCAGAAGAACTGGGAATTCGAGAGCCAGGTTGCACAACCAGGAAAGCTGAGATAAGCCAATGCCAGAAAGTCCTGTGGGCTTCTTCTGGGATTGGCTTAGCTAGATCTCCCAAATCCTGTTCAGTAGCTTTCATTCGCAAGGAATTGTCAGTGAGTTTAAAGCAACACAAACCTGAAAGCTCCTCACAGCCATGGGCCATGTTGAATAGCATAAAGTCAATGGCCAGGATGTTCTGCAAAATTGCCGTTCTTTGCTGCTCCTGATCCTCATTCAGGAGAGGAGTAGCATTTGAAGTTTGGCTTACACTTTTTACTACTAAACAAGCCAGATTTCGAATATTGAGGTAGACATGGGTTGCTAGGGCTGTTTAGCCAATTATAGAGCTAGCAAGCCCATAAACCATTTCTCTGTTTGATTGCCCTATATGGTCATCCCAGCTATTGTCAAGTGGGGAGCCCCCAATGAGGTTTATGTTCCTGCACACTCGCCTGGGCTTGTGACTTTGGTTTGAACCTACATTAGGCCAATAGCCTCCCAGCCATGGGATACCACATGAACAAGGAATCCAGGACTCTGAGTAACTGGAATCTGCTCAGATTCACATTACTGTTCCCCCATACAACAATCACAAGCTTCCAGTAACTGAGAGGACTCTGCTGGCTCTCTGGCATGCCATCCCCATTGCTTGATGCCTGGGTGAGGCTGTCCCTCTACCTGCCCCAGCCTTGCCCAGGCTGAAAGCTTCCCTTCTTCAGATTCTCTCAGATCTGGTCTCCCCAGCCCTGCCTGCTGTCTGCTTGTGAGAAGGAGGACAAGGAGGGAGCTTCATGAGCTTTTGTTCCAACTGCCAAAAAGCGGCAATTCTTTTTCTTCTTGAAACAGAGAGACATAGAAACACAGGACTTTGGAGGGAACTTGGGTAATCTCAGCCTTTACTCAGATTTATTTTGCGGTTTGTCCAAAAAAATTTAACCAAGACATGATGAACTTTGCACATGCCTGGGTGTCATCAGCACACAGCAACAAGTCATCGACCCATGGAATCACCCCTCCCTCTCAGGGCTGCAGCCGAAGAACCTTCATCATCCTCCCATCAGGGAAGAAAAGAAGGAATGGGAGAAAGAAGAGAGAGAGAGCTACAGCCACCTCTTCAACTGCTACAAGATGGGATTTCTCCAGTAGTCCATAACCTTGTATAAACAGAGGCATAGATCACGAGAAGTACTATTACTGCTTTATAAAGCCCTAGTAAGACCACACCTAGAATACTGCAGCCAATTTTGGTCACCATAACACAAAAAAGATGTTGAGAGTTTGGAGAGAATTCAAAGAAGAGCAACTAAGATGATCAGGGGCCTGGAGACTAAAAATACGAAGAACGGCTACGGGATTTGAGTCTGGCTAGTCTAAGGAAAAGGAGAAATAAGGGAGACATGATAACAGTGTTCCAGTATCTGAGGGGCTGCCACAAGGCAGAGGGGGCCAGGTTGTTCACCAAAGGACCAGATGGAAGGACGAGAAACAATGGTTGGAAATTGACCAAAGAGAGAAGCAACCTGGAACTAAGGAGAAACTTCCTGAAAGTGAGAACAATCAACCAGTGGAACAGCTTACCCCCAGAAATCGTGGGCGCTCCATCACTGGAGATTTTTAAGAAGAGACTGGACATCCACCTGTCTGAGACTATATACGTTCTCCTGCTCGAGCAGGGGGCTGGACTAGAAGACCTCCAAGGTCCCTTCCAGCTCTATTCTATTCTATTCTATTCTATTCTATTCTATTCTATTCTATTCTATTCTATTCTATTCTATTCTATTCTATTCTATTCTATTCTATTCTATTCTATTCTACCTTCACTTTTACCCAACAATTGCAATCCTTTTTTACTTTTTGTGGAAGAGAGAAGGGGATACTTAGAAGGTGCTGATTATTTGCCCTCTCCCCAGGTGGTGGGGGGTTAAATCTTTTAATCCAACTTCCAGGAAAAACATTCTTGCTCTGCAGCAGCATCATTAAAAAAAAATCCTAACCCAGCAATCCATATATATATTTGTTTTCTGAGGTTTTCACGGGTGTTTGTATGTAGGTCTTTGGTAATTCGGGTTCTCTCCCGCGTAAAATTGGAAGTGTCTTGGCGACGTTTCGACGAAGTCTCATTCGTCATCTTCAGGCTGGTGTCTCTTCGGCCTCGTGCTTCTAGGAGCAATGTGTGATCGCAGCTGTTTCTTCCTTTTAACTGCCAATGGGGGTATGAACTGATTGGGAGGGAGCTTGGCTGTGTTCTGATTGGGTGGAGGTGTGTTCTGATTGGTTAGGGGCTTAGCTGTGCTCTGATTGGATGGGGGGTTGGCTGTGCTCTGATTGGATGGGGGTGTGTTCTGTTTGGGTGGGGGCTTTGTTGTGCTCGGATTAGTCTGAGTTGCAGCGGGATTTGAGATGGAGAGCTGCATTGCTGTTGTTTGGCTTCGCGTTCGTGCCATATCATCAAGGTGGGTGTCAGTTTGCTTCATGTATGGATTGGAAGGGTTTGAAATGGCTAATGATGCAGCTGTGGTCTGGTTTCTGGTTTGTGGTCATGCCTCATCATTGGTGTGGGTTTGGGTTTGCGTGGATGTGTGGTGGTGACATCCTGTGTGGTTTTCGTGAGTGTGGGTCTAGTGTCATTCTTTGTGTTAGGGACTCGTTTGTCAATAAGGGTGGGTTTCCAAATGGCTGGTAGGCGGGAGGTATCATCTCGTTTATTCATGCTGTGTGGGCGTTTTTCTATCTCGATGGCTTCTCTGATTATTCTGTTGTTAAAGTGTTCAGTTTTGGCGATAGTTCTGGTATTTTTAAAGTCAATTTTATGTCCTGTGGCTTTAAGGTGTTGGCCCAGGGAAGAAGTTGGTTCCTCTTTTCTGACTGAGTTCTTGTGTTCTTCAATGCGTGCACTTATTCTTCTGTTGGTTTGTCCGATGTATGTGGTGGGGCAGGCGGTGCATGGGATTTCATATACTCCTTGATTTTCTAACTCAATTTTGTCTTTGGGGTTTCTTAGGATGGTGGATATTTTTCGGTTTGTGCAGAATGCTGTCTTGATGTTGTGTTTGTGGAGGATCTTGCTGATTCTGTCTGTGGTGCTTTTTATGTATGGGAGGAGGGCTTTGCCGTTTTCTTGTTCTCTGTCTTGGATTTTAGTGGGGGTTTCTTTTTGGATTAGGTTGGTAATCTTCTTTCTTTGGAATCCGTTGGATGTTAGTACGTTAGTGAGAGTGTGTAGTTCGGTTTTTAGGTGTTGTTCGTCAGCTAAGCGTTTTGTTCTCGAGATGATTGTCTTGGCTACGGAGTTGATCTGTGCTGGGTGGTGGTGTGAGAGTGCGTGCAGATAGCGGTTTGTGTGTGTTTTCTTCTGGTAGATGGTGTGTCCTAGGGAGCCATTGGATTTCTTGTAGACTAAGACATCCAGGAAGGGAAGTTGGTTGTTAGCTTCTGTTTCCATGGTGAACTGTATTTTGGGGTGTAGGCTGTTGAGGTGTGTGAAGAAGTTGTCTAGTTTTTCTTTCCCATGTGGCCAGATTATGAAGGTGTCGTCTACGTATCTGAGCCGGAGTTTGGGTTTATGATCAGATTTTTCTAGAGCTTGGGTTTCAAAGTGTTCCATGTAGAGGTTTGCAATGACAGGTGAGAGGGGTGATCCCATGGGTGCTCCTTCTATTTGTTTGTATTTTTGTCCGTTGTAGATGAAGTATGTGTTGGATAGGCAATGGTTGGTCAGATCTAGGATGTGCTTGGGGGGGTTATATTTGTTTTGGATAGCTGTCAAGGCTTCTTTGATTGGAGTCTTGGAGTAGGTTGGTTAATTTGGTTTGGTAGTCAGATGTGTTCATAACCACCGTTATGAAAGTTGAATCCTTTGTAAAGGACATTGGTTTCGGCTTTGGTGAGGATCCAATGTCCTTTCCAAAGGATTCAACTTTGCCGTCGCTCCCAAACACATCCCCACGGAAACCATTATATGCGGAGTTGAAACCAGCCTGACCAAAATCAACCCCGACGACGCTAACAGAATCAGACTTGAAATCGCCAACATCCTCTGTACCAGCAAGCCACCCAAAAGCAACTTACACAAAGAGGAACAGACAGCACTACTTAACCTGAAAGAAGACACCAGCATAATAATCCTACCAGCAGACAAGGGCAATGCCACGGTGGTTATGAACACATCTGACTACCAAACCAAATTAACCAACCTGCTCCAAGACTCCACATACAAACCCCTAAACACAGATCCCACCACCTACCTGGAAAAAACCACTAGATCCAAAATAAAAGCCTCCCCCATCAGCGAAGAGATCCAGCAAAGAATCATTCCCAGAGAAAAATCATCCAGATGCCCTAAGCTCTATGGTCCCCCCAAGATACACAAAGATGGAACCCCACTTAGACCCATAGTTAGCTCCATAGGCTCACCTCTACAAAACCTAGCCAAATTTCTCGCCAAACAACTACAGCCCTATGCAGAATCCATCACCTCACACGTAAAAAACTCATTCCAATTCATAGAGATCATAAAGAAACAAAACTTACAGCACAGCGACCTACTCGTGAGCTTTGATGTCATTTCCCTCTTCACCCAAGTGCCAATCAAAGAAGCCTTGACAGCTATCCAAAACAAATATAACCTCCCCAAGCACATCCTAGATCTGACCAACCATTGCCTATCCAACACATACTTCATCTACAACAGACAAAAATACAAACAAATAGAAGGAGCACCCATGGGATCACCCCTCTCACCTGTCATTGCAAACCTCTACATGGAACACTTTGAAACCCAAGCTCTAGAAAAATCTGATCACAAACCCAAACTCTGGCTCAGATACGTAGATGACACCTTCATAATCTGGCCACATGGGAAAGAAAAACTAGACAACTTCCTCACACACCTCAACAGCCTACACCCCAAAATACAGTTCACCATGGAAACAGAAGCTAACAAGCAACTTCCCTTCCTGGATGTCTTAGTCTACAAGAAATCCAATGGCTCCCTAGGACACACCATCTACCAGAAGAAAACACACACAAACCGCTATCTGCACGCACTCTCACACCACCACCCAGCACAGATCAACTCTGTAGCCAAGACACTCATCTCGAGAACAAAACGCTTAGCTGACGAACAACACCTAAAAACCGAACTACACACTCTCACTAATGTACTAACATCCAACGGATTCCAAAGAAATAAGATTACCAACCTAATCCAAAAAGAAACCCCCACTAAAATCCAAGACAGAGAACAAGAAAACGGCAAAGCTCTCCTCCCATACATAAAAGGCACCACAGACAGAATCAGCAAGATCCTCCACAAACACAGCATCAAGACAGCATTCTGCACAAACCGAAAAATATCCACCATCCTAAAAAACCCCAAAGACAAAATTGAGTTAGAAAATCAAGGAGTATATGAAATCCCATGCACCGCCTGCCCCACCACATACATCGGACAAACCAACAGAAGAATAATTGCACGCATTGAAGAACACAAGAACTCAGTCAGAAAAGAGGAACCAACTTCTTCCCTGGTCCAACACCTTAAAGCCACAGGACATAAAATTGACTTTAAAAATACCAGAACTATCGCCAAAACTGAACACTTTAACAACAGAATAATCAGAGAAACCATTGAGATAGAAAAACGCCCACACAGCATGAATAAACGAGATGATACCTCCCGCCTACCAGCCATTTGGAAACCCGCCCTTATTGACAAACGAGTCCCTAACACAAAGAATGACACTAGACCCACACTCACGAAAACCACACAGGATGTCACCACCACACATCCATGCAAAAAGCAAACCGAAACCCACACCAATGATGAGGCACGACCACAAACCAGAAACCAGACCACAGCTGCATCATTAGCCATTTCAAACCCCTCCAATCCATACATGAAGCAAACTGACACCCACCTTGATGATATGGCACGACCACGAACGCGAAGCCAAACAACAGCAATGCAGCTCTCCATCTCAAATCCCGCTGCAACTCAGACTAATCCGAGCACAACAAAGCCCCCACCCAAACAGAACACACCCCCATCCAATCAGAGCACAGCCAACCCCCCATCCAATCAGAGCACAGCTAAGCCCCTAACCAATCAGAACACACCTCCACCCAATCAGAACACAGCCAAGCTCCCTCCCAATCAGTTCATACCCCCATTGGCAGTTAAAAGGAAGAAACAGCTGCGATCACACATTGCTCCTAGAAGCACGAGGCCGAAGAGACACCAGCCTGAAGATGACGAATGAGACTTTGTCGAAACGTCGCCAAGGCACTTTCAATTTTACACGGGAGAAAACCCGAATTACCAAAGACCTACATATATATATATATATATATATATATATATAATTACTAATCATTATTGCTTAATAAACATGTTGTCTGGGTTCACATATTTAACTTAATAATAATACATTTCTATTCCTATTCTCTACTCCATTTTTCTAGCCATTTGTAAAAAGTGTCCCATGTTTGGAAATATACTGTATCTTCTTTCCCTTTCATTTTCATTGTAAGTCTATCCATTTCCGCACAGTCCAAAACTTTCTTAATTATGTCTTCTTCAGCTGGTGTTTCTTCATTCTTCCAATGCTGTGCAAATGTAATTCTCGCTGCTGTTAGTACATATAATAATAATAATAATAATAATAATAATAATAATAATAATAATAATAATAATAATAATAATAATAATAATAATAATAATAATAATAATAATAATAATAATAATAATAATAATAATAATAATAATAATAATAATAATAATAATAATAAAGCTTTGCATGGACAGCATTTGAAAAACATTGAAGGAAAATGTGATAACAACTTGACATGGGCATGGCTTAAGATGGGAACCATCAAGAAAGAAACGGAAGGCTTAATACTGGCTGCTCAAGAACAAGCATTACAAACTAATGCCATGAAAGCGAAGATACAAAAATCCACTGACAATCCAAATTGCCGACTTTGCAATGACAAAATTGAAACTGTTTCACACTTAATCTGTGAGTGCAGCAAAATCGCACAAACTGATTACAAATCTAGACATGATCGAGTTGCTAAATTAATCCACTGGGCATTGTGTAAAAAATACGACTTGCCTGTGTCCGAAAAGTCGTGGGAACACAGGGTGGAAAAAGTTGTTGAGAATGAGAGGGTGAAGATCTTGTGGGACGTTCGAATACAGACAGATCGCCATTTGGAACACAATACGCCGGATATCGCAGTTGTAGAGAACCGAAGCGTACAGCTGATTGATATTGCTGTACCAGGAGATGCCAGAGTCGAAGAAAAAGAACTGGAAAAAATTATGAAATATCGCGACCTGGCCATCGAAACTGCGCGATTATGGATGAAACGTGTAACAGTGGTACCCATTGTCATCGGGGCACTGGAAACTATGTCCAAAAACTTTGCAAAATACATCAAGAAACTACAGCTTCCTTCAATAACTCCAGCAATGTTACAAAAAACTGCGCTACTCGGAACATCTTATATTTTAAGAAGGTACCTGGTTGACACCTAGGATGCTGGTAGCAACCCGTGTCAACCATCAGCGCCAGCCAATTTGAATGTTCAGTTGACTGAGGTTCATGTTTAATGAATAAAAGATAATAACAATAACAATAACAATAACAATAACAATAACAATAACAATAACAATAACAATAACAATAACAATAATAATAATAATAATAATAATAATAATAATAATAATAATAATAATAATAATAATAAAGTTGGAAGGGACCTTGGAGGTCATCTAGTCCAACCCCCTGCTCAGGCAGGAAACCATATACCATTTCAGACAAATGACTGTCCAGTCTCTTCTTAAAAACTTCCAGTGTTGGAGCATTCACCGCTTCTGGAGGCAGGTTGTTCCACTGGTTAGTTGTTCTAACTGTCAGGAAGTTTCTCCTTAGTTCTAGGTTGCTTCTCTCCTTGATTACTTTCCATCCGTTGCTTCTTGTCCTGCCTTGGAAAATAGCTTCTCCCTCTTCTTTGTGGCAGCCCCTGAGATATTGGAACACTGCTATCATGTCCCCCCTCGTCCTTCTCTTCATTAAGCTAGACATACCCAATTCCAGCAGCCGTTCCTTATATGCTTTAGCCTCCAGTCCCCTAATCATCTTTGTTGCTCTTCTCTGTACTCTTTCTAGAGTCTCGACATCTTTTTTATATCGTGGTGACCAAAACTGGATGCAGTATTCCAAGTGTGGCCTTACCAAGGCATTGTAAAGTGGTATTAACACTTCTCATGATCTTGATTCTATCCCTCTGTTAATACAGCTTAGAACTGTGTTGGCCTTTTTGGCAGCTGCAGCACACTGCTGGCTCATATTTAAGTGATTGTCCATTAGGACTCGAAGACCCCTCTCACAGTTGCTACTATTGAGCAAGGTACCACCTATACCACGGGTCGGCAACCCGCGGCTCCGGAGCCGCATGCGGCTCTTTGAGCTATCACCTGCGGCTCTGGAGCCTCCTCCGCCATTTGGGGGGGAGTGCATGTGCGCATGCGCACCCATCCGCGCATGCGCGCATGCGCACCCATCCGCGCATGCGCACCCATCCGGGCATGCGCGGACAGGCATGCGTGGATGCGCGCAGATGCCGCGCATGCACGGGCGGCACACATGCGTGGATGGCGCGCATGCGCGGGCACATTTTGCGGCTCCCAGGGGTTTTTTTTTTTAGGGAAACGGCTCTTTCAATGTTTCAGGTGGCCGACCCCTGACCTATACTATACCTGTACATTTTTCTTGCCTAAATGTAGAACCTTGCTTTTTTCACCATTGAATTTCATTTTGTTAGATAGTGCCCAGTGTTCAAGTCTGTCCAGATCCTTCTGTATCTTAAGCCGGTCTTCTGGAGTGTTGGCTATTCCTGCCAGCTTGGTGTCATCTGCAAATTTGATGAGTTCCCCATCTATCTCCTCCAAATCATTGATGAAGATGTTGAAGAGCACTGGGCCTAGAACAGAGCCCTGGGGCACCCCACTACACACTTCCCTCAATGTAGATGCAGTTCCATTGAGGACCACACGCTGAGTACAGTCGGTCAGCCAGCTACGGATCCATCTGGTGGTGATGCTGTCTAACCCACATTTTTCTATCTTATCAAGTAGTAGGTTGTGATCTACTTTATCAAATGCCTTACTGAAGTCCAAGTAAATTATATCCACAGCATTCCTCTGATCCACTAATTTTGTCATTTTTGACAAACCCATGTTGGCTTTTAGTAATGACTTTGTTTGCCTCTAGATGTTCGCTGATTCGTTGTTTGATTATCTTTTCCAGAATCTTCCCAGGTATTGAGGTCAGGCTGATAGGTCTGTAATTTCCTGGGTCCATTTTTTTCCTTTTTTGAAGATGGGAACTACATCAGCTCTTTTCCAGTCCTCTGGTAGTTCCCCGGTGCTCCAGGATCTTTGAAAAATATAGTTCAGTGGTTCTGAGATCACATCTGCCAGTTCCTTGAGAACCTTGGGGTGTAATCCATCTGGTCCTGGTGATTTGAACTCGTCTAGCCTGGACAGGTGCTCACTTACCATTTTCTTGCCTATCTTAACATGTGTTTCTATTCTGTTTTTTATGGCACTATTTTTGATAGGTTGGTCTGTTTTTTCTCTTTGTGTAAAGACAGCAATATTAAATATACATTCTTTATCATAGTTTTCTGAGGTTATACCTAAAAGAAATAGTTCTGACTTAAAATCTACATGTTTTCTTAACATTTTCTCTAACCACATATGTATTTTCAACCAGAATGTTTTTGCTTTAGGGCATGTCCACCGAAGGTGATAATATGTGCCTGGCTTTTGCCTACACTTCCAACAATTGCTAGACATATTTTTAAACATTTTAGCTAACCTTGCAGGTGGTAAATGCCATCTATAAAACATTTTATATAAATTTTCTTTATAAGTAACTGCCCTTGTTATTTTATAGTTTCTTTCTCACAATTTTTGCCATTTTTCTAACTCTACATTGTGCCCAAAGTTCTTTGCCCATGTTATCATTGTAGCCTTAACTTGTTCACCTTCCATTTTTAAATTTAACAAAAAGTTATACAGATTCTTAATCAATTTTTCATCTGATGACAAAAGTATCAGGTCAAACGCTATCTGTTCTTCATAAAAAAAACACATGTTTTAGCATCTTTCTCATATCTCGTTTGCATCTGCAGGTGTGGCCACTATGATAGCTCAATACCCTGTTCTTCCATCTCTTGTTTAGTTTGTAGTTTCCCTTCAGTATTCAAAATGTCTCTATAAGTCATAAGTTTCTCATAGTTAATTAAGTTTGGGTGAACAAACACTTCCATTGTCAAGATCCATCCCGGTATTTTCATATAATTTTTCATTTTTATCTTTTCCCATACTAAAAGCAAAGCATTTCTTACATAGTGGTTTTGAAAGTATTTATGAATTTTATTTTATTTTTTCCATACCATAGAAAGGCGTGCCATCCTAATTGTAGGTCGTGTCCTTCTAAATATAGTAATCTTTTGTGTCTAAGGGTTATCCATTCTTTTAGCCATGTTAACGCAGCTGCTTGGTAATATAGAACCCAGTCTGGTAACCTAAATCCTCCATTTACTTTCACTTCTTGTGACATTTTCAGTCTAATTCTGGCTTTTTTCCCTTGCCAGATAAAGTTCAAGATCAATACATTTAGCTCATAAAAAAAAAAAAGATTCTTTATTTTTATAGGTATTATTTGGAATAAGAAGAGTAGTTTGGGTAGAATGTTCATTTTCACCGTCGCTATTCTTCCTAGTATTGATAGTTGTAATTTTTTCCATTTTTCCAAGTCTAGTTTTATTTGTTTTAATAGTTTTACATAATTGTCTTCTTTCATTGTTGCACACCTTGCTGTTAGATATATCCCCAAATTTCATAACTACCTGGAGGTCTGTTTTTTCTGATAGTTGATTTTTTTTTTATCTGTAAGGTTTTTAACTATCATTTTAGTCTTTTCTCTATTTATTTTCGGTCCTGCTACTTCTCCAAATTCTTCAATCTTTGTCAATAATTTAGGGCTTGTGTCCAACGGGTCTTCCAATATAAATACAAAATCATCCGCAAATGCTTGTAATTTATATTTTTCGTCTTTTATCTCCATTCCTTTAATTTCTGGGTCTTGTCTAATATTTCTATTCAGCACTTACAAAGTTAAGATAAATAATAGTGGAGAAAGTGGACACCCTTGTCTTGTGCCTTTTTTAATATTAAAGTTCTCTGTGAAGTCTTCATTTACAATTACCTTAGCCATTTGTCTGTGATAAATTGTTTTAATTATATCCATGAAATTTTCACCAAAGTTCATACAGTTTAGTTGTTGTACCATAAATTGCCAGTTGACGTTGTCAAAGGCTTTCTGCGCATCTAAAAAGATTAATGTCATTTGCTTCCCTGGATGCATTTCATAATATTCCAGTGTATCTAAAATCATTTTTAAGTTGTTCTTTACTTGTCACTTTGGTAAGAATCCATTTTGATCTGGATGTATAAATTCAATCAAAAATCTCTTCAATCTTTCTGCTATTATTGAAGCCAAAATTTTATAGTCCACATTTAATAAAGTTATTGGTCTGCAATTCTTTACCTGGGTCAGATCTGAATCTTCTTTTGGTATTAAAGTAATATTAGCTTCTGTCCAAGTATTTGGTAGTTTGGCCTCTAATAATACCTCATTATACACTTCTTGCATTGATGGGCTTAGTATATCTTATAGATATTTGTAGAATTCTGTGGGTAGCCCATCTATCTTATGGTGTCTTATCATATTTTTGTCTTTTTATAGCTTCTGTCAACTCCATCATTGTTATTTTCTCATTTAGCATTTTTTTAAAGTACTCTGAGATTTTTGGTAGCTTGGCTTTTTCTATATATTGTATTATTTTTTCCTGAGTAGTTTCTTCTCTATCACAGTGCTTCATAAAATCCTTTATTATTTTTATTGTATCATTTTGACAATGTAAATCGCCTCTCACATCTTGCAATTTATTTATTAATTTTCTCTCTCTTTCTTTTTTCAATTTATAAGCTAACGATCTACCCGGCTTATTATCATTTAAAAAAATGTTTTACTCTTTTAATTTGTTGGGTCATTTCTTCAGCTACTATAAAGTTTAATTTGTGTTTTGTTATCTCTATTTGTTTTTTAAGAGTTTTCTTTTGTGGATCTCTTTGTTATTCTGATTCCAATTTTATAAATTCTTCCTTTAGCTTCATTTATTGTTGTTGTTTTTCCTTGTTCTTTTTCGCCATATAGGTTATGGCTACTCTTCTAAAGTATGCTTTGGCTGTGTCCCAAATGTTTTGGAGTGATGTATCTTCTTTCTTCTTAAAAAAAATTCCATTTTCTTTGCTGCTTTTTGTATAAATTCTTTCTCTTTCAGTAGGGATTGATTTAATGTCCATTTTATTTTTTCTTTGTTCTTCTGCACGTCATCTTTGTCGGATTATGATCCACCCATATACTAGTTTCTATATCAATCTCTTGTATGTTCATTCTTAATTCAGGAGATATCCATATCATATCAGTTCTAGACCATGATTTATGGCTATTTGTGTAAAATGTGTATTGAGATTTCTTTGGATTTTTTTCTCTCCATATGTCCTGTATAAAAATTTCTTCTGCCATTTTAAAAAAGACCTTAGGTAAAATGTTCCTTCCTTTTTTCTCTATTTTACTACTTCTATAATCTAGTTTTCCATCTACAATTGTATTAAAATATCCTATTAAGCAGATATTTTGATATTCCGTTTTCACTATTTTCAGATACTATTTTAAGATACAGGAGGATCTTGACAGACTTGAACATTTTTTAACTGTTCTATTTTCTTTTCTTCTTGCACTTTTAGATTTTTCTGTTATTTATCTCTTTCTTTTTGGTTCTCTCTATTTTAATTAATTTATATTAGTTTTTACTAGTAATGCATCCACCCACTACTGCAAAGACCTTTTTGGCCTTCCAAGAGATCACCCAGCATTTCTAGCTCCTTTCCAATATATAACTGAGTTAGGATCTCTGTGAGAATCATTTGAACCTCAGGATGACTTGGGATACTGTGTTGGACCTGGTCTCTACTGAGTGGGGGGTGTTCTCAACTTTAGCTATAGAAAGAAGAAGGATTTTTTCATTGTCCTTGAAGGGACTGAGACTTTTATCTGTCAGAAATAGTGTAGGGACTCCTGCTTGGGTGAGGGGTTGGACTAGATGACCTACAAGGTCTCTTCCAACTGTTGCCACCCTGTTCACCACCTACAAAATCCCACAGGTATGTCTATAACATTCTTGTAACCTACTTCACATTCTGTAGGGGTCAATGGGAAGAGGCACAACAACTAAGCAGAATGAGCAGATAAACACTCCCAGTGCCCACATTTCTATCTGCACTAGGAGAAATCACTTGCTTCTTCATAACAACCACCATCTTTATAATAATTTATAAGAATGAGCCATGATGACTAGAATGCAGTATTATACTGATGATGCTGAGATCTTGAGTCCAGTATGACAAAGAACCCCAGTTGCAGATAAACTATCATTCAACTAAAATAATGGCATTTTTACAGCTTCGTGCAATTGTACAATTATTTCTGGCATATCAACATAGTTCCCATTGTACAAATGTCATATTTAAAATATCTTGGTGGGGCATTTCAGGGCTCAGCAAAGGGCATAGGATATGATAATTCAACTACTCAAAAGAGCTAAATGGCCACCTTGCAATTTGCTGGACAAGGATGGAGGACACTATTGTCCTACTGCCCTTTAATTTTTCCTAGCAAAATCATTGGCCCACTCATGCATGAAGAACATTTTGCACCATATTCAAGGTTTGGACTCTTGGAAAATTTGGAGAGTCAAAATTCTTGTTTCACATTTTAACATTTCTTCTGCTCATAAGCTGCTCCTTTGTATTCAAGTCTGGCCTGAGGATCATAATGTAGCACTTGGGGATGAAGATGCAGCCCAGCAGACCAGCACTGGAGGCCAGGATGGAGAAGATCTGCACAGCCACCATGTATTTCCCTTTGGTGCTCAGGTAGGTGGGCACAAAAGTCACCCAGACACTGCAGAAGACCAGCATGCTGAAGGTGATCACTTTGGCTTCATTGAAAGCCCCAGGCAGATTCTTGGCCAAGAAAGCCACTGTGAAGCAAATGGCAGCCAGGAAGCCCAGATAGCTGAGAGTAGTGTAGAACATGATAACAGAGCCTTCATTGCATTGCAGGATGATAACTCTAGGCTGGGAGTGAAAATCAGAGTCAGGGAATGGGGGGAAAACTCCCAGCCAGATGGAGCAGATGATAATTTGGACAGCAAAACAAGAAAGGATGATGGAGTTGGTCAAGCTCTTCCCCAACCACCTCTTCACTTGGTTGCCTGGTTTTGTAGCAAAGAAAGAGAGCACCACCATGATTGTTTTGGCCAAAAGAGAAGAAATGGTAACTGAAAAGATGATGCTGAAAACCGTTTGTCGGAGAAAACAGGTGGCTTTCCTTGGTTGACCAATGAAGAGAAGAGGAGACAAGAAGCAAAGCAGGAGGGAGACCATGAGGATGTAAGAGAGGTCTCGGTTGTTGGCTTTGACAATAGGAGTTTCTCGGTATTGAATGAATATCATTAAAACAAGAACTGTGGTTAGGAAAAAAAGTAGGGCAAAAGAGATAAGGATGATGCCCAGATGCTCTTTGTAAGACAGGAAGGTCATAACTTTGAGGATACATTGAACTCGTTCCTCATTTGGATATTGATCATCTGGACACTTGGTGCATTTTTCTATATCTGAGAAAACGAAAAACCAATATTTCTTTAACATTCTGTCCTTTACATTTCAAATAATATGTTTTTGGGATACCAGTTGATACCAGCAGCATTTTGCAAAATTTATTTCTTAATATCTCCTCAAAAAGAAGATAGGAAGAACATTATTTTCTAAACCATACAGAGCTATGAAATTGGAGAAAATCCTAGAACCAATATGATTCTCTGTGTATTCTGCAGAATTTTCATGGTAACCAAGGTTATTAGAGGTAAATAATGAATCAGTCCATCTTACGAGGCATACTTTTTGGATCCTTCCAGATGGTACTTACTCAGAACCATACTGGACACAGACAATGCCTGTCTTCCAAAATCTAGTTGACTAGAAGAGAAAGGTAGCCTGGAATGACTACTGGGACCAGTGGTAATATCGGTGTAATGAGGTGCACCCATAACTGTCCATACCATCTCATTGTGAACCAGTATATCTTCCAGTGATCCACCAGAGGAGGCTCGTGTAGACAGTATTGCAGGAAATGTACCTATGACAATTCTCTAAGTTTCAAAGAACTCAGATATTCCTAGAAAGATAAATGTGGAAGGACAGGTGCACACTAAAAAGCAGTATTTGCAGTAGCAAAACTTGTCCAGTATTCCATACTCTCCAATCCCTATCAAGGTCTTTACTATTTTTCATTTTGATAAGAAATCATGCAGTTTGAAAATAAACAAAAAATTAGTTGAGATTCATTCTGTCCTTTAACTTTCACTTTAAGGAATATTGCTCTGGAAGAATCCACTTCCACAAGGCCTATCTTTTTCTCTGGTGTCACCCACCTTCCTGAGTGGAGATGGTCCCCTCCGCACAAGGAACACAGTCATAGCAGCAAAATGGCTCTCCTTCTCGCTTCTGCTTGACAAATCCAGGATGACATTTTTCCACACATTTGGACTGAGGCAGAGGCTAAGTAGAAAAACAATGAATTCCAAAGAAAATATGTTAGCGTTAACCATCCTGACATGCTGACATACTGTTAAAATAAAAGTGATTGCTCAGTTTCTAGAACTATAGTGATATGAGGTAGAGATAAGGTCATGAGAACATGTCCCTCTGAAAGTGTAAGTCAGGAATCTTTTGCTGCAGAACGTATGAGCTTCCTTAGGCCCAGCTAGATATCCAAGACAAGGTCCTTTCTGTTGAAGAACTACAATTAGGTAACAATCACTGGCTTGGAAGCACAAACCCATATTAGTTATTAGTTAAATTTGGAGCCTCATTTTCTTCCTAGAATGACTTAAAGTAGCTAAAAATCAGGATGAACAATTGCATTCAAGGGGCCCACAGCCCAAATCTGAGCAACATTCCTTTTAAATTGCCCCACATTTTTTTCAGATACCAGGAAAGGCTTTTCTTTGAGTCAAAATCATACTTCAATGCTTCAGTTTGCTGGGCCAGGACATTATCTCTCAGCAATCCAGTCATTTTGATTCCATGTCAACAAAAATTTTTTGACCTCCTTCATAGGAATAGAAGGCTTATTGCACTATCCTAGTGAGGTGAATGATCAGAATTGATAACTCTAGCCAGGTCTGGGTTTCTTAAAATCATCTTGCCCTGCCCTTCTATGGGACACTGGCTCCAAACAGGACAAGGTGAATCACAGTTCCAAATCTTATTCTCCACTAGAACCAAAAGAACCTCCATCCAGTCTTGATTCAATTTCATCAAATTCAGTCTAAACCAGAATTCAGGCACTGCTCAACAAATTTGCCTTCTTGTTTGCTATTTGAAGACAAGGAAGAAGTGGATCACAATCCCTAGCACTTGAGGGATTAGCCCTCTCTTACAATTTTCATGCATCTTCTCCATTTCAACACTAAGCCAGGGTGCATAGGCTTAGCCCAATGAAATGGGTCAGAGGTCTTTGGAAAATAGAGAAAAGATATCAATATTTCTCCTACCCTGTTGTGCAACTTGTGCCATGACAGATGATCTCGGTTGATAATAATTCTCTGTTTTTCAACAGTCACCAGTTTGTCCCTCAAGGGGTTCTTCTTGGGGAGAAACACCGAGCTAAAGATACTGAGATCAGCCTTTAAATCTCCATTTTGGTCCAAGTAAAGTTTGAATTCAGAAAGATTGCAAAACTCATTCTTCTCCAAAAAAGGATGGAACTAAAATGGGAACATCCAGGTATTTCAAAAGCAGTAAACTTGGTAAATTAGCCCTTTGTTCTCATTTGAATCTTTCTTTTACAGAGGTCTAATTGGAGAACTGGTTTAACCATTATCTTCAAAAATGAAAAAGAAAAGTTCAGCAAAATTTGTCAATCATATATTGACAATAATGTTTTTGAAAACAATATGATTGACAAAATTTGACAATTATAACAGATCATGCCAGACAAATCTTACTGCATTTTTTGACCAGGTGACAAAATTAGTGGACCAGAATGCTATGGGTATAATTTACTTGGACTTCAGTAAGGCATTTGATAAAGTAGACCACAACCTACTACTTAATAAGATAGAAAAATGTGGCTTAGACAGCTTCACCACCAGATGGATTCGTAGCTGACTGACCGGCCGTACTCAGCCTGTGGTCCTCAAACCAGAAGATAGGCTTAAGATACAGAAGGATCTTGACAGACTTGAACATTGGGTGCTATCTAACAAAATTAAATTCAACGGTGAAAAAAGTAAAGTTCTACATTTAGGCAAGAAAAACCAAATGCACACGTACAGTATAGGTGGTACCTTGCTCAATAGTAGTAACTGTGAGAGGGATTTCGGAGTTCTAGTGGACAATCACTTAAATATGAACCAGTAGTGTGCTGCAGCTGCCAAAAAAGCCAACAGAGTGCTAGGCTGCATTAACAGAGGGATAGAATCAAGATCACATAAAGTGTAATTCCACTTGGTAAGGCCAAACGTGGAATACTACATCTAGTTTTGGTCACCACAATATAAAAAAGATGTTGAGACTCTAGAAAGAATACAGAGAAGAGCAACAAAGATGATCAGAGGACTGTAGGCTAAAATATATAAGGAACGGTTGCTGTAATTGGGTATGTCTAGTTTAATGAAGAGAAGGACTAGGGGTGACATGATAACAATGTTCCAATACCTCAGGGGTTGCCACAAAGAAGAGGGAGTCAAGCTATTCTCCAAAGCACCTGAAGGCAGGACAAGAAGCAAATTATGGAAACTGATCAAAGAGAGAAGCAACCTAGAACTAAGGAGAAATTTCCTGACAATTAGAAGAATTAATCAGTGGAACCACCTGCCTCCAGAAGTCGTGAATGCTCCAGCACTGGAAGTTTTTAAGAAGAGACTGGCATAGGGTTTCCTGCCTGAGCAGGGAGTTGGACTAGAAGACTTCCAAGGTCCCTTCCAACTTTATTATTATTATTGTTGTTGTTGTTGTTGTTGTTGTTATTATTATTATTGTTATTGTTATTGTTATTGTTATTGTTATTATCCTTCTAAAGCAGGTCATAAATAAACTGCACAATGGAAGAGAATAGTCATAAATTCCTTGAAAACAACAGGTGCTTATCATAAAGCATGGATTTGTCAAGAAAGTTGCCAGGCTAATCTCCTCCCAGGTAGACCACATTATAAATATATCCAGATGAGCTAATTGTACCTTATGACTACATTAAAAGAATATTGTCTGTCTGTCTGTCTGTCTGTCTGTCTGTCTGTCTGTCTGTCTGTCTGTCTGTCTGTCTGTCTACATCAGTGGTTCTTAACCTTTTTGAACGAATCGCCCCCTTGAGCCAATGAGGAAGTTGTCATCGCCCCCCTCCCCCAACATAACCTCTCAATCACACTTGCGCTTCCTCTCTCTCTCTTTCTCTTTCCTCTCTCTCTTTCCCCTCTCCCTCTCTCTTTCTCTCTTTCCTCCCTCCCTCCCCCCCTCTCTCCAGGTGAGGAGAGAGAGAGAGAGAGAGAACGAAAGGCAGATGGCGCCAAAGGGTCGGGGAGGGAGGGCAGGAGGCAGCAGAAGACACTGAAAGGCGCCCGGGGCACCACGGCCCGCCTCGGGGAGACGCATGGCCGGCTCGGCTGCCCAGGGAGCGGCCCGGGGACGGACCAGGGAGCGATGCCCCTGCCACCCACCGCCCCAGCCGGGACTGCTGCCCTGGGGACAGCAGGAGGAAGAAGGGGAGGAGGAGGAGGAGGGCAAGGAAGCCGGCGCCGCGCCCCATGAGGAGGCGGTCCTATGGTTCCGGCTGGGGCTCTTCTGCTGCTGGTTGGAAAATGCCTCCCCCTCCCTTTCTCTCTCCCCCCCCCGCATCTTCTGCTCACCTCACATTCTTCGCCGACAAAGCAGCCAGGACTCCGGCGCGCCTTCCCGACCAGCTGGACCAACGGTCCTGCTGGCTGGGGATCGCAGGGGCTGCTCTCCCTTGGGGCCGTGACTTGTGGGAGGGCTGGCCCGCTCAGCTGAGGCTCTGGTGGGCCGCTCCCAGCAGGGATCCCGGGGCTTCCCCGCGCGGCTCCCCGGCCACGTGCACCTCGGATGGGGCCAGCCAGGGAAAGGGACTTCCTGGCCGTGCTTCTCCCAGGGGGTGGGGCACCCGTGTGCAGGGCCAATCAGGAGCCCTGCGAGGGGGCAAGTCCGCATGAGAGAGAGAGAGAGAGAGAGAGAGAGAGAAGGGAAGCGCAAGTGCCTCTCTCTGTCTCTGTCTCTCTCTGCAAATGGCGGAGGAGGCTCAGAGCCACAGGGGAAGGTTCAAAAGTGTCCCCAAACCTTCTCGCTCCATCGCCCCCATATCGCCCCCTTTTCGTTCCTTCGCCCCCGCATCGCCCCTTTTCGTTGCATCGCCCCCCTGAAAAATAAAATCGCCCCCTGGGGGGCAATATTGCCCAGGTTAAGAACCACTGGTCTACATCATCATCATCATCATCTAATTTATATGCTGCTCATCTTGCGGTGCAAGGCCACCGTGCATGTCTGGAGGTACAAATATCTCACCTTCTCTTTTTACAAACTGAGAAGTTAGGGGGGATCCTATCTGAGTTTCTGCCTTTATGTAATTGTGGGCTCCTCCCTACCCCACTTTTCTGATTACACATTTTTAACAGATTGTGGAACTGCTGGTGATATAACTTGTTTCCAGCAAAGCATCAATGAACTAATTCCTGATGTGATGATTAGGAACCTAGTTAAATGAAGTTCACGATGGTATAATAATTAAGTGGATAAAACTGACTTTAAAACTGTATTCTTTTTAAAAAGACTACACTTCCAGAAAAATAGAAAAAAGTGCATAAGTAAAATCCAGTAGAAAATTTAAAATTAATATTTTATCAATGGCTGAAAAAAACTAGATGGAATTTAAGAGGAAAAGCAAGTACAAAGTCTTCCACATTGAAGAAGAAAAATGAAATGCAGAGCAAGAATGATGGAGGATATCAACCTTGATAAAAATATTTGTGATAATCATATCAAAATAGCAGTTGATTGCAAACCAAATCAGAAGTGTGATGTTCATAGAAAGAAAACAAATGCATCCATAAGAATCTCAGGAAGTGAATGGTTTTTTTAAGGGAGGGACCCCAACTGCCCCTTTCAGACATCACCCTTGGAAAAAATATTGCAGAAAAACTGGACCAGCTTTACAGTCATGAAGCCAAGGAGGAGCTGTTTTTAGCCTTGAGGAAAGCCAAGAAGAAGAAGAGCCATGTTGGTCTACTGAAGCAGAAAATCAGAAGGAGTTTGAAAACATCTTTTCCAACTAATAAAAGTTCTTAGAGGGAGAATAACTGAAGGATGTTATACAAACACTTAAGATCTGTTCAGTGTTATTCCAGAGTGTGGGATATGGTAAAAAAGAACACAGTTGCAAGAAAAAACATTCTGGCTGAAGAAGAGGATAAACATTGTGAAAGGAGGAGAAATTTTAGTTCTGAGAAAGAGAACCAGAGAAGTTCAGTCTCCTCTTCACTGATTGTCTTAATGCAAAGACCGAGCAGCCAACAGTCAGAAAACCTTTAACTGGGATTCCTGCAGAGAAGACAGGTTGGACTACATGATCTAAGGGGCTCCTTCAAATTTATGAGGGTAAAATTCTATGATATTTACCACAAGCTGCTTACCTACAGGAATTTATTTAAAAATGCATGGTGTCATTTTGAAATTAGCAGTGTTTAATATCAAACTATATTTGTTGTGGTTCCTGTTCTTGTGAACATTGTTGCTTAAGCGATTAGATTGGCCAAACTTGTGGTAGTCCTGTTAACAGAAGTAGGTTGATATGGTTTCCCCCCCCCCTTCTCTTTTTTATTTCTTCTCAACAGGAACTAAGATTAATGGATCCTTGTCAGGACCCCATACCTGCCACGGTTGTAGCCTTGGAGACCCCAAACTCTCTTTGCCCTCCTTCCTTCTCCTCCTGGATATGGAGGAATATGCAGCATTCAAGGCATGGTCCAGAGTCTTAATGACACTGTAACAATGGTGGAGATTTATGGCCAACACCATGTCCTTCTTCTGTCGGGTTTCCAGTGGTGATTTCTCAGTGCATCTTTTCCGGCCTTTGACAGAAAAGAGGTGCTTTGAAAAAGAGCAGAGAAATGACTGATACCCAAAGGGTGGGTCCAGAAAGAAAATGGGTATAAAAGCATCCTTTATTGGCCCCTTTTTTCTCTCAAAATCAACAGTCCAGATACTATTCACATATTTGAGAGCTCTGTGATCTCTCAATGGATATAATGAAGTGAGTGTTGTGATCCAGACTTTCCCTTCAATGGGTCCCGGCAAACGCATAAGTATTAAATGGAAAGGAAGAATTCTTTCCAAACAAGCACCATGTTCTATGTAATGAACATAGACGTTGACTTGTCTCCACTTAGAGAGGGCATCCCTGAGGGGTGCTGTAAGTTGAGTTGTTGAAAATTGTTGTGAGATAACAACACAAATTCCATTCCTGACAAGCAAAGGAGTAAAAGTCCTCATGAAATTGTCTCCATTTTCTGTGTCTGGAGCAAAGAGACCAACCAGGGTCCATCTGAAATGAAGGAGCACTTGGACGATTCCTGGGTAGAGGATCCCTTTTTTGGGAAAAAGCTGGTGATAAAAGGGCAATTGACTTTTATCATGCAGCAAATCTGAAAATAATTCAAAACTGATCTGTAAAAACGATGAAGAATATACTGTTATATTTGGGGTCAAATCAATTCCAAAATATTAGCTTTAAAGAAATACAATTTCATGAATTTATTAGAATAGTTTATTGTTGATTAGCCATTAACCTCTATGAAAATAAATAACAATAGTATAAAAGAAAATAAATTAGAATAAGAATAAAGAATGCAAATCATATGTCTGTATCACCACTACATATCCAACCCACATATCCATATGTCCACTGAAATATTTTGTTCAAATAAAGAAACATATTGAACGCATTTTTTTTTAATTTTGACCAAACAGGAAATATTTATTTTAGTATAAAATAAATGATCTCATAAATGATCTAATCAGTATCCAAGATACTGATCTTTTTCTTATATAATTTACATTCAAATAATTGATGTGTTTTGTTAAGTTTGGTGCTCGGTGAGGCATCAACGAGGCAGCAGGTGAACAAACAATTCTTTATTAAAGGTTTAAACAGAAGCCTGGTTAACTACTGCTCCACCTCTATTTATACATTCAGCAATAGGCGGCAGCCAATAGGATTCAAGTGTCTTTCCCTCTTAAACATATTATAATGAGTCTGCAGACAGCAAGTCTGGCACTTTAACTGACAGTCTTATTCAACAATTCCAAGTAATTCACTTCAATACATTACACCCCTTCCCCCTAGATAGTTCATAAGGACAATTGTTGAACATATTCCCTTAAATACGTTGGTGGCCTTTTTGCCCGTTCCGAACGCCTCAGAACTGCTGGAGGCCCCCGGTCTGTCAGCTTGCCTGCCAGGCTTGGAAGACCGGGACTATGGGACCCATCCATCATGGGTAGATGTGAGTCTCTGTGGCTGGGCTGTCCTGGTAGGCCCGAGCCAGTGTCCACAGGTGGAACAGAGTGCACCAGTCCCAAAACTGGAGCCGTCTGCTGGCATTGCCCGTTGGTTTCGGTGTCAGTGGTTGGGACTGACTCACCAGACGCTTGAGTCTCATCCCTCAGTCGGAGAGCTCCGCCGTCGCTGGCAGCATCTGAGGCACTCCTGCCATCGTGCTGCTCCTGAGTGTGACTGTCACAAGAGTCATGAGTTATTGGCTGGGTTGCTAACCTCCGCCACAGTTGGTCAATGTGCCTGCGTAGCACATGACCGTCTTCTAGGACCACTTCGTATGAAAGTGGCCCAGTCACCTTACAAACCACAGCTACCACCCACAATGCCCCTTGCCCGTAGTTCCTTGCCCAGACCGGGTCGCCAACTTGCAAGTGCCGTGGTGCCTTTGGCTGTGATGCTTGTGAGGCAACTTTATCTGGATGTAAGCGATCCAGCTTTGTGATCAAATGCCGGCCCCATCTTAATTCTGCTGGGCTTCTGCCCGTGGACATGCATGGGGTGGTCCGTTGGCAGAGTAGGAAATCTGCCAGTCTGTGTTGCCAGTTACCGGTTACTATCCTCTTCAAGGATTCTTTAGATGTTCGAACCATGCGCTCCACTTGGCCATTTGAAGCCAGGTGGAAGGGGGCTGATGTGGTGTGCCTGATCATATTAGCCCTTAAAAAGGACTGGAATTCTGAAGCAGTAAATTGAGCCCCATTGTCTGAGACTATCACGTCGGGTAACCTGTGTGTGGCAAAGATCCTGCGCAGCTCCTGTATGGTCCTGGCAGTAGTTATAGTGGGGACAGGTGCGACCTCTAACCATTTGGAGTGACTGTCCACAATGAGGAAGAGTTGTCCCTGGAAAGGCCCTGCATAATCAATGTGGATCCTGGACCAGGGGGCGTGTGTGGTTTCCCATCTGTGGACTGGGGCATGGGGCATCTCTGGCCTAAATTGCTGGCAAATGTGGCAGCTGTGTACCTGAGCCTCAATATCTTTGTCCAGCCCAGGCCACCAAAGGTAGCTCTGTGCGAGTGCTTTCATCCGGACTATTCCCGGATGTCCCTCATGCAGAGACTCCAAGACTCTAGTCCTCAGTGAGTTCGGGACTACGACCCGACTACCCCACAAGATGCACCCCCTGTGAGCTGACAGCTCATCCTTCCTCCTCCAGAAGCTCTGAAAGTTAGGCCCCGGACTAATGTCCGGCCATCCTGTGAGCACCCAGTTTAACACACGGCTCAGCGTCATGTCTGAAGCTGTCTCTGCAGCCACATCCCCTGCGTTAAGAGGAGACTCAGGTAGATCCTGGATAGCCAGGATGCATGTGGCTGCAGTGGGGTCGGGCTCTAAATGCAGCAATGGCAGTCTGCTAAGGCCGTCTGCGTGGCCCATTTCCCTACCTGGTTTATGAATCAAACTGAAATTATATGCTGACAGGAATATTGACCAGCTCAACATACTAGGAGATATGATCTGGGGTGTTTGCTTGTTCTTTCTGAACAACCCCAGGAGTGGCTTGTGGTCTGTGAAGACCGTGAAGGACCTACCATATAGATAGTCATGAAACTTCTTGATCCCTGCCACTATGGCCAAGGCTTCTTTATCTATTTGAGCGTAATTACGCTCTGCAGATGACAAGGTCCTCGAGTAATAGGCTATTGGAATTTGCCTTCCATCAGCCATTAAATGACTCAGCACAGCCCCAACCCCATATGGTGATGCATCACAAGCAATGCAGACAGGCAGCTTTTCATTAAAATGCATCAAAACGGAGTTTGAAGACAGCAGTGATTTGACTGCTGAGAAGCTCCTATCGTGGACGCTGTCCACTTCCACTGTGCATGTTTGTCCAACAGCCGGTGTAATGGCTCTGCCACTGCAGCCTTGTTAGGTAGGAAGACATGATAAAAATTGAGCAGTCCTAGGAACACTTGGAGTTCCCCCTTTGATTTTGGACTGGGGGCCTGCTGAATCATTTTGAGCTTGGATCCAGCAGGATGAATGCCTTGGGCATCTATACAGAAACCGAGGAACTCAGTTGAAGCTACCCCAATCTTACATTTCTCCCACTTCAGCTTCAGCCCTGCTTCATGGAAGCGCTGAAGGACAGCCTTGAGCCATTCTGCCAATTTTTTGACTGATTCCCCAGCTATGAGGACATCGTTGAAATATGGGCACATGCCTGGAATACCCTTGAGCGTGCGCTCCATCACTCCCTGGAAGAGGCCTGGGGCAAAACTGACCCCGAATTGTAGGTGCTTAACCTTGAAAGCTCCCCTGTGAGTAACTATGGTTTGAGCGTCCGCCGTGGCATCATCCACCGGCAGTTGCTGATAGGCTTGAGCCAAATCTAACTTGGCAAAGATGCGACCTCCCTGTAGTGATGCCAAAATGTGGCTGACTACAGGCACCGGATATGCATGTTGCTGGAGTGCTCTATTAATAGTGCACTTGTAATCTGCACATATTTGCACCTGTCCATTGACCTTAAGTGGTGTAACAGTGTGCTGCAGCTGCCAAAAAAGCCAACACAGTGCTAGGCTGCATTAACAGAGGGATAGAATCAAGATCACGCGAAGTATTAATACCACTCTACAATGCGTTGGTAAGGCCACACTTGGAATACTGCATCCAGTTTTGGTCACCACGATGTAAAAAGGATGTTGAGACTCTACAAAGAGTACAGAGAAGAGCAACAAAGATGATTAGGGGACTGGAGGTTAAAACATATAAGGAAAGGTTGATGGAATTGGGTATGTCTAGTTTAATGAAGAGAAGGACGAGGGGGGACATGATAGCACTACCTAGAACTAAGGAGAAACTTCCTGACAGTTAGAACAATTAACCAGTGGAACAACCTGCCTCCAGAAGTGGTGAATGCTCCAACACTGGAAGTTTTTAAGAAGAAACTGGACAGCCATTTGTCCGAAATGGTATAGGGTTACCTGCCTGAGCAGGGGGTTGGACTTGATGACCTCTGAGGTCCCTTCCAACTTTATTATTATTATTATTATAACTATGGGGGTTTCCCATTGAAGGCTATCAACTGGCTGGAGGATGCCTTGCTGCACCAGCTTGTCCAGCTCTGCATCGATCTTCTGCTTGAGGGCGAATGGCACTCTACGCGGCTTGATCCTTATTGGAGTTATAGCAGGATCAAGCCGAAGAGCTATGGGAGAACCTTTATATTTTCCCAAGTGAGGGCTAAAAACGTCAGCAAACTCCCAGCAAACTGCCACTAAGTCCACTGCTTGTGTGCTATTTATTCCAGTTACATTGATTCCCAATGCATCAAACCAATCAAGCCCAATGAGGCTTGTGCGGTTGCCCTCAACTACTACAACTTCCAGGGGGCCCTCAAATCCCTTGAATTGCACCCTGAGTGTAGCTTCTCCCTTGACTGTTACTCAAGAGTTTTGGAAGTCCATTAAGACGAGGTTCGATGGCTTGAGCTTAACCCTTTTGCTGCTGCGACTGCAAATGTGTTTGAATGTCCCCTGAGAAATTATGGATAACGCGGACCCCGTATCTAGTTCCATGTTGCATGGAACTCCCTGCAGCTTGACTTTGAGCCACAGTTTTTCCTTAAGAGGGCGATGGGCACCTGTTCTAAGTATGCTCCTCCTAGTGGTGCAATAGCCCACCCTGTGTTGCCCCGGGGCCCTGGTACCTTTCCAGGGAAACTCTTCTGGTGGACTGTCTCTCCGATGACTCTGACAGACTGTGGCGATGTGGCCTTGTTTGCCACACGCCCGGCACGTTGCTGTGTGGAACCAGCAGTCCGCACGTCTGTGTCAGCCTCCACACCTCGCACATCGAGAGAAGGGAACTGCCTTGTCAGCTGGGCATTGTGGCCTTCTTTCTGGTGGCTGCTGTAACTGATCGATCTCTTGATCCGATTTTGAGTCTTCGACCCTCTCAATGCCTTCCTGGTGGATGGCCTCTGTGCAGGGAAGGTTCCTGGAGAGCCGTAAGGTCTTGACGCCCCCCCCCCCGGTGGTTTCTTCAGCCCTGATCTCTCTTAGGGCATCTTGAAATGAAATAGTCTCTTTAGCAAACAATTTCTGTTGTAGATCCCTGCTTCTTAACCCACACACCAAGCGGTCTCACAGCATCTCTTCAAGATCTTTGAACTCACAGGGTCGGGCCGCTTGACGAAGGGCAGCAATGAATTCGGCAGCCGATTTGCCCGGTCATTGGTCTCTTCTTTCAAAGGCATGCCTCCAGGCGATGACCGATAGCTTCGGCTCAAAGTGTTCTTTGAGCATTTTCTTAAGTTCGGAATAAGCAACAGATTCAAGCGGCGCCGGAGCTATTAAGTTTTTGGCGATCTCGAACGCCGCCTGGCCACAAATGCACAGCAGTGTTGCAGCCTTCAAGCTGTCCTCACGAACTTGGTTGACTCTCAAGTAATTCTCGACTCTCGCGACGTACGAGCTCCACCTCTGGATGTGCAACGTCGAATTCTGAAAGTCTTCCGAGTTTGGCCATGGTGAGTTGTTTCCGTTGGTTTCGGCCTCGCAATGCCTTGTGCTGCCAAGGCTTCTTTTAGGCTTCCAGGGACGGTTCCTGGGAGCTCTCTTCCTCCAGCGTTTCCATACTGGCAGGAATGGGGGGGAAGGCGGCCTCAACCAAGGCGTTGTCACTTGGCTTACCCCCTTAGTGACCACTGTTAAGTTTGGTGCTCGGTGAGGCATCAACGAGGCAGCAGGTGAACAAACAATTCTTTATTAAAGGTTTAAACAGAAGCCTGGGTAACTACTGCTCCACCTCTATTTATACATTCAGCAATAGGCGGCAGCCAATAGGATTCAAGTGTCTTTCCCTCTTAAACATATTATAATGAGTCTGCAGACAGCAAGTCTGGCACTTAATTGACACAGTCTAAACATATTATAATGAGTCTGCAGACAGCAAGTCTGGCACTTTAACTGACAGACTTATTCAACAATTCCAAGTAATTCACTTCAATACATTACATGTTTTGTCTATCTCTGGGACTCAGCAAATACAAGTCTCTTCATTACAAGGGTCTTGTTTATATCTTCCATATTTAACTTTTGTATCCAGTGCTCAAATCCTGCCTGAGTAAATACCACCTTAAGATATTCAGGCATTTCTCCATCAAGATACTTGCCAGTTTGGAAGTACATTTGTAGAGCACCATTCATTTCAATATGCCATCCTTATTGAGCATGTTTGTATCTTTCTCTTCTTCAATAGCTGATTTCTTTGTGCAGCAAACTTTTTAGCTTCTTTTCCAGTTGCACAAAAAAAGGAAGACCACACCTCCTAATATAATTTGACAGCTGTACAATTCAAGGTGTCTTTAATTGAAATTGTCTCTTCTTTAATTGTCTCTTCTAAAACACAGACTTTTGGGAGCCTGCCAGTTTCCATAGATTTAATGTAACATGAATAATTGGGCACTGGGCCTAAGACAGAATCTTGAGGTACCTCACTGCATGCTCCCCTCTGTGTGGATTTAGTTCCTTTGAGGACAATATGCTAAGTGCTCTTGGTTAGGCCAAACATTGTCTAAAGCTTGCTTGTTCTTCAGCAAGAAATTCTTTGTTCATCTACTCACTCTCAACTCTACTCAGGAGGATCTGAGCATATATTTTAGCCACAATATCTATTAGACCAATGGATCTGTAAATTACTTTTTATTCTGTTTTATTGCTCTTCAAGCTGTTTATGATGAATTTCATCATGAATGCTGTAGGGTAAAAAAATATTTAACATGCTGGCTAATATGCTTGTAATTTTTAAAAATAAAGTGGTTGATAGTGTTCCCTATGAATTCATAAGATGTATGTGTTTTTATCAGCTACAGGTAAGACAATACATTTGGATTATATTATTTTTGCTAAGATTATGCACAAAAGATGTTTTCTCATCTTTTGTCCCAAAGACCCTTCGATTGAGCACAGAGCCTCTCTTCGCATTTCCAAATGTGCAGCAGAAGACTCAAATCAATGATGATGATGTCATGAGAGGATATCACTGCTTTGATCCTTACCTCCTAAACACTGTGGATCCCAATCCCTAACCATGATACATATAATGGCCATGATGAAAGTTCTTCAGTTCCAAAATGATCTATCACATACTGACCCACCACCCCATTCAGTTTACCTATAGGAAAGTAGACATACAAACCTGAGGGACTTTGTAGGTGTCTCCTAATGTTGACATCTGGATGGAGATGTCATAAGTAGCTGAATCAACAAGAGCCAAAATGTTGTCCTTCCTTCCACAGCTGTAGTTGGGAACATTGGCTTTTCCAGTAGAGAGCAGGTCCATCAAGGCATCTGAAGTCAAAAGTGTGTTCAAATAGTTGTCATGGATGTTGTAGCCAAGTGTGAGATTGTGCAGAAGCCGGGGAGTCTTGTTGACCAGTTGAATATTAAAAATGTAGCGTAGTAATCTATACTTATCAAAAGGTAAACTAACATAAAAATGTTCATATCATAATCATCATCATTAAGAGCAAAAGCAACATATTTTTTTTTCAATTTTAATGCTCTTTATCTGAGTCTAAAGCCAACTCAGATCCAAAATCAGAGGAAAATGATAGTTACCCATCACCATTTCTTTTTAATGAGGGTTGGGGAGAGGGAGATGGAGCTAGCTTTCCACTAAGGTTAAGAATCACAAATCATTATTTGTAGCAATTTTCAACTGACAAGTAACTAGGATTCAAAATCATTCAATCATTAAAATTGAACCATCATAATAGGAAGAGGCTGTTTCATATCCAGAAAAGCCATTCTAAAATATGATCATTCTCTGTTCCTATAAGGATCAGGCACTGAATATGAATGAGCGGTTGTGAAAAATATGGACATGAGCTGGGCAGAGACAAGTACAATCCATTCAATAACTACTTTAAACCAAAGTTAGTATTGAAGTATAACTAAGGATTAGATCAGGAAAGTTATAGAATCTGGACTTTTTTCAGGCTTTCTTTTTTTTTCTGCCCCATCTTTGGATTCAAGATTTTTTCTACAAAATGAGACAAAAGAGAGAAACAATGGAAATCAAAAGAGTTCAAGAAATAAGCATAAGTGAAATAATACAAGCATAAGTGAAATAATACAAGCATAAGTGAAATAAGAAGAAAAGAATGAGAACTGCAAATAGAGGGAATAAAACTCCATCACAGCGAATGACTTACAACTCAAACTGACAATGAGGTGCCGTGTTGAAAGGCAGCATTGTTGAGCGCAATATTTTTGTTCCAGTGTTGATGATACTGATGATATGGTCTCCTGGCCTGTAATAGCTCCATGGTTTTTTTTCATCCTGGTGCTCGAAATTTAGCGGACACTTCATTCTAAGGTTTCCAGTGATTGGCTGGGATACCAGCAGCAACAGAAGCACACACAGAAGGTCCATAATTTGTGGGTCTGAATCAATTCCCTTCCTGTTTCCAAGAAAGAACAATAAGAGTTAGATGAATTGAAAGCACCTTTATATTGTGGAAATTCTAGTGACTTTCTGGATTCAGACAGAGATAAGCCAAGCTTCACCTGGAAAGGAGAGAAAGTACATTCAAGGACACAGTCCCTACCTGTCCCAAAACCAGTGCCATATTGTGTGTGATTGAGGCATTTATCCTTTTCTGATGTAAGATCCCTACCATGTTATTTCAGTCTGATGTTTACCTCCAAGACAGTCATTGGAGAAGTAGCAGAAGAGGTCTCAGAGACCAGAATTTTGAAAATTACAGTGAGATGTAACTTCTCCTCTGGGGACCCTAACCCTAACCTTAACCCTCCTAAGGAAGTAAACAAGGTTCCCTGTGAGTTTCAGAAAGCCTCCACAGTGCTGCTTTTGAAAGGTTTTGAATACTTCACTCCTCACCTAGGACATTGGGAAGATAAGTGATGACTTTCTCTGGATTGTGTGAATTTCTTTTTCATTCCTACCCAGGATTTTGTTATCCTTGCAATCTTCTTCCTAATCTCTTACTGTACTGATACTTGTTTTCAGTGTCTGAATTTGTGAAGTATGTACAGTCATTGGGTGATGGGCAGCATCCACGTTTAATAACATAAATAAAAAATAAACTTATAAGCCCATCTGACTCCATTATGACAATGCCCAGCACATTTACTTAAAATAATTTGAAAAGAAAAGAACAGCAGATATCTGAATACAAACACTCCACAATACTTGAAAACTGCTGTAGTATACCTTAGGGGTCACATCCCCTCAAATGTGATGCCTAGGGATACAGTCAAAATGAAAATGCTCTTTTAAAGAAGGACAGGATAGGAGCTAAACAAATCTCAGGGAGGATGTCTATGGAGATTCTCAGTCATCCAGGTCATAATTGTCCCAAAGATGCTTTTTCACAAGGCAACTGGACTTTCTTGTTTTTCTTTGAAGACATTTCATTTCTCATCCAAGAATGAGAAGCAAAACCTCTTCAAAGAAAAACAAGAAAGTCCAGTTGCCTCATGAAAAAGCATCTTTGGGACTCAGAGAGGATACTGTTTTAGGAGGAAGGTGCTGTGACAGAGAACGGCGGTTTCCAATGTCCTCAGTTTTCAGAATTTGGGAGGGGGATATAAACAGCGTAAATAAAATAGAAATTTGAAAATGTATAGTCTTCTCCATGAGGCACCTTCAAGAATCCTGGTGGATAACATTCCTCCCACTTGGGTTTGGAAAGGGCCTAAATAGGAAGATAAAAAACACTGAGTTCAAATAGCAAAGAAAATAGATTAATAAACTTTGATATGATTTGAAGCAGCCCAACAACATCTGTGGCACCAGATCTGAAGTTGAGCATGTTCAATGGAAACAAGGTGAATAAGAGACCTGCTAATCCTTTTTTGCTCCTGGATCCTTACTACTTTTCCTTTGTCCAGATTTTGAGCAAAAACCTCATCTTTTCTCTTATGCAAATTACATGAATTGCATGAATCCTCTCTAAAGAAAAGAAATAGAATATTCCGGTGGGGGGTGGATTTCCAGAGAATGAAACACAACTTTGTGTTTCATCATTCAAGACCCTCAATATGGAAAGAGATTGATGAGAACTGACCCAAGTACCCCTCTAAATTAAATTTGTGTTGTTTTCCCACACAGAATTTCAATTAAGAGGACTAAATTCATCTAAATTTCTGATCATTTCCACAAATGAGATCATCATTTAGTGTCATTAATTACTTCACAGAGGGTATGATTGAGTTCAGGTTCATAATCCTTCCACAGTTCTTGCTTGATGCATGGATAAAATCCACTATGCAATAGCTTTGTCGGACTTCACTGTGGAAATGATATCCTATCAATGGTGAATTTGGTGCTACTGGGTTTTTGTCTTTAGAGACTCCTTGACAATGGAATAATTAGGCAACACCATGACCTTCAGCCTCAGAAGATCATCTCCTCTGAGTCTTTTCTTGTCCAAATATGCTCCATTGATGGAATGATTGAGAAAGTTCATGTGATGCAGGAAGCATCATCCCAAGATACTTAAAGGTTGAAGGAGTTAAACTTGGAAAAATGTTCTCGGAGGGCAGGGTCAGCCGACAAACCCATAATCAATGTAAGATACCAGAATCAGGGATTACCAGATTATGAGAGGGCTGAATTTTCCATAATATGTGGTTTGATGGAGGACAATGAAGTTGTGTGAAAACACACATTCCACATTGGGCAAAGCAATATGACTCTATCTTCTGCTTGTGGACAACTAGAGGCATCTGTATGTTCACTGTGAATCTGAAATGGACCCAGGAATTTGCAAAGGGATCTGATTCGCAATTAGAACACCATTTTGAAACCTACAACTGATTACCAGATTATCAGAAATATGTGTGGTTGGTAAGCAGAATACTTGCCATGAGTGCATATTCCTAGCACCCAAGAAATTTCCATTTTTCCTCATCTCTCATCCCCTTCTTGGATCTGGATGAATATGTAGCAAGGTTGTTCTGGCATTCCAGTGGGTATGGTGAAAACTAATACACAATGTGATTGGAGCTTTGTTTGTACCACTTCCATCTTGCACACAATCTCTCTCAACACACACACTATTAGCCACTGTCTAACAGTGGGATTAATCGCTCAAATTATTTCTTTCATATAACAGTAGTTTTATTGTTTTGTCAAAATATAAAATACAAAGAGAAATTCTAAAAAGTAATAGAAAACTAGAAGAGGGAGGGAAAAGAAAAAAAAGATAGTATAAAGAGGGCAAAAAAAGAAAAAAGCATCAACTTCCGACTCTCTTTAGCACAGTAGACGATAACAATGTTACAATCACAACTTTTTACTTTTACACAACATTATATACAAACCATTTCTATAACAATAAACCTATCTAAATAGCAAAAACAAAAACAAAATTTCATTTTTCTTTTTCATTGCAAGCACAAAATCTGGAAGCAATTTCAAAAGAAAACAGAGTTAGCTATATTCTCTTCTTTGGATAAAAGAGTCAATTTGACCATCTCTGGTTCTCTTTGCTGTGGGGAATAATATATACCTCTATTGACTCATTAATATTTATCATAATTCATATTAAGGGAGCCCTTAACATAACATAACATAACATAACATAACATAACATAACATAACATAACATAACATAACATAACATAACATAACATAACATAACATAACAACATAACATAACATAACATAACATAACATAACATAACATAACATAACATAACATAACATAACATAACATAACATAACATAACATACATCTAATGGTAATAATAGGGACCTGATAATGAAATGGTTTCTTATGAGCATAACATTTGATTATTGATTGCAATTGTTGTTAGTTTATATGTTTCATTTTCCACTAGTTGACTGTTTGGTTATTTAAAATCCAAGGAAATAAAAATAGTTATGATTAATAAAATTAAAATCTAACTTAATCATTAAATAATAAAATTAATTAATAATTAATATTTGTGGTTTTTTAACTGTTGGTAACCCTCCTTTTCCTCACCATACAGGTTAGCTAATATATAATAATAATAATAATAATAATAATAATAATAATAATAATAATAATAATAATAATAATAATAATAATAATAATAATAATAATAATAATAATAATAATAATAATAATAATAATAATAATAATAATAATAATAATAATAATCCCCCAGTGAGGCACTACCTTGACGTGGTTGTGGGGCTTGTGTACTCTGAGGAAGATGAGAGATAGGCCAGAGGTTCAACCATACTGGAAAGGTCTCATCAGAGGAGTCAGTCAAAGAGTTTCTCTCCCATAAAAAATATGGTGAGACATAAATTTCAGAAAGCGATACCCCAGGTTAACAAGGTCCATGCTAGATGTTGGAGTACCTGGATATCTGGTGAAAAATGGGTTACAGGACTCAGGACTGTTGGCTGAGCAACCGGGATCTGCCGGTGATATCCCAAAGGGAGTGAGGGGGATTCCGAGGGCAGTAGTGGGTCTCCACTCGGTCTTCTCCTCCAGGAATGGCCACGACTGGATCTGCCCTCCCCCACGGAAAGCCCAGCCGAGACCCACCTTCCCCCCCTCCCCTCCTCTCCAAGCAGAAACCCAGAATTTGGGAATCTCCCCTGATGGAGCTACGGCTCTTCTTCGCTCAGCCCGGCCCGATTCGGCCCAATTCTCTGCCAGGGGAGCTTCACGCGCAGGTTTTCCTCCCAAGTGGAAATTGTGAGTGGGTTTTTGTCCACAATCTTCTCCGACTTTTATACGTGGGTTCCTACAAAACTTCTTTTGAATAGAAATATCGTTTCCAAATACATGCAGCTTTTCCCGCCTTTCCAAATCTCCATCTTAATTTGAAATAAACATTAACAAACTCCCTGATACGGCAGAAGAGCATTGAGAAAAGAAAAGCTGGATCAAACTCGTAAAAGGATTTAAGCTCAATCAATCTGACAAACAATTTACATTATGAACAGGATAGAATTCTTAATTCCTGCCATTCGCTCTTTGCCAGTGAAGTCAACATTTTGACTGCCAGGATCGTGGCAGGAAGTGAATTTTATGGGGAGAGGAATCAGCCCTGGGACTCGGTCCTAAGGATCAAGACTCTGAGATTAACTTAGTTCTTCTGGATGGGAGTTGAAGGAAACATTTTGCCAAAAAAGAAGAAAAAATATACATATCCATGGGTAATCTGTATAAGATTTTCTTCCTGGTAAATTATTTTAGTATCATTCTGAGATGGATGAAAGGACAGGTGGATGGACAGACGGTATGTTAAACCAAAGGGTAAATATATAATTTATCATATAAATCTGAATTTTAATAGAAATTCTGTGGACTTCAGTAATTCTTTACCCTCAAGTATAGGATTACAGCCTTAAGCATTAAAGTCTGAAAAGCTTTTTCCCCCTCCCCCAAACTATCCCCAAAACAGACATAATAACGATAACAATAACAATAATAATGATAATAATAATAAAGTTGGAAGGGACCTTGGAGGTCATCTAGTCCAACCCCCTGCTCAGGCAGGAAACCCTATATCATTTCAGACAAATGGCTGTCCAGTCTCTTCTTAAAAACTTCTAGTGTTGGAGCATTCACCACTTCTGGAGGCAGGTTGTTCCACTGGTTAATTGTTCTGTCAGGAAGTTTCTCCTTAGTTCTAGGTTGCTTCTCTCCTTGATTAGTTTCCATCCATTTGTTCTTGTCCTGCCTTACTAATAATAATAATAATAATAATAATAAAGTTGGAAGGGACCTTGGAGGTCATCGAGTCCAACCCCCTGCTCAGGCAGGAAACCCTATACCATTTCGGACAAATGGCTGTCCAGTCTCTTCTTAAAAACTTCCAGTGTTGGAGCATTCACCGCTTCTGGAGGGGTGTTCCACTGGTTAATTGTTCTAACTGTCAGGAAGTTTCTCCTCAGTTCCAGGTTGCTTCTCTCCTTGACTAGTTTCCATCCATTACTTCTTGTCCTGCCCTCAGGCGCCTTGGAGAATAGCTTGACTCCCTCTTCTTTGTGGCAGCCCCTGAGATATTGGAACACAGCAAATGTTCCTGATATGCTTTAGCCTCCAGTCCCCTAATCATCTTTGTTGCCCTTCTCTGCACTCTTTCTAGAGTCTCAATGTCTTTTTTACATCATGGTGACCAAAACTGGATGCAGTATTCCAAGTGTGGCCTTACCAAGGCATTGAAGAGTGGTATTAATACTTCACGTGATCTTGATTGTATCCCTCTGTTAATGCAGCCTAGCACTGTGTTGGCCTTTTTGGCAGCTGCAGCACATTGCTGGCTCATATTTAAGTGATTGTCCACTAGGACTCCGAGGTCCCTCTCACAGTTACTGCTATTGAGCAAGGTACCCCCTATACTATACCTGTACATTTGGTTTTTCTTGCCTAAATGTAGAGCCTTACTTTTTTCACCATTGAATTTCATTTTGTTAGATAGTACCCAGTGTTCAAGTTTGTCCAGATCCTCCTGTATCTTAAGCCTGTCTTCTGGAGTGTTGGCTATTCCTGCCAGCTTGGTGTCGTCTGCAAATTTGATGATTTCCCCATCTATCCCCTCGTCCAAATCATTGATAAAGATGTTGAAGAGCACTGGGCCCAGAACAGAGCCCTGGGGCACCCCACTACACACTTCCCTCCATGTAGATGCGGTTCCATTGAGGACCACACATTGGATTAGACAATAAAGGATACTTTATTAGCAAGTGATGAGGTACTAGGGTGAGAAATAGAATATATTTGTGAAATAAAGTAAGAATCTATTTAATTAAACAATATGTGTATTTTAGATATGACAACTATTTTGTAATGAAATTAGGGAAATTTGGGATCCCCAAAATCTAAATACTATGGATATTAAATTGGAATACTGTAATTGAAATTAGGTAAAATTTTAAAACAGGATATGGATATGTATAAGTTAAAATATATTGATAAATGTCTTAACTGATCGAGTTATAACTAGCAATGTATTAATTTGAATGTGATATAATAAAGGGAAATAGAGAGGGAATTTTTGATGATGTAACCTGAGACACGTACGAAAGATCTTGTTATTGGATTATTGATTACCCAATCACCACGCTGCTTCCTTAATATTTGGATCTTTGTAAAACTGGAAAATTAATAAAACTTGTTTAAAAAAAACATTAAAAATCCTGACAGATAAATATTTCTATAGCAATAAAAATGGAATTCCCAATCAAGATAAAATTATAGTTAAAAGATGGGGAGGAATAGGACGTGTGAGGGGGGAGGGGGGATTGCCTCTTAATTCAACAGCTACCTCCAGTGTGATGCTCCCCATTAGGATCCCCGTTTTTGAGCCAGATTTCGCCTAATCTGTACTTGTACCTTTGGTTTTTTCCTGCCTAGGTGTAAGACTTTGCTTTTCTCCACATCGAAACTCATTTTGTTGGACAGGGCCCCTCGTTCGAGTCTGTCAAGATCTTTTTGGATCCTGCGCTTGTCTTCTGAGGTGTTGGCTGCTCCTGCCAGTTTGGTGTCCTCTGCAAACCTGATGAGTTTCCCCTTCAATTCCCTCCTCTGAGTCACTGATGAAGATATTGGAGAGTTTACTGGGCCTAAGACGGAGCCTCATGGTTCCCCACTGCTCCCTTCCCTCCAGGCGGATGTGGCGCCATTGACGGCTGCTCCTTGAGTAAGGCTTGTCAGTCAGCTGCAAATCCATCTGGGGATGATGTTGTCTACTCTATTCCACCTTTTTCCAGCTTCCCAATAAGAAAGTTGTGGTCTCCTCTGTCGGATGCCTGGCTGAGGTCCAAGGATGCTCTGTCCACAGGAAAGGAGCCCTAATGAGGGGCAGCCATTTTCTCCCCATAATTGCTGGAATCCTCTTGAGGAAGAACTTATTCCTTCCCCCCACTGAGGACTGACAGACCCCGAGTCCCCCTTTCAGAGCAGGATGGACAGAAGAGCTTTTGGGGGATCTCAGGGTCTCCCTTGTGCTGTGGAGGATCCTCCCTGGGGGGGCTTTCTTTTTTTTCTTTTTTTTATATTTTTATTTTCCCTTTTTCACTTTACAACAAACAAAATACATTTTTTCCCTTTAACAGTACTGTGTCATATGTCTCTTACATTTATTTACAGTTATTTACATTAATTTTCATACATTTTTGTTTCTCTGTTCTAACCAAACGTAGCACTTATTCCATATCTCGTAAAATTCTGTTGCTTCCTTGTCTTTTGTTTCTAGAGTAAGCTTGTACATCTCAGCGCATTCTAGTATTTTGTGAATAATCATATCATTTGTTGGTATATTTTCACATTTCCAACACTGTGCATACGCAATACGTGCCGCTGTTATGTGTACAATGATGTATTGGAGTTGTTTTTTTATCTTTGGATTAATTATACCTAGTAGAAATAATTCGGGTTTGAGTTCAATTTGTTCTTTTGTTATCTCCTGTATCCATCTCCTTATCTGTTCCCAATAAATCTTTGCTTTGGGGCATTGCCACCACATATGGTAGAATGTTCCTTCCTTGTTTTTGCACTTCCAACAATCCGGATTCATATTTTTATACATTTTAGCCAATCTCGCCGGTGTTAAATGCCATCTATAAAACATTGTATATTGATTTTCTTTATATGCAGTTGACAATGTTAATTTGCAATTTTTGTTCCATACTCTTTCCCATTCTTCTAATTCTATATTTTGGCCCACATTTCGTGCCCATGCTATCATTGGACCTTTTACTATTTCTTCTTCAATTCTACCTCTAGTAAGTATTTATAAGTTTTTGTTAAAAATTTTCCTTCCTTGCCTATCAATATTTTATCCAATATCTTTACTATATTTTGACTGTATCTGTAGGTATGGCCACCAATCTATAATTATTCCCTGTTCTTTTAATTCTTCCCTTGATTTGAGATTTCCTTGGTTGTCTAATAGTTCTTTATATCTAATCCTTTTTTTGTCCAATGTATTTGGGTGAATCATTGCCTCCATCGGTGAGGCCCAATTTGGAATTTTCGTATAGTATTTCTTTTTGACCTTTTCCCACGTCCAAATCAGCGCATCTCTTATCTGGTGCCGGTAAACATATGTGTGTGTCTTCTTGTATTTTCCCCATAAGAAGGCATGCCAACCGGCCTGCAAATCATGTCCTTCAATCATTAAAAGCCTTTTATTATCTAAGTTTATCCAATCCCTAATCCAAAGTAACCCAGCTGCTTGGTAATAAGTTTCCCATTTTGGGAGCCCAAGGCCACCTCTACTTCTACTATCTTGTAACGTTTTGATATTTATTCGTGCTTTTTTACCCAACCAAATAAATTTATTAATCATTTTGTCTAATTCTTCGAAGAATTTTTTCTCTAATTTTATTGGGACTGTCTGAAATAGGTACAATAATTTTGGTAATATATTCATTTTAATCACAGAAATCCTTCCTAATAATGATAATTGTAATTTTCCCCAAACCTCTAAAACTTTTTTCATTTGTAGTGTCAATTTTTTATAATTATCCTCTTTTATTGAGGAACATCTTATAGTGAGCCAAATTCCTAAGTATTTAATCTTTTTTACAATTTGCAGTCCTAGATCTTCTTCTAATTTCCTTTTTTTTTTCAGTTAAATTTTTTACTAACATTTTAGTCTTTTCTCTATTAATTTTTACTCCTGCCACTGTTCCATATTTTTCTATTTCGTTCATTAGGATATTTCCTCTCTCTAGTGGTTCCTCTATAAAAAAATACCAAGTCATCTGCAAATGCCTGCGTCTTATATTCTTCTGTCTTGACCTGTAATCCTTTTATCTCTTTATTAATCCTAATTTGTGGTTTATAGCACTTCTAAAGTCAAAATAAAAAGTAGAGGTGACATTGGACATCCCTGTCTTACTCCTTTATTTATTTCAAATTTCTCTGTATGATCCCCATGAATTATCACTCTAGCCTTTTGTATCTTATATATTGCCTTTATCATTTTCTCGAACTTCCCTCCAAATCTCATGTCCTCAATCTGTTGGAACATAAACTGCCAATTAAGATTATCAATGCTTTCTGGGCATCTAAAAATATTAGTGCCACCTGTTTTTCAGGATGTGCTTCATAATATTCCAAGACATTTAACACCATTCTCGTGTTATTCCTAATTTGTCTTGTGGGTAAAAAGCCATTTTGATCTGAATGTATTATATCATTTAATATTAAGTTCAGTCTTTCCGCAATTATAGTAGTAAACATTTTATAATCCGTGTTCAACAGCGAGATTGGCCTATAATTTTTTATCTGTTTGGGGTCTGAACCTTCTTTTGGGATGAGGGATATATTAGCTTCTGTCCAGGGGTCTGGTAATTTGGCTTTCTCCAACACATCATTGTACACTTCTAATAATGTTGTTTCGAAATCCTCATAGAGAATCTTATACACCTCCCCTGGAAGTCCATCTGGCCCCGGGGCTTTATTATTTTTTTGGTTTTGCACTGCGGTTCTTAATTCCATACTTGTTATTTCCTTATTCAATATTTCTCTCTGTCCTTCTTTTAATTCTGGCAAGCCGTTAACCTTTAAATATTGTTTTGTATTTTCCACATCTATTTCCTCTTTTTTGTATAGTAACTCGAAATAATTCTGAATTATTTTTTTCTTTTTATCCATTTTATATTGCAACTCTCCATTTTCGTCTTGTAGTTCCTGAATAAATCTTTTTTCCTTCTCTTTTTTTAATTTATAAGCGAGCCACCTCCCAGGCTTGTTTGCATGTTCGAAGAAATTTTGTTCTGCTATTTTCAATTCTCTTGCCATTTCCTCTTGGTCTATCATATGTAGTTTATGTTTAGCCAAAACCATTTCCGTTTTAATCATTTCATCCTGGGGCTCCCTTTGTAATTTAGATTCTAATTTTTTAATCTCCTCCTGAAGTATGTTTTGCGTTTGCCTTTTCACCTTATTCTTTTTTGCTGTAAAAGCTATCGCTATACCTCTCAAATATGCTTTAGCTGTATCCCATATAATTTGTAGTGATGTTTGTTGTTTTGTATTTTCTTTAAAAAATAATTCCATTTGTTTTCTAATCCTTACAATAAATTCGTTTTCCTTTAAAATGTGGGAGTTCAATGTCCACCTTCTCCTTCCTTTTTTCTGCCCTTTCCAGACTATTTTCAGGGGATGATGGTCGGCCCATGTATTTGACATTATTTCTATTGTTTCTATATCTTGTCCTACCTCTCCATTCATCCATGCCATATCTAACCGAGACCAAGATTTATGCAGATTCGAGAAAAAAGTATATTCCTTTTTTGGGGGGTTCCATTTCCTCCATTGATCAGATAAATTAAATTCTCGTGCCATCTCAAAAAATGTCTTTGGTAATATTTTCCGTTTCTTTTTATTTTTTGTGTTGCTGATATAATCCTTTTTTACATTCACTACCACATTATAATCTCCTACTATGCAAATATTTTCCTGTCCAATTTCTATAAGTTTTTCATGTAATTTATTATAGAATTCTTTTTGGTTCTCATTTGGAGCATAAATTATCACCAACAGCCATGGTTTCTGCTCAATTCGTAATTCTATCATTAGCACTCTTCCATCTGTATCTTGATATTTCAATTTGGCTTTAATTTCTTTCCTAATATGGACCGCTATTCCCCTCTGTTTTTGTTCCGCTAGTGCTGTGTGTAGTACTCCTAATTTCGGGAATTCCAAGTATTTCCTATGTTGCTCTTTTATGTGTACCTCTTGTAGACAAGCTATGTCTGTACCTTGTTTTACTAATTTTGTTAATGTTTGTTTTCTTTTAGCGGGTGCATTTAATCCATGGACATTAATTGATATTAGTCTAATCTCTTCCATTATTCTACTTGTGTGTTCTACTTATGTGTTTGTCTTGTTCTCAAACCTACTCCTCTTTCTTCCTTTTGTCCTTTTTCTTCCTTCCTTCCTTTTTATCTCTCGTTCTATTTCTTTTGGCTCCTGATGTTGGTCTTCCTGGCTTCTAGCTTCTAGTTCTTCTTTACTACTATTCTCTTCTTCCACCCCTTCCAGCTGTTCATAGAATTCTCCTGCTCTGTCTAGGCTATCTTAATCTTTCTCTCCTGCCAAGATATCAACATCCCCTCTGGGATCAACCCTCTAAATGGTATACTTCTTTTAATTAGATATGCACTGACCCTGGGGGTCCTTTTGGGGGATTCAGAGGGAGACCCCACCAGACCATCCTCTCCCTGCAGTCGTCCAGCCTCCTTCCCAGGCACAGGAACCAGCCATTCCCCCCGGGGGAAGGAGGTGGGGAGGGGTCCGACCCTCCTGCCTGGGATGGGGGGGCAGGGAGGGATCTAGGCTCTGGGGTTTTGCTTGGGGGGCACAGAGGAGGATGCAGCCGTGGGGCTGGTCAGCATCCTGAAGCCCTCCCCCTTTTAATGATTTTTTATCACTGGATTGTAATCATTCCTGCCTTTTAAATCTTAAATTGTATAGACTATTTTGGTGGTTTTATATTTTATGTGTATGCCACACAAAGTCCCTCTGTGTGTGAGAGAGAGATGGTTTTAAAAGTTGATAAGTAAATCAATAAAGAAATATTATTGATTTATTAATATAAAATATTATATTGAAATATTATATAGGATATATTGAAATATATCTATATACTGGGCAAGGGAGAGACCTTGCTGGATTCCTCCCCCCCCCAGAAAATATATAATATTTGGTGTAATATTCTGGAAAGAAGTTTTTTTGGGCAGGGGAATCTTTGGACCTTGGAAAGAGATCGTGGGACCGATGGGAAGGAGAGGATTTTATTTCTTCCCTTTGGCATGTTTCATGGTTATCCTTGTAGAATTTCAAACTTTTTCATGGTAATTTATTTTTTAACCTTATTTTTTATACATTTTTATTTAGGGGTGATGTTATATCCTACGCCGCTTTGACGGAGGGAGGGGGGCGGTTTAGGAGTATCGATAAATATCAATAAATACCAATGAATAAATTTCATAGATCGGAGAGCACAGAATACATGAGGGGGAAATCTTTATCCGGGAGAGTCCTAATAAATGAAATGAAAAGGGGGGGTCCCGGCATTCCCCCCCATGGAACTTCCCCTCCCGCACTCACTTCTCCAGCCAATCACAGAATTGCTCTGGAAAACCTCGTAGGCGCGTCGGCAGAAGCGATCCACTCGGGTCTTCTGCTACTGCAGGGAGCGCTCGTCTCTGTTCCAACCATTGGCATCCACCTGCCCCAACGCCGTGACGGCCTCGTACTCCCTGTGGTCGCTGTCAAAGCGGACGAACTCCTGCCGGTCGTAGAAGTACCTGTCCAGGTATCGCACCCACCGCGTCCCATTGAGGAAGCGGCACTCGATCTTACCCTGGTATAGGAAATGGGCTGCGGGGAGGAGGAGGAGGAGGAGGAGGAGGAAGGCCATCAGGAGGGACTCCGGGGCCCATGGTTCCCAGCCTCTCCTAGAGGAGGGACCTACTTGTCAGAGGAGGAGAGGGAAACCTGCTGCGAGAGACTGCCGGAAGGCGCCCCCTGGAGGACGGATGGGGAACCGTCGGTCCCAGCGGGATACCCCCTTGGTGGGGGTCGGGAGAGGGGAGGAAAATGAGGAAGGGGAGGAGCTTCCTGAGGGTGGAAAAAGGCAGGCAGAAGTTCAGCTTGTCCAGCACTCGGCCTAACTGTCTGCAAGGAAAGTTCGATCCCGGTGGGGCTTCTTTGCCCCCCCAAAGCGACAGGAAATATGGGGGGGAGGGATGAGACCCCTAGGAATCTCTGGGCTGGAGGGAAAGTAAGATCCATGCTTCCCTGTCCCTCTTCCTTTGGGGGGATTGGGGAAGGGACACAATCAGGATACCCACACCCAGTTCCTGGGCTCTCCCAGCCCTTCAACCCCCACCTTCCCTGGATACCTTAAAATTTCCTTCTTCCAACATCTTCAGCCCCACTAGCAGCCTCTGGATGATTTTCGAGGCCTCTTTCCACTCCCCCGCCCAAATAGACCCCCCTGCAGCCCCCCAAGACCATCTCAAAGGGAGGGCTCAAGCCCCCTTCCCCTTTGGGGAGCGAATTTAGGGGAGCAATTCAGACCCCCCAATATCCTTCTCCCTCAGTTCCCCCCTCCCCTCCAGGTCCCGAATCAGCAATGGGGGAATATGGGGTGGGCGGTTCTGGGTCTCCTCCCAAATTCAGAGTCTCTCCCAAGAAGGAATCCAAGCTCAACTCTTCCCTCCCCTTAAAAAAAATGGAGATTCAGAAGAAAAACTGAGGTTGCAAAAACACTTTTGCCAAAAAAGCCTCTTTTTTCTTATACTCTTTGCTGGCCTTTGTGGATTCAGCTCTGAAAATGCCTCAGTTTCCCCCTTTCGCTTTCGCTTTCCGTCTCCTTCCTCTTTCGGTGCAAGAAACTTTGGGGCTCAGGCGCTAATTCGGGGTCCGCAAGGTCCCCCTCCCACCCAGCCACTGGGGGGGGGCGAGAGAGGGGCCAGTCTACCTCTTACCCCACCTCGGCTGCCTTTCCGCGACCCCCGCCCACCTCGGCCACAATTAGGGAAGGGGGGCTCCCTCTTCGTCCTGCGGGGAAAATGCCGCGAGGGAGGGAGGGAGACCACGCGGAGATCGAGGCTCCCGCAGTCTCACACCTCTCTTGCCCTCGACCCCTTTCCCCACTTCTGGGGTCCCAGCCCCTTTTCTCCCCCCCTTCCCCAGGAGCACTGATGGCCCCTCCCAGCCCCTCTCCTCTCCCCGACAAGCCCCCTCCTTACCGGGCGTCTCCTTCCCCCCTTCTTTTCCGGGGATCCGGGCCAGCGCCCCCACTAGCAACAAAAGAGGGACCCTAACAGAGCCCATGGATGCCGCCCCACAAGCGCCCCCAAAGACAGGGGAGAAAGGCGCGGAGGCTCCCAGCCCCAGAGGCGGAATCGGTGGGTCTGGCTTGGGGGGAGGAAGCGGTTTCCTCGAACTTTGTAATTGGGAGGGCCCAGAAAAGCGGAAGGACCAATGGGATTTCTCCTTTCTTCATCGTCATCGGTCTCCGGGCAGAGTCTGCCTTGAGTTCATCCACAAGAGGAGATAGTTCGAGACAGAAGCGGAGGGGGGGAAATCCCTTCAGTCTGGGTGGGGTGTGTGTGTGAATTTTAGGGGGCGTTTCCTGCCAGCTCCTGAGGGGAGGGCGGACTTCCTTTTGCGTGCCCCCTCATGATTCTCAGCCAGAGTCTCCTTTTCTCTGGATGTCTGGAGGGGTGGACTAGATGCCCTTTCAGTTCCCAGAGGGAGCCTAGAGCAAAGTGGAGCCAGAGCCTGAGGGCTCCTCCTGGGCTCACCCAGCTATGTTTGGGGGCAGGAAGCCCCCCAGGGGTCTGGATCATGTGTGTGTGGGGGGAAACTGCGGACACACATACACACGCACACACAAAGACTCCCTAACCCCTCAGGCAACCGATACCCACGTTTAAGGGCCCTGAGACGAAACCTCCAGTGCTGAGTGGGGAGTCCTATGCCACCCCATCTAGGGTCGCTATGCTGCAGCCGGGATCACCGGAGAGAGATTTCTGTACGGGTGAAGTTGCGTCATTTCCCGGGAGGGAGGGAGGGAGGGAGGGAGGGGGCTCTGCTGGGGGTCATTCCCGATCAGCAGGGGTTCCTCCTCCTCTCCTCTTACTCCTCCTGGGGGTCCAGGCCCCACAGAGAGTTGCCCCCTTGGCTTCTCTCAATTCTGCCCCCCTGAAGGGCTGCAGGAGCGGAGCCGTGTCGGGCTTCAGCCCGGAGCCAGGAGCGTCTGGGGCAGTTTCCCCTTTGATGGACAGTCCAGGGCTTCCTTCGTCCCCCTCACCAAATGCAGGAGGGACTGGGCTGGCCGAAGGCTTCGGGGGGGAGGGGAGAAGGGAGGGGGAGACCTCAGAGACTCATCGGCAGGAGGGGACCTTGAAGATCTTCTAGTCTAGTCCATCCCCCTGCTCGAGGCAGGAGTTCTTATACCACGAACTTCTTCTTGAAGACCTCCAGGGATGGAGGCCCCCCCCAATTCCAGGTTCCATGGATTGATTGGGTCTCATGGCCGGGAGATCCCTCGCGATTCCTTCCAGGTCGGATCCCCCTCGCAGGCTCCGGATGGTCCCATTTTTCCTCCCACGCTGACTGACCTTCTCCGGGCTTCGGCTCCTGTCAGCTGCGGGGCGATTCCTGGCAAGGCTGCCCTACTCCGGGATCTGCCCGGGAGATCCCAAAGGGAGCGAGGGAGATCCCGAGGGCAGGAGTGGGTCTCCACTCGGTCTTCTCTTCCAGGAAGGCCGCGACTGGATCTGCCCCCCCCCGCAAAGCCCAGCCGAGACCCCCGTTCTCCCCCTCCTCTCCCGGCAGAAACCCCGAATTCGGGAATCTCCCCCGATGGATCCGCGGCTCTTCCTCGCTCAGTCCGGCCTGATTCTCCACCAGGGGAGCTTCACGCGCAGGTTTTCCTCCCAAGTGGAAATTCTGTTTTTATCCACAACTCTCTCCAGCTTTTGTTTGTCTTTATATAAACCTTTTTTTAAAAAAATATCGTTTCCAAATACAGGCAGCTTTCCAAATCTCTGTCTTAATTCCAAATAAACATTAACAAACTCCCTGACATGCCAGGAGAGCATTGAGAAAAGAGAAGATGGAATACAAATTCCGGTCTCGTAAAAGGATTTAAGCTCAATCAATCTTACAAACAATTTACATTATGAACAGGATAGATTCTTAATTCCTGCCGTTCGGCCTTTGCCAGTGAACGCAGCATTTTGACTGCCAGGATCGTGGCAGAAAGGGAATTTTGTGGGGAGAGGAATCAGCCCTGGGACTCGGTCCTAAGGATCAAGACTCTGAGATTAACTCCGTTCTTCCGGATGGGAGTTGAAGGAAATATTTTGCCAAAAAAGAAAAAAATATCCATATCCATGGCCATTATGGATAAGATTTTCTTCCTGGTAACTTATTTTAGTATCATTTTGAGATGGATGAAAGGATGGATGGACAGACGGTATGTTAAACCAAAGGATAAATTTATAATTTATCATATAAATGGAATTTTAATAGAAATTCTGTAGGCTTCAGTAATCCTTTACCCTCAGGATTACAGCCTTAACCATTACAGTCTGAAAACCATCCCCCCCCAAACTATCCCAAAAACAGACATTCTGTTTTTCATGTTTTACTACATAAATAAAAAACAATTTTTGTAGATTCCGGTTCGGGTTTCGCAAAGACAGATCCTCAATTCCCAATTCTGTTCAAAAGAGCTTTGTGGGTCGAGAGGGGGCCTGAATCCTTTCTGAGAATGGGGGGGGCTGGAGGGGTCAAACTCTCCCCCCCCTGGCCCAGCACCGGCCTTGACAGGCCAGAGCCGGGTCCCCCCCTGCAGCTAAAGGAGGCGGCAGAGTCCGAATCTGCCCCCCAGTTGTGTATCTGGAAACAGCCAGTAGCACAAAGTCGGCCCCAGATTAAGGGAGCCTCTGGGGGGCGGGGGCATCCATCGCTCGCCTCACCCGGGCAGAACCTCTGGGCTCCTTTCCTGCTTCCCCCCACCAAATATTGTGATTTTCTCTCCCTGCCATTCCAAGCCCTACAGACAAACACACACACAAAGACAAGCACACACACACAAAGCAACACCTTTCTACAACTCCCCCGAAGAGGCGCTTGAGTCACGATCCCAACCCCCCGCCCGCAGCCTGAAGTGCTTGGCTCCTCCGAAGCGGAACCGAGAAACTGGCCCTGATCCAGCAGGCAACAAGCCCAGATTCTTCCTCGGCGCAGCTCGGGGACTGTCCCGCTCTGCCCCATTTCTGGGTCTCCAGGTGGGGAGGCCCCTCGGTCCTCTGCCCCCCCAGGAAGAGGCTGAGGGGGCCCCTCCCGACTCCCGAGGAGACCTTGGACAGCCCAGGAAACAAACCGATGGAGGGTTGGACAAATGTCACCCAAGACCCAAAGGACTGAAAGGCTCATTCACACATCACGTGGAGACTCAGCTCTCTGGGGCGGGGGGGGGGGATGGAAGGGGACTCTTATGCGGGGGGGGAATGGAAGAAAAGAGAAGAAAAGGGTGATCAGCATGGAGGGGGAGGGACTCAGTTGCAGTGGGGGGGACACCGACGGAAGACCTGGGGGAGTGGGATGAGGAGGGTCCTCCAGAGCAGGAGAGGGAACTATGGCAACTTCACGTCCTCTGGACTCCAACTCCCAGAATCCACCTGTCCTGTGTTAGCTGCCCAGCAGCCCCTCCCCCCTTTCTTTGTGTAGGCACAGCCGAAAAGACTTTGCCAAGTCGGGGGAACCCAATTCAGGCCTTGGGTTCTGCTTCCTTTGTGGAAAGCCGGACTCACAATCTGAAGGTCCATCCAGAAAGATCACACTGGGTGGCCTCCTTTCCCATCCTGGATCTTCCTTCGGTTTGGAAAGACCTTCCATGCAACCTCAACCCACCAAGAAACGTTCATCCCGGTTGCTGCCTTGACCTTCTGCTGCCTCTTCCTTGCCTCCGACTTGTCCCCCCCATGAACCCCCAATTCCCCCCTCCCATTTGCCAGGTCTTCCGCATCTCAATACGCGTATTCTGGGAAAGCACGGAAGGGTCTCTCTGTGCATCTCCTGGGCTTCCCGGGAATCCCTCGATGGGCCCTTTTGAGGGGTGTCTCTGCTCTGTCACCCAGTCAGAAGGGAAGAGACCCCAGGCAAAACCAGGAGAGCCTCGAGCTCCAGCAGCTGTCATGAAACGGAGTTCAAGCCACTCAAAACAGAGTTTTCCAACAGTTCTTTTATTCTTGTGTCATTAGAACAAAAAGCAAAGCTTCATGGGTTCCTTTATATTTGTACATGGAGTTGTCTAATTTCAAAGTTAGCTTACTAGAATAAGCTTTGCCCAACAAGGCTTCTCAAGTTGCTGTAAGTATGGCTGCCCAACTAGGCTGCACATTCACATAATACTCACATTCACTCTCAACCCGGGTGACCAGGCTGCCTTAGAGGGGGCTGGGAGGCAGACTCGGGGTGCCCCCTGCTCCAAAAAGAGCCGCCTGGAACTTCCAGGTCTGGGTTCCTCCCAGTCCTCTCTTTACGCCCAACTTGCTTGCTCAGAATTCATACGTCCATCAGGTGAGGCCAGGAACTTTGAGTCCTTCCTTTCTGTTCCAGGACTCCACGACAAGTGCAATTATCCTCTCCCTTCCTTATGGCCACCGATCTCCCCCCCTGGTCTCCCCAACCATCCCTCATTCACACAGGTGCTCGGATCCCTTCCTTATGTCAGGAGGACCCACCTTCTGGCCAGGTGAGTTTCCCAGCGACTTCCCGAAGAGGCCAACCAGGGTTGCATTGCAGGCCCTCTAGATCAGGGCTTTTCAACCTTTTCACCCATTGTACCTGTTCTGGACCAACCAGTAGCTAAGAACTGTATGTTAGGATGTTTAGCATTTATAGGGTTAACGCTGTCTCCTTAAGAGATGGCCTATGGGTAATGTAGTTTCAGCAGTCAGTTTATCTAGTCAGTGGGAGGAGTTCAAAGGTTTATGACTGTACTTCCTGGCTCTGTGCCATTGTTTGATTCTCTTCACTTTGGGACCCAGCCTCATGGCTCGGACATCATTCAACATGTGATTAGCAATTATTCAACATGTGATTTATAATACAGGACAGGATGACATCACTGTCTTTCAACCTAATGATATGGATCCAGATTAATATTGCATTCCAGACGTATTTCATCTTAATCGTGAGTTGTTGATTATCTCTGTGAATAAAGTATTCTTCTTTGATCTGTTCATTCGAGTATAAGCTACCTGTCTACACGGAAGTAGGATCACGACCGTGGAAACAGGATAGTTGAAAAACATTGTTAAAATTCTTTGCCTTGTATGGAAGTTAAAAATAAATTCATTAATCTTCTTCGTATCAGCTTGGAATGTTTCAAAGTAAAGCAAAGCAGACAAAGTAGAGGACTGTAAATGTTCTTTGCATTGTTCTGAAAACGCTAGTGAATCTATTTGCCAGCCAAAGTTGCATGTAAAGACTGCCTTTAAAGAACAAAGAAACTTTAGAATGGGCGATTCCCCCCCTCTCCTTGCCTGCAACTCAAAACGTGTGTGTGTGTCTGCTTGTAATTTAAGCTAGAATAAGTTTCTCTTCGATGCAAAAGCCAGCACGGATGTTTTTTTTTGTTTTTTTGTTTTAAAATATATTTTATTGGATTTTTGTAGGGGTAGAAGGGTTACATCAAAGTGCTTAGGAAACACCGTGGAGGTGGGTATATTGAACATCCCAAAAAAAAACAATCACAAATATATAGCCCAAATCGATTCATTTAAAATTCCCTCTCTAATTCCCTCATATAGTCTTGCATGTTCAAATTAATACATTTCTACATAAGCTTCAAACAATCCTATCAAATATCACTCACATTTCAATTATAAAGATCCAGGTCCTGTTTTTTAAGCTTTACTAACTTACAGTTACCATATTCCAATTAGCCTTAAATAGACATATTATTAACACTTCGGGTGTCCTTTTTTTTTACATAATGATTATATCTAATATATTATTCCCGCAATAATATTCTTATATTTTCTTCATTAATACCATTTCTTCTCTTATCACCAATCCCTCTTATTCTTCTTCTATTACAAAATAATTATCTTATTTAGAATAAAAATATCAAACCAACAAATAGATTTCTATCTAATTTAAGTATATATTCTATCAATTCATCTATGTCTATAAAAATCTTTTTAACCCAGTAAATAAAGTTTACCTCTCCAGTAATTATCATATCTAAGACAAAGTATTATTACAAAGGGTATCCTCTTACAAAATTCACGTGTTCCGTTAGTTGTTAAATCAGTCAAAAAGTCAAAGCCTTTTTAAACCCATTAAATAAAACTTTAAAATACATTTTTAAATCTAACTCTAGGTTTCTTTCTGTGCCATATCGGTTTCCATAATAAAATTCCTGCATCATCAAACCACAATATTAGAAAGTCAGTATTCTTTAACGCTTCAAATTGGTCAAAGTTCTCTTTCCTTTCTTCTAGTAGCCTTTGAATGGTAAAAGCCGTTTTAGTCCATGTTATGTTTACCAGTTGTTTATCCACCTTATCACAATTTTCAATAACTTGTATCTGAGTGTCAGTCTCTGTTGATGTTAATGCTTCAGACATCTCAGTTAAAGTTATTCTTTGATCATCAGGCTTCTCCATAGATTGCGTTTGGGGTTGTATAAAGTTAATTTGTTCCTTGGTTTCCACAGTTTCTCTCAGTGTAGTTTCATAGTTGACTTGTTGACATGGTTCCTCTTTAGATTGTACATATTGCTCACTAATCTCTTTAGCGCCAGTCTGCTTCTTCTCCACTGTTTTTCGGCCTATAATTTGATCTGTCAGAGTTTGGAAGTAAGAGTTCATATCCTCTGTGGCTTCCAGAATTTTTTCCAATATGAGCTCATAGTCCAGCTGTGTGTTAGGTTCCATATCAGTAGTAAAAATATTTTTTAATCTTTTAGTGAAGGCTCTATTTCATAGAAATCAAACAAATATTCACCTCCAATTTTCAATAGACCAAATCACCACACAGCTGTTTCAGTTATCTTACTCTTATCATCTTTTGAAGGTCAAAGCCATCCTCAGCCATGGAAAAAAATATACAGTTGCAGTAACACTTTTCATCACAAGATGTCCTCAGCAGACTATAAAATCTTTTTTTCTTTCCAAGTTAATAGATTTTTTATTTTTCGCATTGAAAAAGATGAAGAAAGGCCTCTCCAAAGTAATAGATGCGTAGTTATAACAATAATAGTCAAAAATAAAATGTTTTCAGGCCCCCTCAGTATTCCAAAATTTAAATAGTCAATAAAAAATTAACTGGTTTATTTTTATTTTTTTTCCAAGCTGCTTTTCCCAAGTGCCCAAACGCTGCTCCCTCACAGCAGGGAAATAATTCAAGTACAAAAGCTTTTTACAGGAGAGTAATTAGGGAAAGTGGGGGGAGGAAAAGTCTCACCCGGATTCTCCACAGGGGTTCTTTATGCTTAGTTGTTCTTCTGGCTTTCGGCTGGTGCAGCGAAGTGATCGTCCATTTTGCTGGCCGATCTTTCCTCCGACGGCCCTAAGGAGCTTGCTCGGACTGAGGAAGGAGCTGCCGCCCTTCCCCAGTCAAGCGGGGGCCACCTCAAATGGTGGTCACCTCTACGGGGCGACTTTCGACCCGATTAAGAGTCTACCGGCGGAGGGAAAACAGCCGGTGGGAGAGACGGATCTCTCTGTGCGACTGCGCGTGCCGCGATCCGGAACCGGAAGCCCCAGCACGGATGTTTTTGAGTCTCCCTGTGTGATAATTTACAAAGTAACAAGCATTTGCCCTCCCTGGCCCCAACAGCCAAGACAATACAAGGACCATAAATTCATTTGTTGCTAAGGTGAACTAATTTGTCGTCAGAGTAACCTAGCACTTCCCCCTTCCCTCGGAATTTGAGCAGGGAAAAAATGAAGCCAGAGAAACTTTGAAACAGAGTCTTCCATTGCCCTGCATGTTCATTTGATTATAACAGCTTGTCAGAGAATGCTGATTCCTCTTGGCCTCACAACTCAGCAAAGACTAATGTGTAACTAAGAAAGGTGATCAGGTTGCTAAGGACAGTAATAAAGTAATCAATCACTTTGGTTAATCTAAAAACTGATCGAACAAAGTAGGCTCTCCCCCTCTCTTCGCAATTGAAAGAATGGGGATGGGGGAGCAGAGAGAGCAGGCTTGTACCTACTCAAGCAAGCAACATCCCCTAGAGGGTAAAAAGTGAACTTCACCTGAAATAATCACTCATGCAAGCAGTGATCCCTAGTAGTAAAAGGGTGAATTTCACTGAAGCACCCAAACAAGCAAGCAACGTCCCCTTGTGGACAAAAATGAACTTCACCTGAAGTAATCACTCAAGTAAGCAACACCCCCTAGTGAGTGAACTTCAACTGAAGTACCCAAGGAAGCAAGTAACGCCCCCTAGTGGTGCACCTACTTAGCACAGTTCAAGGAGAAACAAGCAGCAAATTAACCTTGCTTATTCCGCGAAGCTATACGACCCAGGTGAAGACATACAGGGAGCCAGCGAGAGTTCAGTATGCTTCAGAGGTTAACAGCTTGTAAGGTGGTTTAAGAAGACACAATTTGGCTGGCTTTTCTCAAAGCGATACCAAGGAACAACGCTGAGTGGTGACTACTAGATACAGCAGGCTTGTCCCCAACCACGCAGCAAGTGTCACCTGATAGCAGGGGAGAGAAACTCCCTGATAAGACAGATAAGGCACCCTGGTGGCGAAAGAGGGAACTTCATGTGAAGCAATCACTCAAGCAAGAAGCGACCCCTTAGTGGTCGAAGAAGGAATATCCCTGAAGTGGCTACCCAGATAGAGAGACCCTTAGTGGTCAAGGAGTGAACTTCGCTCAAGTATTCACTCACGCAAGCAGTGACCTAGTGGTCAAAGGGTGAACTTCGTTGAAGCACCCACGCACGCAAGAGAGTGCTTCCCCGTGGTGCCTCTACTGTCAGACAGCACCCCGGTGGCTGATCTGCAAACAGCAAGCTTGTATTTACCCACACAGAGAGTACACCAATGGTGCCTCTACAGCAACCCCTAGTGGTAAAAGAATGAAGTTCACTAAACTCATTCAAATTGTCTAGGAAAACCTCTGAGTCTTCCCTAGCCTTGGCAAAGTGGCCTATTGGACCAGAAAAGCTGGTCCAACCAATCAATCTCGATTGGTATGAGTCTGAAGTTTCCCATTATTCGCATGCCCAACCCCATGGGACACCCTCTCACACCTTCAAAAAAGCTTCATCCTTTCACAGTGTCTTACCACGATCCTGCGTGTATTCCAGCGTGTCACAACAACCTTCCGTTTCAAGTGTCTCCCGTCATTCTAAAGCGTCTTCTCGGCATAGCCGAACATCCCACATTTCAAGGGCAGAGAGCTTGCCCATTCGAGCCGAAGAAGCAGACATCGAAGCTAAAGCAGCCAACACAGTCTTTCGTGTGTTAGAAGCGGAGCTGCGGAAAAAGAAAGAATTGGCAGAGATAGAGGCTGAAGCAGCCCAAATGGAAGCCAAACTAGAGGTGGAAGCAGCCCAAATGAAAGCCAAACTAGAGACGGAAGCAGCCCAAATGGAAGCCAAACTAGAGGCAAAAACAGCCCAAATGGAAGCCAAACTAAAGGCTGAAGCAGCTTGATTGAGGGCCAAACGAGAGGCTGAAGCAGCCCAAATGGAGGCCAAAAGAAAGACTGCCCAAGATGAGCTTGAGCTTATGGAGAACCAGCGAGAAGTAGAGCATAAAGCAGCAACAGCGAAAGCCCTTCAGAGAACACTCCAACAGAGAACACTCCAACACGCCACCTTCTCGCGCAACCACGAAAGAGAATCTCGATCACCAAATGTGCCAACTGGCCAGGGAGCCAGCAACGCACCATCTGAATGACGAGAACCCCCTCAACAAATATGCACACAAGAAGCCAGACCTCCTCAGCTCATTGTGAGGGCAGAGGAATTCAGACCCAACCCACAAAGTCCTTCATCTGTGCCACTGGAAATTAACCCCAACAAGAAGTATTCTGAAGAAAAATGCCAGCCGTCCATACCACGTTTCCCTACTCTTGGAAACAATGTTTATGAGGTTCAACAAGAAGCCACTGAGCATGCTTCAGATGACCTCAACACAGTACCAACTCAGCCTGATGGCAAACCCTGCATAGCACCATTGGATCCTCCAACATCCTGGAGAAGAAGGTTAGATTTAAGAGAGTACAAGGCCTGCTGCAAATACTGTGAGTCTACGGAACACGTCGCCAAAGCTTGTACAGCTAAAGGGAAGTGTCACCCAAGCAAGGGGGACAAGCACCCAAGAGCCCTGCATCCAGACTCTGAACAGCTACAACAAGCAGCTTCTACTCCTCTTTCAACCAAGGAGCCCCAGCATGGCTCCAAAGTGCGCCCAGAAGCGCCTGCCAAGGTCAACTGCACATTAGAGTGTAATGACCCACCATTCCCCATTGAACCCCCAAGGAAAGAAACGTCTTTCACAACGTGCTCTGTACCACAGAGCACGACGGGGAGGAAAGTCACTGGACTCTGCATCCAGCCGGCAGATGGGAGTTCACAGTCCCTAAATCCTGGATTGGTCATCCCAGGAACATTCTTTATCGACCAGCTCCCCCCAATTGCCTTACGGTTCCTAAATTCTGAAGCCGAATTCTTGGCTCCATTGAGAGTAGACGCCCCTATCACCTTCGCCTACCACGGCATGGTCAGAGGCCCAACAAGTCCTCCAACTGCCATTAAGATGGAACCTGAATGGGTTATCCCAGGAACAGTCTGTGTTGACCAACTGCAAACTCCAACCCAGGAGAATAACTCAACAATCCCAGGAATGGTCTGTGTTGACCAACTGCAAACTCCAATCCAGGAGAATAACTCAACAACCTCCATTCTTAGTAATGGAAGAGCACCTCACCTAAAACCACGCCAAGAACACTTCACGCTTGTGACAACCAAACCCGTTTTGGAAGCAACAGTGTTCCAGACTAGTAAAAGTCACAATGACTTAGCCTTGTCCATAGAGGACAAAAACTTTCTGCAGCTACGCGCGTTCTCCCAGAGCACCATGCACTGGGACGGTCCATGTCTGCCAGAAGAGAAGCAAGACTGGGAGTCATTGAGCACATTCCTAAAATGTCTCCAAAGCATACACGTGCAATGTATGTATATCTCCAGCTCACCCACCACCGTACAAAAGAAAGAAATATACGATCTCTCAGATGTGTCAACGAAGGTGATTGCAACCATAGGATACATCACAGTCTACAGCGGGGAGAGAGTCTACAGCGGGGAGAGCTTCATTTATGTCGTTTTCATCATTGGAAAGGTGAAAAAAACAACACAACAAGGCCATAACGTACCAAGGTTAGAACTCTGTGGCACCATATTAGCAGTAAAATTCACCATCTGACAACACAAATTATAGGTCTTGAGCTACAAACCACCACCTTCTACACAAACAGCAAGGTGATGCCAAGCTACATCTGCTACCAAAGCAAACATTTCTACCTCTATGTAGGCAACAGAGTAGAAAAGATTGAAACATCCTCGAGTCCTGAGCAATGGCAACATGTGCCAACAGAACAGAACCTTATGGACCAAGTCAAACAATCTACCCTTGCATCACAGCTAGCAAAATTGATCTGGCTAAAAGGTCCTGAGTTCTTGGCTTGTCCAAACAGCCTGATGTCACAGAGACCAAAACGCTATATGTTTCTACCTCCAGATCAAGATGCCAACATTCAACCTCAGGCGCCCAGTAAATTCATCAGACAGGATGAGAAAACGATCGTCCAAACCATCTGCTTGTCCTCAATGGGCAAAGAGACAGAGAAACTGCCTTCTAAACGTTTCCTACAACCAACCCACTTTAAATGCCCCTCCAAACGAAGACCCATTAGATTGGGCATAGTATTGATCGTCCTGATCACTTGTCTTAGCATCCGAGGAACTAACTTTGTAGGAGCCTGCAAGGACTTACAGACTATTGAAGACATTTGTCATGACCCAGTAAGTGACAGATACCCGAAGACCCAGAATTGTGTATGGGCATTCAATCCTCCCCATGCATCCCACATGGGAGAAACGTGGGAGCGCATGATTGGCAGACCCCGCACAATCATAGACTCTATGGTGACAAAAACGCCCACGTTGACGCATGAGATTCTCACTACCTGCATGGCAGAAGAAGCAGCCATCATCAGCGCCGATCCAGTGGTTCCAGTCTCTTCTGTTCCCGAGAATCCTGTAATAGCAGCTTCCTTTGTTCCAGAGTATCTTCTGGATCCTGATTCTTCTGTTCCTGAGAATCCTGTGGTTTCATCTCCTTCGGTTCCTGAGTATCCAATGAATCCAGCTCCTTCAGTCCCTGAGTATCCTGTGGTCTCAGTTTCCTTTGTTCCAGAGATTCCTGTGGTTCCAGATTTTTTTTCCAGATTTGTCTGTTCCTGAGGTTCCTGTGGATTCAACTTCTTTGGTTCCTGTAGGAGAAACTGGAACCAAAGGGATTTCTGGGTCAGGAAAACTGAAACCCAAAAATTCTTAGGAACAAAGGCACCTGGATCCACAAGATTCAAAGGAATGAAGGAAACTGGGTCCATGGGGAACTCAGGAACAGCAGAAGCTGGGACCACAGGATACTCAGGAACCAAAGGAGCTGGATCTACTGGATACTCAGGAACCCAAGGAGCTGGGTCTATTGGATATTCAGGAACCAAAGAAGTTGAATCCACAGGAACCTCAGGAACAGACAAATCTGGAAAAAAAAATCTGGAACCACAGGAATCTCTGGAACAAAGGAAACTGAGACCACAGGATACTCAGGGACTGAAGGAGCTGGATTCATTGGATACTCAGGAACCGAAGGAGATGAAACCACAGGATTCTCAGGAACAGAAGAATCAGGATCCAGAAGATACTCTGGAACAAAGGAAGCTGCTATTACAGGATTCTCGGGAACAGAAGAGACTGGAACCACTGGATCAGCACTGATGATGGCTGCTTCTTCTGCCATGCAGGTAGTGAGAACCTCATGTGTCAGCGTGGGTGTTTTTGTCACCATAGTGTTTATGATTGTGCAGGGTATGCCTATCATGCGCTTCCATGCTTCTCCCATGTGAGATGGATGGGGAGGGTAATTTTTAGCCTTCAGGCCCTTGTCAATTATTGGCTCATGACAAACACCTTCAATAGTCTGTAAGTCCTTGCAGGCTCCTACAAAGTTAGTTCCTTGGATGCTAAGACAAGTGATCAGGATGATCAATACTATGCCCAATCTGATGGGTCTTCGTTTGGAAGGGCGTTTGAAGCGGGCTGGTGGTAGGAAATGTTTAGAAGGCGGTTTCCCTATCTCTTTGCCCTTTGAGGACAAGCAGATGGTCTGGGCGGACGTTTTCTCGTCCTGTCTGAGAAATTTGTTGGGTGCCTGAGGTTGAACGTTGGCATCTTGATCTGGAGCTAGAAGCATATAGCGTTTTGGTCTCTGTGACATCAGGCTGTCTGGACAAGCCAAGAACTCAGGACCTTTTAGCCAGATCAATTTTGTCAACTGTGCTGCAAAGGTGGACCACTTAGCTTGGTCCACAAGGTTCTTATCTGTCAGCATATGTTGCCATTGCTCAGGACTTGAAGATGTTTCAATCTTTTCTACTCTATTGCCTACATAGACGTAGAAGTGTCTACTTTGGTAGCAAATGTAGCTTGACATCACCTTGCTGTAGAAGGTGGTGGTTTGTACCTCAAGTCCTATCGTTTGTGTTGTCAGGATGGTGAATTTTACTACTAATATGGTACCGTAGAGTTCTAACCTTGGTACGGTATGGTCTTGTTGTGTTGTTATTTTCACCTTTCCAATGACAAAAACGACATGAATGAAGCTCTCCCCACTGTAGACTCTCTCCCCGCTGTAGACTGTGATGTACCCTATGGTTGCAATCACCTTCGTTGACACATCTGAGAAGGCGTACATTTTTTTCTTTTGTACGGTGGCGGGTGAGCTGGAGATATACATACGTTGCACGTGTATGCTTTGGAGATAATTTAGGAGTGTATTCAATGACTCCCAGTCTTGTTTCTGTTCTGGCAGACATGGCCCGTCCCAGTGTGTGGTGCTCTGGGAGAACGCACGTAGCTGCTGAAATTGTTTGCCCACTATGGACAAGGCTAAGTCATTGTGACTTTTACTAGTCTGGAACACTGTTGCTTCCAAAACGGGTTTGGTTGTCACAAGCGTGAAGTGTTCTTGGCGTGGTTTTAGGTGAGGTGCTCTTCCATTACTAAGAATGGAGGTTGTTGAGTTATTCTCCTGGGTTGGAGTTTGCAGCTTGTCGATACATATCGTCCCTATGATGGCCCATCCGAGTTCCATCTTAATGGCTACTGGGGTGCCTGGTGGGCCTCTGATTCTTTCATCAGAACCAATGGTTTCAAGGTCATCTAGTCCCACCATAAGTAGAATTTTGGCATCAGGATCTAGGGGAGGGATTAGATTGGCTATTTGAGCTAGATGAGGAAAGTTTCTTGCCATCTCTGGTGTTGAAATTTCGCTGTGTTTGTCTGGTAAGTTGTCCCATTCCAACACTGGTGGCAACAGGAATTGTGAACTCCTGTCTATCGATTCAATACGTAGCCCGGAGATCTTCCTCCCCACCATGCTCATTGGTACTGTGCACGTTTGTACTGCGAACTCTGCTAGTTCAGTCGGGAGGTCAAAAATGTCGAAAAAGGCTGACTTAGCTATTGTGGCGGAGCTGTGTACATCTAGTATGACGTACATCTTTACTGCTTCTTCTGGTCTCCCTTCATGATAGACTTTAGCTAGAAAGATGGGGGAGCAAAAACAAGGGCGCGGTGAGTCACCACATATCGTTGTGCAGCATACTCCCACCGTTGCTGGGTTCTCTTTGGAGGCATGTTGAGGTTCCGTCGTCTTGGGAGAAGTTGAGGTTGCTTGTTGTGGCTTCACAGAGGGCTTCCTAGAGCTTAGATGTAAGGCTGCCAGGTGGTTGTCACTGTTACACAGATGACATTTCACCCTAACTGTACAATCTCTGGCCATGTGATCCATTGAGTCACAGCACTGAAGCATATCTTATGCTCTCTGAGCAGGGTCTTCCATTCCTCCAGGGACTTCTTTCCAAATTCTCTACAATTGTTTAGAGAGTGTGAAGATTTGTGAAGTGGACAAGTCAGGCTTTTATTGTATTGGCAAGGTTCAGAATTAATACTCCTCGGCGGTTGCGCGTCTACAGTCTTTTTTGGCCGGGTCGTGATGTCTGTCTTGTATACTGAAATAAAGAGCTTGTCCTTTGAGGCTTGGAAATGACCCTTGTCAGTGCCAAAATTCTGACTGTTGTGTTTGGGTGTCGGAGCACACTGTTCGTCGTCACGATAGTAAGGGTCATTGGATAGTTCTGATTGACGGGAAACAAAATCTGCAAGAACAACAAAGGGTGGAGGCCTGGTAGAGTCTTGTTTCTTGTAGGGAGTGCATTCAATGTGCCATCTGTCCTTCAACAGCCTTGGTAGTTTTCAGGTGATAATTTTCTGTGTGTCGAACTGGTCGAGGCAGGCAAGCCCCGGCAGGGTTGGATCTTGTTGTGCCTCTTGGAGCTCGTTAAGTAAGTTGGAGAATCTCCAAATCTGGCTGGGATCATTGATGTTGATGTTAGGGAAATTGTAGAGATGAGGACTGTGTCAACGCGCTTGCTCCATAGTGCCCATTGAGCTTTTTCCAGGCTTCCTGAAGAGCGTCGTGTGGTTTCTTTAGTCTTGAGGCATAGATCTGGTCCACTACCTTGGAAGATTCTGGTCCTAGCCATAATGACATAAGTCCGATCTCTTCGCCTGGGTGTATCCTCTCACCCTGGAGGGCTTGCTTGAAATATTGTCACCACAATAAGTACTCTTTCCCTCGTTTGTCAGAGAATTTTGCACTCCTCTGGATGCCATGTCTAACTTTCTTCCGCTGTATGTTGGAGGATACATCGGTGTTGTGTATGGGCTGTAGTTAGGCGGGGGTGGTACGTTGCTTCCGAAAGTGGGGGCCTGTGCCAGGTCTGGCTGGTAACTTTCTTCAGCGTGTTGTCTGCTGGGGATATCTTGTCATACCACGTATGGGAAGTCTTGTTGGTTTGGTCTGAATTCCTCTGCCCTTACATTGAGCTGGGGGGGCCTGACTTCTTGTGTGTTTATCGGTTGAGGGGTTTCTCTTCACTCAGCTAGTGCGTTGACAGTTCCCTGACCAGTCGGCACAGCTGGTGGTTGAGATTCTCCTCTGTGGTCGGGTCTGGGGGAGGTTTCACGGGATGCTGTTTCCCATTGACGCTGAAGGTGTTCTAGTCTGGCTTGAGTCCTTGCGATCTCCTCCTCTAGTGGCAACTCTTCCTGCTCTGGAGCAGTCACTGTTGCGGGTGGACCCATCTGATTACTGTCTGTGATTTGGTTCGTTGGGTTCAATGGTGTAGTAACTGTCGGAAGGTCTCATGATCTAGATGGTGCTATGTTGGCTCTCTGGCTGATTGGCACGTCTAATCAATGAGATTCTCTTTCCTGTCTACTTGGTCTTGGGGGGCTTGTGGCTAACCACAGCGCTCGTACCTGCTCACGTTGAAACGCGCTTCGGTTGTCCAAGTAGGCCTGCACACGGCTGCGTCGCAACCAACCAGCCTAGATGAGTTATCCAAAGCAGCCATCCAAGGAGAGAAGCTGCAACCAGCCAACCTTGACTTGTACACAGAAGCTGATGTCCAAGCTTCAGTGAAGCCAAAGACACCTCAGACACCCTATGGCCTGAGGCAAAGAAGAAGGCCTACAGAAGCCATGCGATCGCATCTGAGGGAATGATGGCAGTCGTACTATGAATGCCACGAAAGGAACTGGGAGAAATTGCAGGAACTCTGCCAAGTGCCTAAGGAGGAGCACACTCCGGAACAAACTCATTCATTGGAGGAGTTTTTCTGCAAATGGAAAGACAGAGTCTCGAAAAGATCCAGTCGCAGCTAGAAGACCAAACATTCGAGAAGGACATGCAAAGACTCAGGTTAATAAACAAGAAGCGTGAGTGTTTCTTAGAGGGCAAAGGATGCCTCCCTCAGGTCGAGCTACACATGGAAGAGACCCCGTACCAGAGAGCTGAGTCCAAAGTTTCCCGTCATTCGCATGCTCCATCCCAGCGACCCCATGGGGCACCCTCTCACACCTCCAAAAAAGCTTCATCCTTTCACCATGTCTCACCATGATCCCGGGCATATTCCAGCATGTCACAACAACCTTCCATTTCAGGTGCCTCCCGCCATTCAAAGGCTTCTTCTTTTCAGAGCCAAGCATCCCGAGTTTCAAAGGCAGAGCAAGCAAACATCGAAGCTGAAGTTGCCAATGCAGTATTTCACATGTTGGAGGCGGAGCAACTTCAAAAGGAAGAATTGGCAAAGATACAGGCCGAAGCAGCTCAAATGAAGGCAAAACGGAAGGTCGAAGCAGCACAGATGGGGGCCAAACGGAAGGCCGAAGCAGCGCAGAGGGAGGCCGAATGGGAGGCCGAAGCAACACAGAGGGAAGCCGAACAGGAGGCCGAAGCAGCACAAATGGAGGCCAAACTAAAGGCTGCTCAAGACAAGCTTGAGCTCATAGAAAGACAATGAGAAGTGGCAGATAAAACGACAAGAGCGAAAGGCCTTCAGAGAACACTACAAAACACCACCTTCTTGCCCAATCGGGAACAATTGGAGTATGTAGAGCGACGCAGGCGTGTGCAGGCCTACTTGGACAACCAAAGCGCGTTTCAACGTGAGCAGGTATGAGCGCTGCGGTTAGCCACAAGCCCCCCAAGACCAAGTAGACAGGAAAGAGAATCTCATCGATCAGACGTGCCAATCAGCCAGAGAGCCGACGTAGCACCATCTAGATCACGAGACCTTCTGACAGTTACTACACCATTGAACCCAACAAACCAAATCACAGACGGTAATCAGATGGGTCCACCCGCAACAGCGACTGCTCCACAGCAGGAAGAGTTGCCACTAGAGGAGGAGATCACAAGGACTCAAGCCAGACTAGAACACCTTCAGCATCAACGGGAAACAGCATCCCGTGAAACCGCCCCCAGACCCGACCAATCTGCCCAGCCTCCCCTCTGCCTGCTTTGCGCAGCTCCTCCTGGCCCCCCCGCACCCGCTGTTAACCCTCCCACCACCATGCAGGGTAAGGTTGGCACCCCCGCACCCGCCCAGTTGCCCTCGCCTCCCCCAAGCATGTTTTTACTCACCTCCTTTCAACTGCACTCCCTTTCTCCTTTGCTTCTCTTCCTTCGCCACGTGCTTATGGGTTAAAAAAGAAAAAAAAGTTCCATGAGACTTTCTAACTTCTCGCGAGAAGTTAGAAAGTCTCATGGAACTTTTTTGTTTGTCTCACAAACACATGGCGAAGGCCGAGAAGGAACGGAGGAAGGGAATGCTGTTGAAAGCAGGTGAGTAAAAAAATGCTTGGGGGAGGTGAGGGCATCTGGATGGGGGCGGGGGGGACCCAGGCAATGCATCGCGCAGCTCCAGCAGAATCTCCCCTGAAGACTGCTTGAGGCTGCCTACCACCCCCAAGGCCGCCACCAATCAGCTGGAGCTGCGTGCTTTGATCCTGGGCTCTCAGTAGGACCCAGGCAACGTGCAGTTCCAGCTGACTTTGCCACAAGCCTGTATGGCGCTGCTGCCGCTTCACCTCATCCACTTTTACCCTTTTCTTTTACATTTTTTCCCATTTTTTTAAACTTTTTTTTTTACATTTTTTAAAAGTTTTTTCCAACCTGTCCTACGCGTACCACCAGCCAGGTGCTCACGTACCACTGGTGGTACGCGTACCACCGGTTGAAAAGCCCTGCTCCAAAGCATCAGAGGGCAGGTGAGAAACTGACCAATGAGAGAAGCAACCTGGAACTAAGGAGAAACTTCCTGACAGTGAGGACAATTAACCAGTGGAACAGCTTACCCCCAGAAGTTGTGGGCACTCCATCACTGGAGGTTTTTAAAAGGAGATTAGACAGTTGCTTATCTGAAATAGTATAGGTTCTCCTGCTCAAGGAGGGGGCTGGACTAGAAGACCTCCAAGGTCCCTTCCAATTCTATTCTATTCTATTCTATTCTATTCTATTCTATTCTATTCTATTCTATTCTATTCTATTCTATTCCATTCCATTCCATTCCATTCCATTCCA